>PYAF01000753.1:161871-198234 GCA_007407185.1 Glycine tomentella | reverse complement strand
ACTTTTAAAGAATATAAGTTATTAAAAATAAATTCAAGTGTAAAAGATATTGAATATGTCATTTTACTTTATTTGACATTTATCAATTAATTTTACTAAACACTTTTAATTGAATCAACTAGCTAATATTTTTTTACTAACTTTATAGCTTATAAGCTTTCACTTAGTTTATAAGCTTTTAGTTAATTTATAAGTTAATTTTACCAAATCTTAATCTAATAAACAATAGTTAGTTTTTTTAAAAGAATAGTGAGGCAATTATAAGACTCATTTTAATTAGTTCTTAAGGATTATACCCGTAAATCCTTTATTAAAAAAAAATTTTGTACCACTAAAGAGATTTTTTTTAAAATTCTAAAATCTCATGTGACATTATAAATCCCTCCGAAACTAACTTAAGCGATTTCACCGTAGCTATACTGTTAAAAGTTACAATACATGTCTAATAAAATTCAAGGTAAAAATCATGAAATTAAAAACACTAGGTTTGCTTTAGTATAATAAAAAAATAATCGATAAAAACTCTTAACATCATACGTGTGTATTAATAATTTTTAATTAGGAAGTATACGTTAAAATCCTATGCGTAATATTGGGATATAGGACAACACCCATGATGAATTGATAGGCCACTTGACCAAAGAGGCACAGAAGCCCACGATGTAACAACAAACAGGCCCAGAAGAGTCATACGGGAGCCCATTTGCCTTAAATTAAACTTAGTCCCTCTTTAGGAATTACGCTTCCTTATTGTGAATTTGACTATTCTAGAAGTTTCTTGTATCAAGAAATGAAGAATCTGGACAAAAGAACTTAAATAATACAATTTTAATAAAAAAATTATCAATTTGGGGTTGTTTGCAAATAAATTACCAATCTGGGGCAGTAGGTTACGCCCAAAATTGGGCATGACTGGTCACGTCCAGAATTGGGCATGACTGATCACGCCCAGATTCAAGGGTGACCAAGGGGACAGTCACGCCTGAATCTGGGCGTGACCAGTCATGCCCAATTCTGGGCGTGACTTACTGCCCCAGATTGGTAATTTGTTTGCAATTTTTTACTTTTTCAACACTTTTACTATTGCGCCTTCTCTCTAAAGGTTTCCGAAGCACACATCTGTTAGCTTTTGAGTGATTTATCTCTGCACCGAAGTTCTGTCAACAAGTAAGTTAATTTATTAATTATGAGTATTATTTAATATATTATTTTGTTGATTTTTAAATTTGTTAGAGCCATATTATTTATTTCGTTTTATAGATAACTGTTAGGTATTAGGTTATAGGATTGAGTTTAGTTTAGGGTTTAGTTGTCAAGTACAATAATTTTAATAAATTTAGTTAGTTCAGTTTAGGGTTGAAGGGTTATGGATTAGGGTTTACGAAGTAGAGTTTAGTTTAAGGGTTACGATTTGGGTTTAGGGTTAAGTTGCATAATTAAAATTGTTGAAGTGAATTTACTTAGTGTTTAGGGTTTACTTGGGTTTAGGATTTAGTTGTTAAATTAAATTTTTTTTCTAAATTAACTTGGTGTTTAAGGGTCAAGGCTTAGGGGTTAGGGTTTAGGAATTATTGTTTAATTCATGGATTAGGGTTTAGTTGTATAATTAATATTATTTTACTGAATTTATTCAGTGCTTATGGTTTATGGTTTAGGGATTAGTGTTTAGACTAGGGTTTACGTTTTAGGGATTAGTGTTTAGGGTTTAGGGTTTAAGGTTTAAGGGTGAGGGTTTAGATTATGGTTTATGGGTTTAGGGGTTATTGTTTAGGCTAGGGTTTAGACTAGCATTTATAGTTTATTGTTTAAATTCTTTTACTGAATTTACTTAGGGTTAGCGATTAGGGTTTAGTTTAGGGATTATGATTTTAGGGTTAATGGTTTAGTCTTTAGGGTTTAGTGTTTAGGATTTAGTGTTTAAATTAAATTTTTTGATTAAATTTAATTAGTTCAGTTTAGGGCCTGGGTGTTGTCCTTGGAGAGTGAGGTTGAGCATTGTTGTTCCATGAGGCAAAAATTATGGCCACAACTGAGAAGAGTATAATACAGGTTGTTTAGAATTCACACACTCACTCTCTTTAGTGACTGGGGTCAGAAAAATTGGTACTTGTTGTTGGTGGTGTTCGTTTTTAAAAAAATAAAATAATGTAGCTCCGTGATTAAAGGGGTTAGCCGTTAAAAGTGCGACTGTTTAAACAGTACTTTCAATCTTTTTACTCTGCTACACTGTTTAACCTTTTTGCAATTCGAGTTAAAAAAAAGTAGGAAAAATAAGAGAAGTGGGATGGGAGGGTGCGAGGAAGAGCATTGAGCAATGTTACCAGGAAATCACGTTGACCCTGTTATCGAGGAATTAGTGACTTGACTGACCTCGGGAGTGGAATAAAGTCACGGGTTATCGTTTGGCCCTGCGTTTCGAGCTATGGTAGTACTAGTGTCATTTCTGACAACTTCGTGAATTATAGAGGAAAAAAGATATAAAATATATTTGAATGTAAGGTTTTTTAGAAATATTTTAAAAAGAAGAAAAAATGAAATAAATATCGAGAAGTTAAAATGAGTCTTTCATTAATTTATTTATAGATGTTATTTCATTTTTTAGAGAAGTTATATTAGTGAAATTCTTGTTAGAGTACAAGTGTGAGATAAAGTTCTACATCTGATAAAAATAGAAAAGTTGAGCATTATATAAGTGGGAAGAAGACTCATAAATCTGACCCTAAAACCTTACACCTTAAACCATAAACCCCTAAACCCTAAACCCTATACCCTAAAACCTAAAACCTTAAACCCCTAAACCCTAACACCTTACACCCTAACCCTTACACCCTTAAACCTTAAATCATAAACTCCTAAACCCTAAACCATACACCCTAAAACCTTAAACCATAAACCATAAACCCTCACACCTTAAACCATAACCCTTAGACCCTAAAACCTTAACCTTAAACCATAAACCCTACACCCAAAAACCTTAAACCCTAACCCTTAGACCCTAAAACCTTAACCCATAAACCCCTACACCCTAAACACCTTAAACCCTAACCCTTACACCCTTAAACCTTAAACCATAAACCCTTACACCCTAACACCTTAAACCCTAACCCTTAGACCCTAAAACCTTAACCCTCAAATCATAACCAATAGATTAACTTACTTGTTGGCAGAGCTTCGGTGTAGAGATAAATCACTCAAAAGCTAACAGAGGTGTGCTTCGGAAACCTTTAGAGAGAAGGCGCAACAGTAAAAGTGGTGAAAAAGTAAAAAACTGCAAACAAATTACCAATCTGGGGCAGTAGGTCACGCCCAGAATTGGGCATGATTGGTCATTCCCAGATTCAAGCTTGACTGCCCCCTTGGTCACGCTTGAATCTGGGTGTGACCAGTCATGCCCAATTCTGGACGTGACCTACTGCCCCAGATTGGTAATTTGTTTGCAAACAGCCCCAAATTGGTAATTTTTTTATTAAAATTGTACTATTTAGGTTCTTTTGCCAAAGAACCTGGAAAGGTAGATGGTGCCCTAGTATAACTAGGGTTAGCTGCTTGTATATCTAGGACAGACCTTGACGTAATGAACACACAATCAATTTTATTCACCAATACTATTGCTGTGGTTAAATATAATTAAAAAAATGTTTCGTAGACATCCATTATAAGATATTTAGTTATTTCTAAAATGTTTGTCATTAGAACTTATTATCATAAATAAAATGAATCATTTAAAATAGAAATAAAATTAAATGAAAAGTGTTTTAAGAATGATAATAGTAAATATGACAAAATTAGTTAGATTTATTTATATTTAAATCTAATATTTAAGATTACTTTTTTGTTTATACACATATAAAAGGGAGTATAATTCTTTCAATCATGAACTAATGGTCATTTTTAGATAGGCCTTACTTTAGCTTGGGATGAAATTGAGAGGAATATATATAATATGCTTCTCTGATTGAAAGTGGTGTAAGCATTTTCCATAATTCATGCATCAATATCATGCGTCGCAGTCAGGGTTGAATATCAGATCATGACATTTTTGCATTCGTGATTTGTCATTTTTATTGGTTTGGGCTACTGATATAAAAAAAGTATGATTATTTTAGGCCCAGATGGCTGCAAATTGTTACTCGACTAAATCCTAAGTTTGATCAAAACTGGAGCCCATTCTAACTGAAGTTGGGCTTCTATTCGACAGCAGGCCCAAATAAATTTTCTTCCTGCACCTATTATATTTCTTCATACACCCAACAGTGAAAGGAAAAAAAATCGAAAATACTCTTATGTATAGCCGATAAGGATTGTCAATCCGTATAGGATCCATATTGTCAAAATTATGTTAAAAATATGATTTACAAAATAATTTAAAAATAATGGTCCATGGTCCATATAAGTCTCAAACATGTGACCTTCACGGTATTAGCATGACGTTCTAACCAACTAAACTAATAAACCAATTATGTTAAAAAATAATTAATGTTGTTATATATAACACCAAATTTCTAATTTATATTTAATACAAATATAAATTTACATATTAAACTTTATAAAAATTAATTTAAATCTAATAATGTATGTTTTTACATATAAATATGTTGAGTGGAAGAAGAAATATATTGGATACAGAAAGAAAATCTGGCCCAGACATGACTATAAAAGTCTATGATGAATTCATAGACCTCACTAAAAAAGCCTCTAAAACTAGTGCAAGAACAATATGCTACAGAATGGCTCATATACAGTAATAATTATTTTTAGATTAAAATCATGGTGATCAATAAAAAATAATAGTGCATTAAAAAATAGTTAAAATTATATAATACTAATATTTTAGCACATGCATTATACAAAATAAATATTTAATTTATATGACTAAAATTTATAATAATATATTTAAATATTAAATATATAAATTAAAATAAGTAATAAAAAATATTCTTAACATATAAATTATATTTTAAATGAATTTAATTATTATGTATTGATAATGTGAAATAAAATAGCTTTATATTATAATTTAATCATTAATAATCATTGGTATGACTTTTAATTCTCTTCATCCTTATTTATAATTAATAATTTTTTTGTCTCTTATTATAAGATTTTATTTCTATAAGATTTTATTTCATCTCTCTTGTGTATTAATTATAGGACATTAATTGACTAATTTAAGCGTACTAAAAAATTAGTTAATTTAGTTAGTATTAAATATGTTATAAAAGTTAAGAGACTTAGCATAAATATGTGATTAAATAATAATATAAAATTATTTTACATTATTAATGTAAAGTCTATTTTTTATTTTAGATTTATGATAAATGTTTTATGTTGTGATATATTATTATTTTTAATTATTGATAATTTTTAAAAATATTCAAATTTAAATTAAAACTAAAATGGTTGAAAATGATAGATGGAAAGAAATAAGAAATTAAATTAAAACATTTAGTTAATATTAAAAGCATAAAATAATATGTCATATGTATATTAGAAACATATTTAAATTTTGAAGATAAAATATATATTTGAATTAAAATAGTAATATATAATTACAATTATTCATCACATAAAATTGATATAACTTATACCCTCTTCACATAAACAAAAATGCTTCAGTTCTGCATTTGGAAGGCAAATTCAGCCGTAGATGCTTCAGTTAAGTTTAGTTTTTTTTATATATATTATATAGATATATATATATATATATATAATATAATTATAAGTTAAGTTCTGCTTTAGTGTTTTTTGTTTTCACCTGATTTTCTTCGGATTCCTTTTTCTGTGGATGCTGCCATTACTGCTCATGTTAGATGGCTAGCTTGTTTGATTGGCCTTAGGCCATTTTCACTAGAAAAGTATGCTTTAATATCTTACTCAAATCTTATTTTTGCATTGACATGCAATCCAACTCAGAATTGCCAAATATCAAACTCTGATTATTTCTGCACCTTAGAAAATGCAGATTGCAGATTAACTTTTTTCTCTCTTCTTTTTCTTATTTTTGGTGAACTAGAAAATGCAGATAAAAGAAGATTTGGATTGTCTTACCCCACTGGCCGAAGATGGGATCAAAGCTGAGGACCCAAACAATTGACCAATCCAAGAAGATGCCATGAAAAATAAAGTATATTATAAAAAAAATGCGCCTTTTAAATGAACGAGCCAAATTGTACACATCACGTCACTATCAAAGTGAAACAAGCAAAGTGCCCTTGGACCTCACTCTAGCCACCATAGCCTAAGAATGCAAAGAATCTGTTCCAAATAAAAGAGAGAAAGAGAAGAATAAAAAGCTTTTACAAGAATAAAGTTATAACGCTAACGGGAGATTAAATTTCTTTAGATACATTTAATTTTTTTTAATATCACAGGTATCCTTTTTAATTTAAATCAACTGATATTTAAAAAATGCATAGAAAACTCATAAAACTTTATATAATCATTTTTTTTCATTTAAAAATTTAAAATATTTTCTTTTGAAAAACAGAATCAGACGGCATATGGCGTAAGTGAAGGGATATTCGTTGACTAGGGATATGCGAAGTTCGTAAGAAAAGCAAGCTTCACGCCTAGTTTATCACTACATCATTGCCAAGATATAAAAGTAAAAATATTTTTTATATCCTTTTTAGAATATCTAGAAAATTAAAGACTAATTTTTAAAATATTAATACGAGGAATGATATTTATATAATAAATTGTATAAAAAATACATAACAAGAAGAAAATTTTGAACTTTAAATATAATAAATGATAAGATAAAAAAGGGATACACAAAACATACAATATTATATAAATTGTTGTACATTTATCACAACTCTATTAATATTGATTTTTGTTCACAGGTAGTATTTTTTGTATATACAGACTCGAAAATAATTTTTTTAATCATATACTTAAAAATAAATTATCAATCAATTCATCGTAAAGAAAATTATCTATCCATTATTTATAACAAAAACTGAATTTTGATTTCATATATAGTTAGACATTGTCCAAAGGATAAGGTCAAATATAAAATTTAAAAATAACTTTCTAGGCATTTAGCATAATCCTATTCCTGTTGAGTCCAAAGTCCAAACAATTTCTATTCACAGGCTGTGGTCCATTCAAATGCAGAAAATGGGAGAATTTAGAAAAGAAATTCCCCTTTAACTTTGAACATTGAACGTTTTACTGGACAGTATTTAATACAAACCAAGGTTTACAATTTCCTTTCCATATGCTGGACCGACCCCGATAAATATTTTTTATGGAAGTAAATAATAATAATAATGTCAACATGATTCAATTGATAAAAACTAATTCATATTTTTAAAAAATGTGAGTTTAATTTCTGTTACTAATATAATATATAATGATCTTGTTAATAGATAACAGTACTTCCGAAAGTGTTCCGCCTGTCCTAATCCAATGACCGATGAAAATTAATTCACCTAAACATTTGTGCTAAAAAAAAGAAATAATAATAATAATAATAATAAATATAGATGTTTTGTTATTATGTTTTACAAATCTTTATTTATTAACTGAAACAATACACATGCAATGTTAGTTAGATTAAATGTACATATTGGCGAGTTTTACGGTGAAGATAAGGATTAACATGATACAAATCTGTTGATCAGTAGTGGTCAAGGAATATTAATTATACGTTTTATTTATTTGTTATCTTTTTTTTATAGTTATTTATTTGTTATCTAATCATGATTTTTTTTTTTTTTTGTTTTTGACGGAAAAATAACAATTTATTTATGAAATAGTCCTTTTTAAGTATATATTGTATGTATCGTTTCCCTTAGCTTCCGTTGAAGTGTTGTTTCTTCTCATCCACTCCTCCTCCTCCCTTTCTTATTTGTGGGTGGTGGAGGCAGCAACAGTAACAGTGATGCTCCGCCATGGTTGGTGGTGGCGGAGCAGGGACTCAATGCTCGTAGGCACCTCACAGTCAAGTATGTTTACTTAAGGATTCAAGACAAATTTTTGAAAAGTATATTTTTAGCAACCGTCGGAGCCATTCATTTTTGAGTATGCTATTGAATGGATCACTGCGCCGGTGCTCCAATGGTTTCGTGGCCCATGTTAAAATTGTGCCAATAGTTTTATAATACTACTAGTATACCAATTAACAATTAATCATGTGCATTGTTCTATACCATGATTGTTAAAAGCCAACTTCATATAAATGAGACACTTTTTTTTAATAAAAACTTGAAATGAATATCATTGATTAAAATGAAATAATTTCACACTAGTTAATTTACATGCTCCATAGTTATTTATATGAATTATTTAACTTAAAAAAAACATTGTTTAATATCTTTATCATTGAAACAAATGATATGCGATTGTTACTTAACCAATTTTAAACAATAAAACAATATTTCTCATATAAAACAATATTTTAACAAAAAAAAAGTAATAGTATAAAAAAAAGATAAGCTTTAATTAAATTGATCCCTCCTTTGAAGAATCACATTCAGATGTCACAAGTTAACTTGTATAAATACATTAGTTTTTAGGTTTGTGCGGAGAAAAAAAGTCGAAACCTGCATGCCTTTGGCTGCGTTCCTTCCTTGGTGTTGTGTTGGTGGAATCTCTCTCTCTCTCTCTCTCTGTGTGTCTCTTTCCCAGGCCAGGACCGCGCGAAACACGTAAATCCCCCTTCAAACACACAAACAAAAAGGCAGTGTTTGAAGCAACTCTATATATACCCCCCCCTCATCCCCATTCCCTCCTCTCTTGTCTTCATTCCATTCTCCACCACACATTCAATTTAAACCTCAGGGCGTGGCAAGTTTCAACCTTTTTCGAGTACCCATTAGCATTAACATGGCCATTCCCTACCCCCATTTCATCGCCACCGAGAAAGCCGCCATGGACGCCGGCCTCCTCCACCCCTCCTCCCCCTCCTCCATCATCCTCACCCAAGACGACCTCAAGAAAATCGCCGCCTACAAGGCCGTCGAGTACGTCGAGTCCGGCATGGTCCTCGGCCTCGGCACCGGCTCCACCGCCAAGCACGCCGTCGACCACATCGGCGAGCTCCTCCGCCAAGGAAAACTCAAAGACATCGTCGGAATCCCCACCTCCACCAAAACCCACGACCAGGCCCTCTCCCTCAAAATCCCCCTCTCCGATCTCGACGCCCACCCCACCGTCGATCTCGCCATCGACGGCGCCGACGAGGTCGATCCCTTCCTCAACCTCGTCAAGGGCCGCGGCGGCTCCCTCCTTCGAGAAAAGATGGTCGAGGGCGCCTGCAAGAAGTTCATTGTCATCGTCGACGAGTCCAAGCTCGTTAACTATTTGGGGGGTAGCGGCTTGGCCATGCCCGTTGAGGTTATTCGGTTCTGTTGGAGGTTCACCGCGGCGAGGTTGCAGAAGCTTTTTCAGGAGGCTGGGTGCGTTGCCAAGCTTAGGACTTTCGGGGAGAAGGAGGAGCCTTATGTCACGGATAATGGGAACTTTATTGTGGATTTGTATTTCGAGAGGAGTATTGGGGATTTGAAGGCTGCCAGTGATGCAATTTTGCAGCTTGCTGGAGTTGTGGAGCATGGCATGTTTCTTGATATGGCTACCACTGTTATTGTTGCAGGGGAGTTAGGGCTAACGGTGAAGAACAAGTAGTTGTTGGTGGTGGTTAGGAGAATGAAGGCAGGTTAATTGGTCAAGGTTGACATGGGCCTTCTAAGTTCTAACCCATTTGTATGGTGTAGCAGTAAAGGTTTTAATTCGGGGGGGGGGGGGGGGGGGGGGGGGGGGGGGGGGGGGGGGGGGGGGGGGGGGGGGGGGGGGGGGGGGGGGGGGGGGGGGGGGGGGGGGGGGGGGATTTTGATGAAATCCTTTTGTTATTCAATACAAATGTTGGAGAAAGTTTCTGAATTCTCCGGTAGTTTTGTTTTGTTGTTTTTAGGGACGGGGGGGATTTAGTTTGAGCAAGCAGAAAGCAAAATGGAGAGATGAGTATTGATCTCATGCAATGGCTGTTGTGTGGTGCTGAATCAGTTGTCCGCACAATTTGTTGTTGAATTGACGGTGTTTTAACATATTGAATCTATCTATCAAATTCAATTTTCATGGCCTTCCCCTTTGATTTGCTGTTATTGAATTGCCCGATTTGTTTTATAGTGTGTTTGGATTGGTGTTATTTACCTTCATATGTGTGTCGGCCTGAAGCAAATATTGGTTGCTTCGGCATCAATCAATCTTTAATACATATTTGATGCATTTTGGCAAAAGATGTCCCTGAGAACCCTGAACCAAGCGCAGGGTTAGTGTATTTGTTTTATAGCATGTTTCAGTTGATGTCTAGCAAGTTTGGTTTCACGTTTCGGATGTAATTTTCAGAAGCTAATAGCTTCCACATCTCAAACGACAAACTTGATTCCTCCATTCTCAATGAATTTCCAAACATGCTAGTCATGTAGCTTCATACGTGTGTCATCTTGAAGAAAATGTTAATTGCTTTTGCATGTATTTTGGCAAAATGTTAGGTAGAATTCATTTTGATTGGAATGCGTGCCACAGTGAGAGGAAATTGGTTATGGGTGATACATGATAGCCAAGTGGGCACTTCGGCTGTTTTCGGAAAGCCGTTATACAAACACACAGTTATTATATAATTGCACAATTACTTCTCTTTTGTTGTTAATGTATTCTCAAATTCTCAATTTAGAAATTGTTTTTAGCTAGTTGCATAGACTTAAATAACCTGATTAATAGTAAAAGTCTGTATCTTACCCCTGACTGGAGGTACTCTTGTTAACAAGGATTCATGTTTTATTTGTCTTTTTCATGGCTTGTCACTTGTGTAGTGATCAGTTGCTGGGGTTAATGCGCTAAAGAGAAATGTAGTTATCCATTCATTGACTTTCAAATGGATTTGGTTGTTCATTCTTGTATTTAATGTTCTCTACTTATGGCATTGATTTCACTCCCCATGAAAAAAGAGTTGAACTGTATACATAGCTTCACATTTTGATCACTAACTGTGTTAATAACTAGCAATACTTCTATTTACAGGACCTAATTCTCCAATGATTGATTATACTTGTTATTTTATCAGAGAAACATCAATAGAATGGAAGCTAGTTGTTATTTTGCATACGATGATATTTTCCATATTAGAAACAATGCTTACATATTCGTTTTCCTTCATTTGCCATAGGTAGATGAAGTAAAAATTCCATCATGAATATCTTCAATCTAGAATACATATTATTTGAAAAGGCTAATGTTCCAACCATAAAGTAATGCAATGATGTCTGATGAAAATGGAATTTAGTTAGTGCTTTGGCTTTTACTATTGGGTTGCTCCCATAATGAGGTAAATCTGACATTATTTGTAAGGATTGAAAGGATCCAAGGCAATCTTGAACTGGTTTGAGAGCTGGTCTTTTTTCTTTTAGTCCACTTTTCTGCTGGAAGATACTAAGCAACCCTGTGGCCTCTGTTCTGTGATTTGTTAAATTTATACAGATCCTGTGACATAATATACTTTTTGTGTAAATGTATAATAATATACTGCATCTTATTAATTCATGGTTATCCAATTACTGAACTATGTGGATTTTATTTTGAGCTAGTGCTGTTAGACAAACTACTGGCAGTTGCCAAAATTACTGTTGTGGTTTATTTGGAGACAGATTGAAAACTGAAAAGTTGCCCTTAAGAGTTAAATTATTGTATCCTCTAAGTCTGATAAACAACACAAGGAGAATGAAATTTATTGCTCATTCATTGGATTCAAGATTCTCTGGCTGACTAGGCTTCCTGTGATGCACCACCACCAACAAAAAAGGTTTGAGCAAGGATGTTAATTGCGTTGGCAATTATCTTTGGGTCAGTATTTTGGAGAATGGGAAATTCTCAGACTTCAATACAAGACAGAATGGGATTACTTCAGGTTTGTGATGTTCTCGATTCCTGTATGCTTGTTTCTCATATTGGCTTGCTACTAACATACATTGCAGAACAACTATGAAAATTTTCTATTTCTGTGCTACATATTCAATTTTATTCTACTATGTGGTAGGAGCCCATAAACAGAATATATGATGTTTTGGGGGAGGTAACTTAGAAAACAGAGAAGGGAGAAAGACAAAAATGTGTCTGTTATTGGTGATTGAATTACTAACAAAAACATAGGAGGAATTCTCCTTCTGAAGGTTTCCCCTTCACTAAGGGCTGCTCTGTTCACAACTGTGCTAATGCTCTGTTCTCCAAAACTAATACTAAAACCGAATGATCTCTCTACACTTACAGTTCCCTATTTATTTATCTAATAGTCCCCTCTAACTTCTTTAACTGTCAATACTAACTTTTCTTTGGTCTTCCCTTTATTCTTCCAAGCAACCCTTCTATCCTAACTAATGCTATGGTTGAAGATAATCATGTCTACATTTAGACTCGGGTATATTGTATGAGGTAATATCTACAAGTTTTTGTCTTCAGATAACTTGCTTTGATAATAAGACCTTTGATTATTAATCCTTTGATTTTTGGTTTAGACACCTCTGTGCAATTATGTATCTGTGTTTTGAGCATACTCAACATATGAATAAACCGCATATATATTTTATCAAAACTGTGCACTAGAATGCTTTTCTAAAAGTCTCCATCCAGGGATTGCTTTTTCTAATATTTATGCCTTTTGTTTTATTTGTCTACCTTCCTTGAAACTTGGTACTAAGATTCCATACTTTTTTTATGCTTTTGTTTTCAATGATTTTACCTTTCTTGCTGGTTAAGAATTCCAATTCTTACTTGCTCCCTTTCAATAAGGTTTCAATACTTACTTTTAATTACGGGAGTTCCCAAGTCTCACATTACTAGAATTAACTCTTAAAATGTGAACTGAAGTACAAGTGGGCCTGTATGGGTAATTTTCTTCAAAAACACTTCTAAAAGAAGAAAATAAGAAGAAAAAAATGAGATAGACTTTTTCATAAGTAAAAATAAGTTCTCCATTAACTAATTTTTAGAAGCTCACCAATATATCTTTTCTAAAAAATGAGATGACATTTATAAATTAGTTAATAGAAAACTCATTTTAGCTTATGGAGAAGTTCATTTCATTTTTTCTTCTAGAAGTGCTTCTAGAGAAGCTTACACTCAAACAAGCCCGTAGTACTTCACTCCAACCACAATTCACAGACTTGCTGGATTAGTGGCGGTAATGGCCAGAACACCCTCCAACATCCCAACTGAGATCAGAAGTGATGAAGGGATTGTTTCAACTGAAGCTGCTTTAGCTTTTGCAGCTAGTTATCCTGTTACTGCCGCTGCTATCCCTGCTATACAATCACACACTCCAGCCTCTCAGTTGCAGGGAAATGCCATATCCGTTCAGTTAGATTCAGCTCAAACCAAGAGAAGGTTATTCATGTATGCTGAACCAGACATAGAAGATTATTATGGCAAATTGCTACACCAGTTTAGGAGCAGGAGGGGCTTGTCTGTCACTGATGTTTCCAAGACAGAAAGGTGCGACAAGCAAATGGAGTTTTCTCTTTCCTTCCAAGAATTCAAGAATGATGAAACTAAGCCTGGTGAGGAATGGTGCAGCCAAAGGAAAATTGATTCGGATATTTCTTTTAGAGGAGGAAGAATAATGAAGCTATCAAAGCTGGTATAGATCGGCATGTTCAACTTCAACAAGAGGTTCTATTGCCAGTGAAAGTAAAGCTGAAGTCACTTGAACAAGTCATGGCAGCGAAGCTTGTTAATTTCATAAATGGTGTGAATCAATTGCACACTGAAGGATTAACACGTGAGCTTCCAATAATAAGCTTTGATTTTGCACAAGGCATATGGATGGTGGGAAAAATTGATGAGGTTCGGATGCCTAAGGCAGAAAATGATCATAATCCGATACTGGTTGAAATAAAGACTCGTTTCCAAGATGCAGTTCCTTCAGAACCACAGAAAAGAAATGGAAGGATTCAATTAATGTGTTACAAGTACTTGTGGGACAATTTGGTTGCTCATGCTAATCATGATTTCCCATCTAAACAGTTGTTTGATTATTTTGAGTTAAATCCTCAACATACTCTTTGTGAAAATCTACGAACAGCATGTGCTGATGACTTTGGAATCTCAGCGGTGACCCTTGATGATGTGATAATTTGTTACCAAAATACATGTAAGATACTATCAAATACATGTAAGATACTATCACCTGCTCATGATCTGCTAGTGTTGATATATAAATCTCAAGAGAGATTATTCAATGTTGGTTGAAGAAAAAGTTGCATATGATGATGTTGCAAGTATTATTAGCGTACAATCAATTGCGGATCCACCCTTATTTGAGGATGCAATCCCTCACTTTTAAAAAGTTACATATAAGTATGTTGAATGTGTATATTTTGTCTCTCCTACTTTTGTGTATTTGAATCCTGCCTCTTTAATTTCATTATAATAATTATAAATTATTTTCTTAAAATAAGTTGTTCACCCTGACTTAAGATCCTAGATGTGTCACTACATATAATAATATAATTTAGAGAGTAATGCAAATTTTAATGCTTTAATTTGTCAGTCTAAAAAAAGTATATATTTTTTTACAATTTAAAAGTAATTTGGTGTTTTGCTTTTATTATTAGTGTTCAGATTAGATAACATAATTAATTATTTTAAGTTTTGGTAGTTAATTTTGAAAGAAGTGAGTTGGAAGAAGTTAATGTGTTTGGAAATGATATGTTAAATGTTTAGGAAAATGCATTTTGTTTGGATAACAATGCAGAATATCATAGAAAGTGTAAACAGAACAGATATATTATGTGGCAGCTGTATGATAACTTTTAAGAAAAAAAAATTAATAAGCTAGGAGACCGTCAAGACTATCCATTTCTGTGAAGATAAGGTGCGGCTAACAAATTCCTTAAATCCTAAAGGTGAATCAATTTAAGTTAGTTAAGTTGACTCTAGCAAGCTGTTTGTAATTTTTTTTCTTTTCATTTGTACTAAAAGGATGCTTTAACGTGGACCGTTGTTTGTGCTTAGGGTTTGTGAGGTACATGAATTACTAGATAGCTTAGCAATGAAGGTTTTCGACCCATATTGCATAGCCGTAGGGGTGGGTTGGATTTTGAAAATTCAATCCTCATCCAATTCAAATTCATTTAAATGGATATGGATGGATAAAATTGGATTGGACTTTTTTGAAACCGGTTTAAAGTTGGTTTATTTTAAAACCGGTTTATAGATCAACACCACTTTATGCATAGCCATAAAATATGCTCTGGGATACTCTGACTCTTAACCGTTGGTTTTTATGCTTTTTTCCTACCAGTGACTCTGTAGCAACTAGTGCAGGGTTTTCTTTACCTCAATTTGTGTTCACACTATTTGCTTTACATGATCATAGTTTTTGGACACAAGAACCGTGTCTGAAACCAATCAGAATTGTTCAGTTTACCATGTGAATTATGACTCCATACCACTAAACCAATCCTCCAAAATTAACTGTCTAATTTGATGTTATGTTTAGAAACAAAAATTAAAAAGTTTTAAAATTTTAACACTTTTGAAAACTACTTCTCGTAAGTGTTATAACACTTTCTGAAAACTATTTTTTGGAAGTATTATAATGTTTTTTTGAAAACTATTTTCCAAAGTGTTATAACGCTTTTAAGAAAGTACTTTCTGGAAAGTGTTATAACACTTTTTAGAAAATATTTTCTAGTGTTAAATATTTCCCATAATTTAGTTTTTGACCTGGAGTGATTTTGAGAAGGAAAAAAAAAAAATCCAAAATTACAAATGAGAGATGCATCTAGTAAATAGGAGGTGATTTAGCAATAACCCTTACCAAAACACAACAAGCCCAACCCAACTTCATTTTATAATTTTTCATTGACTTGGGTCTTAAAATAGACCAAATCCGACATGACCCAATTACACTTCTACACTAAATTGATAAGCACCATACTTAAATTTGCATACGTTACATACTTATTTTTAATTTAAGTAAAAAAAACAGTCTAGATTTTTTAAAAAATTGAAAAATGAATTTCAAAATATAAGTTACTAAAATTTAAACATAAAAATGAAATTCTAAAATAGAAGGTTAAAATAATTAAAATGAAATTTTTAAAAAATATTAAATAATGATAAATAAGATATTTTCCTACATTATTACATTAAAGATAGAAATCAATTTTTCAATCAATAGTTTTTTTTCATTCTTTTCCAAGGAATCCTTTATTTTTAAACAAATCCTAGAGAAATGAACATTATTTTACACTCTATGCATATGCGAATAAAATGATCTACATGAAGGATAATTAATTTGAAAAAACTGGTCAGAGCATAAAAGTTATTGAACATTGTGCACCATGTATTTTATTAACATTAGCTAAAAAATTAATTATAAAACACTGTGTATGCTAAAAAGATTGTTAGTGGAGACTTAAAAACTAAAAAAGCTACCATTTATGGAGCAATGTCGGACGGAAAGGGAAGATGATGGAAATTGGATATGTTTATCTCTTCTTTAAGTCTTCAACCCAATGAACAAAGGCTTGAAAAGAAATGAAATAGTGTCGTAGGGTTATGGGCCCATCGAATCCCATGTGAAAAAGCATAACGGCCCCACATGCCCTTTGTCAGTGGTCACGTGCCTGGACTCACTCACACGCAAAGCCGAAAGCCACGCCAATTTTCTACCATTGCCATATATCTCAGGGACCCACCCTTCAACTAATCTGATTCTTTTCTCACCAAATCTTAAGCTACTTGCTTAACAGAATGATGCTATATATGGTGAACCTAATCATAGTAGATAATGTTTTCTTATTAAATTTTTAATTGTCATCCTACATTCATTATGTTTGGGCTTAATAAGTATCCTAATTCTAAAGAAGCATATCAGCATGCATGCTATTGTAAACCTAAAAATCATACTAGGTAATGTTTTATTATGTTTTTTAAGCTGAATATTTGTTTTTAATTTTTTAAATCAACAAAATTGGATCTAGTGAAAATAGTTAGTTTTCACAATATTGTAAATTAAGATTTGAATTTTAGCTAAGAAATATTTATATTTAGTATCCGGTTGCATTTCCAACAAAATTATCTCCATAATATACTTTTGAGAAAAAATAGATATAAAAAACTATTGAAACAATGCATAAAAATCTTTTCAGGAGAAATAATTGTTGTCTGTAGGTTTCATTTCCGTCCACTGACAGCTACATTGTGCCCCATGCCATGTTGCACTCCTACTGTCTTCATTCAGAGCTGTGGTTTTATTATTTGCACTGAAAATAGATTAAACCACACCCACACAAAATGATAGTTACCTGTGTTGAATGATGGGGTATGATTCAATGTTAGAAAAATAAGCAAGATTTGAAGCATTGGATGGAGATGAGTTGTAATTTGCAAATACTCCAGTAACATCACTTCAAGTCTTCAACTAACAGCTTTTATTTAATGAGGTTAGAAATGAAAAATAAATAAAGTAAGGGTTGTAATTTAATGGACAAAATAAAAAAGAAAAGTGAATCCGCGTCCGCTGAACGAATCGGTCACTGTCAATTGCGCGCCACCAGCACCAAAACAAGTGACTTTAGTGAGTGTCGGTTAAGGAAATTCATTGGTTGCATTTTAGGAAAGCGGATGATTTGCCTTTATAAATAAATAATAAATAAAAGGGGACTTGAACAAGAGGTCAAGAATCATCTCCTAATTTAACTACTCACTCCATCTAACTTTATATCAAGTTTAACATAATGCATATTTTAAGAAAACTATTTCTAATATCATTTTTATAATCAAATATTTTTATTTGATGAAAATATTCTCATTTTGTAAATAATTAATTATATCAGTATATATGTATTATAATCAATAATATACATATTCACAATGTCAAAGTCTTTTTATATTGTCTTTTAATCAAAATTATAAATTATTATATATAATAAATCTGTTAAGTTTTATAAAAATAATTTCTAATTGATTCAAAGTACAAACACATGTAAATTCAATTCTACTTATTAATACGAATTTAACGATTATAATGCAATTGCATATCAGAAATTTCTGAAATAATCTTAAAGAAGTTGATTCATATATTTGATGATAATGATAGTATTTGCTTTGACATTGTATAACTAAACCTATCTTTATATATATATTCTTAAGCAAAAGATATTTTTAGGGGGGAATAATTAATGTACTTTTTTACATTCTAAACTAAAAAAAAAAATAAAGCAAACAATTTTGTCAAAAAATAGTAATAGCAGAGTAAAATGAAGGAGAGGGGGGATTTAACTAAAAATGTGAAATTTTATAAAATAAGTTAGGCGAAGCTGCTTTTACCCAAATTATACGGAACTAAGCATAATTGACGCTGATTAAAATGATTAAAACCGCACCCGCCTATTTGGTTGCACTCGCGTCAACAATATTCATCAATGTGTTGTGTACACCACCCCATCCCATGTGACTCTCTGCCCCTTCCTTCATCAATCATAGTTTCTCTGTGTTTTGTTCCACTAAATCTCCAAAGCAATCAAGCCGAGTTCTTTAATTAGATGCAACCTCAGCACGAGGGTTAACAGATTCCGACCGTCTCAATGAATGTTGTGAGTTGTGTTACTGTTGACTCCTTTTTGGTTGGACTCAGAGTCCAAAATGGCGGTGCTGGGGTGAGTTGAGTAGAAGTGAGGCACCTACTTTGCAGTCTGAGTTTGCGTTGTCAAGTCTTTTTTCTTTTTCTTTTTTTTTTTCAAACACACAATAATGAAGGCCTTTTCCTTCAATGGGGTTTGGATTTTGCTGTTTCTGAGCTCGGTTTCAGCTTTTTCTCCAACTGGGTCGATTCGGCATCCCGTCAAGTTTATCATAGGTTCGTGTTTCTCATTCGTTGTGATTTCTGAATATGGTAATGGGTTTTGTGTGGATCGTGGAAAGTTTAGGACTTGAAATGAAAGATCAAAACTTGGTGTCACGTCTTTTGCTTTATTCCATCTTGTTGGGTTCCCCAATTTTTGATTGTGAGGATTCGAGAAATGGAAATTTGGGATGCCTTGTGTTTGCTTACTGGCTTGTGGGTGGGTTTGGTTTCATTTGTTTTGTTTTGCTTTGCTTGCAAGTGTGGTTAATTAGTACCTTTTTTTTTTTTTTTTTTTTTTTACTGTTTCATTTTGCAGGAGAAGAAGAGGAGAATTTGGGTTCATGGAAGAGTGAATTCACCCAAGTGGCTCCCGCACCAGGGCCTAAAGGTGACGATGTTCTTATTCTGGCGGCAAACAGGACCAATAGGCCTGACATTCTGCGAGGGTTCCGACGTTATCGAGGTGGTTGGGATATTGCAGATCAGCATTATTGGGCTGTAAGTGCCACGGTTATTTCCTTGATCATCGTATTTTAAAGTGGATGGATGATTCATTGGATGCTCGGTGCCAATTCCATATTGTGAAATGAAGTTATTGCATGTTGCCTATAATTCTTATGGAACATCCTGGATCTGTGGTGTATTTGATTGAAATGGAGAACAGTGTTGTTCTACACATTTCAACTGTTTGCCTGCTTATATATCTATCTATATTAAGTATCATTAGGAAATTTGAAGTGAATTCAGATCATGCTTGATATCTGGTATCTAAGGCAACTTTTGAAACTCGAATGGTGGGATGAATAAGTGATATTTTCTTTAATCCTAATCTTAGGGAGCATTTGGAAGTTTTTAGGTAGCTTATTTGGACTCATGAAAATGACTTTTAACACTGACTCCTACGAGTTCTTTTTAGCTTATTACAACAAGTTTCTTGGTGTAACTTGTCAAATTTATGACAAAATCTCTCATGTAACAAGAGATGATTAAATAAGCACATAATTACATTGTTTATCCGAATACACCCTTACTATATGCCCATTTACCACCATTATAATTGTTTGCATATTGAAGTCATGATGGCCATTGGCCACTGCAGTATAATAATCAGCGGGAGATGTACGTCTATATCTAATCTGGCTTTGTATCTTGAGCTTTAATTTTCATTTCACTTGGTTTTTTGGGCTCTTTGAAATTACGTTTCTTCGAAGTTTGGAGTGTGTTGTTCAGTTACTCTGTTTGTTCTACCTTCAGAAGATTCTTCTCTTCTAACTTCAATTGACCATTATATCTGCAGTCAGTTGGATTCACTGGTGCAGCTGGTTTCATTCTTGCTGTCCTGTGGTTTATCTCATTTGGCTTGGCGCTCATGATTCATCTATGCTGTGGATGGGGAATTAACATCAAGGACAAAGGATCAAATCGTTCACAAAGGATTTGTCTTATACTGCTTATATCATTCACATTTGCTGCAGCGTAAGACTCTATTTTCATGTTCCCTTTGTTAATTTCTTCATGGGATTCCTCACAGTTTCCCTTGTTCTCCCCCCCCCCCCCCCGGTCATAGACATGGAAACATTGTTCTTTAATAAGTTTTTTCATGATTGGTTACCAGATATTCTTCTGTATTTATAATTCAAAATCATGTCGCCATGGATGTTTTATTATAGTTTTCAGTGAAAAAATTGCAATGATGACTATAGTTTGGTAAGAATGTCATTCCATTGCTGTGAAATTTTGAGAATTGGTTTATGCACAATACATGCGAAATTTCTGTATACTGCTAGCTTGAAGTTTTATTCATCACGAATTCAAGTGTGGTTACTAACATCCCTATTCTCTTAATCTCACAGGACTGGATGTATCCTCCTTTCTGTTGGGCAGGATAAATTCCATGGTCAAGCCTTGGATACCCTCCATTATTTTGTCAATCAGTCTGATTATACAGTGCAGACTCTAAGAAATGTCACAGAGTATCTCTCCCTTGCAAAAACTATCAATGTCACCCGGATTCTTCTTCCATCTGATGTCATGGATGGTATTGACAAGCTGAATGTGGATCTAAATTCTGCAGCAGACACACTTTCCGAGAAGACAAATGAAAATTCAGTTAAAATTCGAAGAGTATTCAATGATGTGTACGCAATCATAAATCTCAAAGCCCTTCATTCTAGAACTTGATATTTTATCCATGTATGATGCTAAACCATGTGCATTTTGTAGGCGTCTAGCTCTGTATGTTGTGGCAGCTGTGATGCTTCTTCTGGCTCTTGTTGGACTTGGTATGGGTTGATCATAAAATCTTGAATAAATTTAACTAATTTTATATTTATGTTCCTGAACTCTTGGTTATAACTGACTCTTATTTTTTGCAGTCCTGTCTGTCCTTGGATATCAACATGCAATCCTCATGTAAGTTATGTTTATGGTCTATTGATATTACCTTTGTTTATCATGCCCCCCATATATATACAAGAAGGATGCTTGCTTGTTATGTTCTTCTATCTGATTTTTTAAAATGTTTTGCAGATTTGTTATCACTGGATGGTTACTGGTTGCAACCACATTCGTTCTTTGTGGAGTATTCATGATCCTTAATAAGTAAGCCATTTATATCTAATAGATTTCAGTTTAATCTATTAGCGGTAATTAGTGGGAACTATTTACTTTTTTGTTTCCCTCTGGGCATTCATTGGATTTGATCCCCTCTCCTCCACCTTCAATTCAAAGTTGTAACATAATCCATTACAAAATCTCCTGAGCTGATAATATCAGAAGGAAATCCAATTATTTTTATGTTATAGGAGTTTCCGTCTGTTCAAATGCTGACATTAACAACCCAACCTGATATGAGTAAATTTTTTCTATTACAGCGCAATTTCTGATACCTGTGTGGCTATGGGAGAATGGGTAGCAAATCCACACACTGAATCTGCACTAAGTAATGTCCTCCCATGTGTTGATCAGAGAACTACAAACAAAACACTCTTTCAAAGTAAACAAGTGATCAACAATATTGCAAATGTTGTCAATACGTTCATCTATGCCACTGCAAACATAGATGTAACACAAGGTAGTCCTGGCTCTTACAATCAGTCTGGGCCTAGAATGCCGACTTTATGCTACCCTTTTGACTCTCAGCTTCAAGAGCGTCAATGTACAGATCAAGAAGTTTCTTCTGCCAATGCTTCAATGGTAATTTTCTTCATCACTTGGTTATTCAGCTTTGCCACTTGCTGGCTTTTGCTAGCTTTCTTTCCCCCCTGCCCTCCATTAAAAAATTCAATTGTGTTTGTGGCAGAGAGAAATGTTAGTTCTTTTAATCTTTGTATACTCCGATGAATGCTTAAAGTAGCAAGATTAGACTGCTATGAACTACATTTGTGTGTGTATCGCATAATTTGTAGGAAAATATATACTATATATTCTGATGGAAATTTGAAATTATTCTGAGAATCTGCTTCTGTATATAATTTTTAATGCGTAGTTGATTGGTGCAAATATGGCCTTCCTTCCCTTTTAGAAAAGGGTTTAAGTAATGTATTTAACCACCCAACCTTGATTAAGCCTGGAGGTTAGGCTCTAAATTTCTTTTATTTTTTTGGTGTTGGAGATGATCTTCTAGCATCTGAAACCTAGGATTATTGATGTTTCGGCATACATGCTGGATATGCGTATTACACTAAATGGCCATTTCCTATAAATGGAAATATATTAGATAACTTGTCACTATTTTGTGTTTGCCATAGGGAAATTGGATGAAAAGAAGTATCTCTAAGTTTTACTGCTGTATTGTTCTAAATTTTTGGTATCATGTTCCAGTATATATTTCTGGTAACAATATACACAATCTCATTAAGCCCGTTGTTTAAACTTTTCAGGTTTGGAAGAACTATGAATGTGAGGTATCTGAATCTGGCATTTGCACCACAGTTGGCAGGGTGACCCCCGAGATTTACTTGCAGATAGTAGCTGCGGTGAATGAAAGCTATGCATTAGAACATTATACTCCACCTTTACTTAGCCTTCAGAATTGCAATTTTGTCAGGGATGCGTTTACAAAAATCACTTCAAGCTACTGTCCTCCATTAAACCATTACCTCAAGATTATCAATATAGGACTTGGCCTCGTTTCAGTTGGTGTTCTACTCTGCCTTGTTCTCTGGATACTCTATGCAAACCGCCCCCGAAGGAGGGAAGTGTTTGAGAAGTCATCCTTACCAGAAACCACCACAAATTTACCGTTGTCAGATGCAAATAGTGAAATATAGATTGTACAATAAAAAAAAAAATAGTTGATAGAGTTCTTATTGTTTTACAATTCCCTACTATATTACGGGAAGAAACAAAGGTGGAGCGAAGCTGCATCTTTGAGTTTGAAGAGAATAGCCAAAGCTAGTTTACTACAACATTTTATCCATATAAAGAAAGAGCATTTTAATTTGTTTTTAACTTTTGATTCATGCCTAGATATTTTCTTTGACTGGTACCACAATTGTAACTTGAGCCATTTTTAAATTTTTAATAAATATATATCTAAAAGAAGAAAATAAAAAGTAAAATGAATTCAACTTTTTTCATGGTGCACTTAAATTTTTAGAGAAATTATATGAGAGAATTGTTATTAAAGTTGAAATATATAATTTGATTTTAATTTACAAGAGAAGTTTAATTTATTTTTTTTTTTTTCCATTAACTATCTATTGAGTTTATCCAAATAAGAATTTACTATTGTGAAACCTATCATGTTAGGAACTAGGAAGTAAAGATTCGTTAAAAATGATGGTACAATAATTTCAGGGGATGATTAAAAAAAAATATCAATCGAATAATTTGTACAAATACGTTCCAACTTCCAATAAGAGAAAATCTCCAGAACTTCTGCCCAATTGCCCATTTCCATTGGATGAGTTAATCAATCATTGTACTAGGAGGATACGATTATTTGCATCATAGAATAAGTGTATGCTCCCTAACTGCAAGCTAGCATCAGTTGAAATTATTTGGTCAATCTTTATTCACTAGAGAAGTAAATAAGAAAAAAAGAAAAAAAAAAGTTGAAAACAAGACGGTATCTAATGAAGAAAACGTGAATAAACCAAATCCCTGTTTGAAAATCACACATATGGAAAACGATATCCTAATCTACAAGAACTAAAAATTTACATAGCCTCAAAATTCAGAAGGGTCAAACAGGATTTCTTCATCATCAACATCAATGCGAAGCGCGTTGTCCTGTGCAGCCAGAATATCACTAACGCCGTGAACAACCACCCTGTCGTTGAAGAACACGTCGGGGAAGAAAACCGGAACTCCGTTGAGAATCAAAACGCCGTCAGATCTGGTGATGTTGATGGCGAATCCCTCCAAGAACGTAGGCAGCTCCGATCCGCCGCCGAAATCCACCAGATCGTTCCACAGGAGCCTGCATGGCACGACGTGGCGGCGAAAGAACGAAGGATATTCGCCGAAATCGCCGATGCGGTTCATCACCATGTCGTCCGCCGGAGCGAACACCGTGATCCCGCTCTGGTCCGCCACGCCGGAGAGCTGCATTCCGAGAAACGAGGCCACGGCGGAGTATCCCCCGGTTTTTAGTGTTTGGATGGCTTGGTCGAAGGAATCGGAGGCAGTCGCGGTGTGGTTCTTCGCGGAACAAGAGGAATCGGACTTATCACTAGGTCTTTGACTGTTAAACTGAAAGGAAGGGTCGAAGAACCTATCGATTCCGTAGACTAAGAGAATACCGTCGTCGTAGATGGGAGATCCGGTGAGATTGATGTTGTTGAATGAGGTTACGCGGTCTGAGGAGGAGGTGGTGACGGTGAGAGTCTGGCCAGGGAGCATCGTCGGGATCCTGGTGCCGGCGGTGAGGAGACGGAGGCTCGCCGGCGGGAGAGGGAGCGAGGCGAGGTGGAAGCGGAGGAGGTCGAGGGAGGGCTGGCCGGATTTCTTGAAGGCGGAGTCGGAGGGGGCGAAGACGGTGGCGGAAGGGGACTGTTCAAGAAGGGTTTCGGCAACGATTTCGAGCGTGAGTGCCATGGAAACGTACCCTGAATCGGAGAGAACGTCGGCGGCGTCGAAAATGGCTTCGCGCGGAAGAGCGCGGCCCAAAGAGAAGAGGACGAAGGAGAGGAGGAGGAGGAGGAGCGGGAGTGAGGACGCCATTGATGAAGCTATCGAGATTTGGCGGGATTTGAACGTGGCGTTCTGGTATTGGATGCTACGAGCAAGTAGTTACAGAGACCGTTATTCGTTTCCTTTGAAAAAGACTGAAAACGCGCCTTTTTCTAATTAAGTACTTGTGCTTGCTACTCTTACTATCAAGAACGAGAATCAAACATCTTGGACACTCCCATGCTAATAGAAAGAAACCTTTTGAGTTCAGACTACTCTCAGTTTTTATTTTTATTTTGGTAAAACTAATAAAAAATTTGCATATTTCGTGGAATAAGGATCACCGCTAAGATACTGTTATTTTCTTCTTTTTTTTTCAATCCATTTTTTTCATTATTAAACTTTTTTTTCATCATAATATTAGTTCGAATTATTTACTAGCTTTTTTATTGATTAATTCGAAAAATCTCATTGGTCATCTTTAATAAGATCTTTCCTCTCAATTATATTTTTTTTCATCCGAGATCTTTTCTAATGAAATCGAATCTATGACTACTCGGACCAATGACTTGTTGATTCCTTATTAAGTTTTTCAGAAAAAAATGTTGAGCTCTATTTTATTTTACTTTTTAAAAAATTTAATAATGAAAGAAATGGATAGAAAAGGAAATAGAGATGATATTTTTCTTGTATATTTGTAGCATATTATCTTAAATTTTAGGTTAAATTGTCAGTTAACTCTTGAATTTGAGAATTTTAAGTAGGTTTTTAAACTGAGTCCTTGGTCCTTTTTTAATAAAAAAAATTGAATCTCTCTTAGTTTTAAAAACAGCAAATAAATTATTATTTTCTAACAATTTCAAAAGTCTAAACTAATTCCGAGACCTACTCTCCCGGTTTAGAAACTCAAATAAAAAAATAGTTTAGGCCGGACTACTTGAGAATTCTCAAATAGTTTAGGAATCAACCGATTATTTTATCATGTATTTTATATCTTCTAGAGTTTAATATGTGTGTATTTTTAGTGTAATTTTTTTTACATAATTAATTAATAAGAAATTATTCTTAATGTGACTTTGAATTATAAGAGCAAATTAACTTATTATATATGATAAGATTTGATTACAGTGTAAAATAATTTAACGGAGTATTATTTATTTAAATTCTATAGGTCTAATTTCAATTTTGAATGTAATTAAAATGCATAAATCAAATTATTTTTTTTTGGAAAATATGTAAATAATATATTAACCAAAAAATGATTTACAAGTACTCAGGGTATTCCCAGGCAAATCAAACATTCAAAGAGGCTACCAAGCCACCAGATAACCAAAAAGATGATACAAATGCACAGGGCATCCCCTGGCGAGACAAACCTACAAAGAGGCTACCAAAATACAACACAAATCAAAAGGATGATACAAGTACACAGGACATCCCCTGGCAAAACAAAAATATAAAGAGGCTACCACCAGACATCACTTGCCATAAGGAGCAAATGCACAAACCAGCAAAAGCTGGAAAAAAAAAAACAAAAAGCAAAAACATTTGCTAATACAAGTGAGTCAGATGAACGTATCTAAAAGTCTTAAATTTAATTCTATCAACAAGGTTTATCATATTTAATACATGCTGGTCAAAGAGAATTGTGTTTCTACAGCTCCAAATACAGTAGACGGTGGAAGCTAAAACTAGACAACGAAGCTTGCCCTTCAAACCCGAGACAGCTCTAAAGTGGACCAAAGAGTTAATGACACCCTGCAACGAAATGTTCTTCCTGGGGAAGCCGATCCAATCTCTGATCTGAGCCCACACTTTGAGAGTGATTCGACACTTAAAAAACAAGTGGTCTGTGGACTCCTCTACCTGGTTACAAAAACAGCATAGCACCCCTTTGTTGAGAAAAGGAGCACGGTCAAGAGTCAAAGTTTGCTGTTGGCTGCCAACCAAAGAATAAATGATTCCCTCGGTGGGTTGGAAGAGTTCCACACCACCTTCGCCCAAAATTTATTTGGCTGACTATCCCTAAAATAATTGTAAGCAGCATCAGCTTTGAACCCACCCAGCTGCGTCCACGAGAGCAACCGGTCAGCTGCCTGGTCCAAACTTCCCTCCTTCTCAATCAGCACGTCCCTAATGGTGCACAACCTTTTGATCAAGGCTGAATCAGATTTCAAGCAAGTGTAATCCCAAACCGTGGCACCTTTGAAATAGAAATGGTAAACCCACCGAACCCATAAAGACTCCTTATTTGAAGCCACATCCCACAACACTTTAGATAACAGGGCCCGGTTCCAATCTTTCAAGCTATGCAGCCCCAACCCCCCTTCCTTCTTTGGAGAGCAAACAATTTTCCAAGCAATGAGAGGTTTCTTCCTCCCCAACTCACCCTTTCCCCATAAAAAATTTCTACAATAGGCTTCAATCCTATCGGTGACAGCAATCGGCAGAGGAAACAAGCCCAACCAGAAGTTAACAATACCCCTAATTACTCCTCTGATCAACTCCAGCCTCCCAGCACAGGACAGAGATTTGGCATGCCAGCTCTGAATAAAGCCACCAATCCTATCAAGAAGAGGAGAGTAGTGACAGACGTTCAGTCTGGAAGCCATCAAAGGAATTCCCAGGTATCGGATAGGGAATTTCCCAAGCTGAAACCCAGTAAGAAGAAGCAGAGAATCCAAGGTTTCATCATCCACACCCGATGCAAAAATCGTTGATTTATCTACACTAATAGAAAGCCCCGAAAGCCTGCAGAACCAAACCAGCTTGTTATAAATTGTGGCCACCGAGGAGTAATCTCCTCTAGAAAAAAGCATCAGGTCATCCGTAAACGCCAGGTGGGTAGGTGTCAAGATAAACACTCCAGGCAGATAACAAACAGGCACGGGGAGAGAGGATCACCTTGCCTTAAACCCCTTTTCCCAACAAAATGGCCATAGATTCTCCCATTCACCGATATGCTGAAAGAGGAAGTGGAGACACACTCCATAATCCAATCAGAGAACTGCCCCGGAAAACCCAACGCATCCAGCATACCTCTAAGGAAATCCCAAGAAATTGAGTCGTAAGCCTTGTGCAGGTCTACATTCAGCATGCATCTAGGAGAATTCCTCTTACGGGAGTATTTCTTAACAAGCTCCTGGACTAGAAATATATTGTCCGCCATGCTTCTGGAATTAACAAAGGCCACTTGGGCCGGATCAATAATGGTAGCAAGGACATGACGAATCCTGTTTGCTATGACTTTGGATATTATCTTGTACAAGATATTGCAGCACGATATAGGTCTGAATTGGGAGACTTTACAAGCATTTTCAGACTTCGGAATTAAGGCAATAACCGCATGATTAACTTGCCTCAATAATCTGCCAGAATTGAAAAATTCCTGCATAGCCTAAACAATATCTCCACCAATCACCGGCCAAGCTTCCTTGAAGAAACAAGCATTAAACCCATCTGGCCCTGGAGACTTGTTAATGTTCAGAGCAACTACTATCCTCCACACTTCCTCTGCAGAAATTGATTTGGTAAGATCAGGCCATAACTCTAAAGGGACTCGGTTCCCTGATAGATTCATCCCGGCCGGGGGGGTATTAGATTGATAAGAAGTTCCCAAAAGAGAGGTGAAAAAAGCTACAAACTCCGACCCAATCTCCTCCTGAGAAGTAGTACAGGTTCCATTATCTCTAGTAATTGCAGGGATAAACCGGGCATTTCTCTCCTTATTAATGAGGGAATAAAAGAATTTTGTATTCTTATCAGCTTCAACTATGTATTTGCTTTTGGCCAGCTGAGCAACCTTACGAGATTCTACCACACAAAGCTGCAAAATAGCTGCTCTAGTTGTCGCCACTTCTTTGATCAGATTTTGATTATTCGGAGAGTTCTGAGCCTGCATCAGCTTCCTTATATAATCATCCTCTGCTGAATCAATTCTAGCAGCCATATCCCCAAACTATTTTCTATACAGCTCCTTCATTACAGGCTTCAACAACTTTAGCTTCTTACAAATCTGGAACATCTTGCAACCAGCTATTTCTGTTGACCAAACAGTTGCTACTGCATTAAGGAAATCCTTACTTTCTACCATTGCATTGTTGAACCTAAACATTGTTTTACCCTTGGGCCTAGGGGTGTGCAAGTGGACAACAACAAGAGCATGGTCAGAAATTGACCTAAAGTCCTCCACCACTACATAAGAAGCATTAAACGAGTCCAGCCATTGATAATTACACAAAGCTCTGTCAATTCTGCTCCAAGTTCTGCCATTAGTCCAAGAGAATTGATTTCCCACTGTCCTCAATTGCTGAAGCCCGAGGTCTGAGCAGCAACTATTAAAATTCGTAGTTTCATAATCAGTAACCGCTGATCCATTTTTTCTATCATCCGGACTCCTCACTGAATTAAAGTCGCCTATGATCAGCCAAGCTCCAGAAACTGCATTAGCCAATTGCTCTAAACCCACCCACATTCTTCTTCTATCTGAGATGGAATGAAGGCCATACATGAAGGATGCTGACCCCTTCACCTTGGACACTTTACTCTCAAAATTACAGTGAATATATTGGGTATCTATATTGAAATCCGACACAATCACCCTATCAGTTCTCCACAAGAGAATAATTCTGCCATTCCTATGAAGGTCAAAATTATGGACATAAGACTAACCAAGGAATTTTTTCTTCATCAAGGACTGAAGAGATGCAATATCCATCTTAGTTTCAAATACTGCCATTATCTCCACACCTTTATTCATGAGAAAGCTTTGCACCGCACGGTGCTTAAGGGGCTTATTGAAGCCCCTAACATTCCACGATGCAATGGTCATATCTTTTTACGGGAAGAAACCTTCCCTTCAAAAGTGTTTATAACTTTACTCAGCTTCCCATTACCCGCCTTGGCCGGTTTGCTCACTTCCTTTTCCCTCTTTGATGTCTGAGCCTCTTTCTTTTCTCTGAATTTTTTCTTATTATTATAGACCTCCCAGTCACCCTTATATGCCTTTGTTAAATCATGATCTGTAGGATCTTTTCCCTCTTTATCCTCCACAGAATCATCATCAGACCAGTCTTTCACTATAGGTAACTCCTTCTCCCCATTTTGAATTGGTTCATTTAATTTCTGCTTTGGCTGTGTTGACCTGGCCTCCTTATTAGTGGAAGTGTGCACTTCAGATTTCTGATTGCCTTCCACATTAGGGATACTGCCAAGCTCTTGCACATCAGCAGCCTCCTCATTGTTAACTTTGTTCAGAAGGTCCTGATTCTTTTGGACCAACTCTTGTTCGTGCACACTCTCCTGATCCTGCTTTCTAGGATCCTCCTTTTGCTTCTCCTTCACCATCCTGCATCCTTTTGTGGTGTGGCCAATTATTTTGCAATGGCTGCAAAAAATTGGCACTATTTCATATTCAATGTGCTGCATGAATGACTTCCCTCTAGATGTTTTCACCATCACCTCATGTACCAGTTCACACGATGCATCCACTTCAACTAACACCCTAGCAAAGGATAAAGAACCTCTGGTGGCAGTCAGATGATCTGTTCTGATAGGTGTACCCACCAAGGCTAAAATCTTTGCCAAAGCGGCTGGATTCCACAACTCCAAAGGCAAATTCCTCAGCTTAACCCACACTGGGAAATTACATAATTCTTCATCACCAAAATCAAAGAGATCAGGCATTACTTTGAGAAGCAAAGGCCTTTGAAAGATGAAATAGGGGCTGTTGGTAAGAACATAATCTCTATCTTCTTCAGATTTGAATTTAAACACCAACCACCCACTATCATGAGTGGAAAATGTGAATTGGACATCCCATTTCTCGCAGCAATTCAGCAGATCTTTCTTGCCTGGGAACCTTCCAGCCACATATCCAATGAGGCCAAATCCCCAACACGTGTCCAGGGGTTGAATATCCTCCTCATCTATCCATGCAAAATCTGGGTTGTCCACACTCACCGATTCAAGGACTAAGCCCTTAGAAGGCTGCCGATTATTCTTAAAGAGATTAACCCAGGGACTTGTTCCTTCCTTCCTTGCAGTAGCTTTCTGGTTATTCTCAGCATCTTCCCCCGACCCCTCAGCTCTATCTGATTGGGCCACATTGGTATCAACAGTACCAAGAGAGATGGAAGCATTAACAGTTGCTGAAGACTCATTTAGAGCACTATTATTTGGAAAATTTTCATGCTCTTGGTGATCAGCACACTCTTTCTCATCTCCCAAGAGATTCTCAACCTTCAGAACGGACTCACTAATAGAGCCCTCTCTGTCAGGCAAACCTTCAAACAGGTTGTGGGTTTCAAAATTGGGGGTTTCAATGGAGTACCGGGATTCACTTTGGTTTTCCACCTCCTTCCCCTTCCTAGATTTACCCGATGTCCCCTGCTGCTTCCTTCCTTTTCCCATGATTTACACCGTGGAAAACATACCAGAAGCGAAAAGGAGAAAACGAAACCTGCAGAAAACCAAATCAGGAACAGTCCAGGACTGCTGTTCCTGAGCAAGATGAAGAGACCAAGCACAGATACAGCCTTTGGCTGGGCACAGAAGAATCACAGAAGACACAGACAATGTTGCAGAAATTTAAATATAAGCTATTACAAAATAAGCCACTGAGGCCACAAATCAAACACTCCTTTAGCAAATTGTCTTCAGGAGAATGCTTGATCCTCTTTAAGAGATGGAGCAGACCCTTCTTCCTCACTCCAGCAAACCGAGACCCATTAACAACAAGATGACCCTTTGACGGAATCAGTTGGCCAGCTCCTTGCGATTGGAACCCTAGCGCCGCCTCACAAGCAACCCACGATGGAAAACAAAGGGTGGGGGCTTTAGTCTTCACCAGGCCAGCAAACCCCAGGACATAATCTCATCAAAAAAGCTCTCCGAAGTGAATTCTCGAGTCGCGATAAAACCCAATCAAACGGACCAGCTAGAACCTTCTGGAGGGTTCATCACAAACTACTCAAGGTTGGACAGGCCACCGACACCTCCTCCTAGCAATGAAACCCCCGAACTCGAGCACCTCTACGGAACCCTTCAACGAAGTTTTCAGAAGTCGCGATAACCCTGAACAGCCAGCAGCTCCTTATCTACTTGACTGGGTACCCACCACCAGCAAAACCGGAATCAACCGTCCCTAAAGCCACCGGAACTACCCAGCCGGCTAGGCCAACAGAGGGAGCCCCAACCCAAGTCGATGAGAGGAGAGCCTCTAGTGAACTTTGGTGACTTCTGGAAAAAATGAAAAATGACAAGAGCCTTTCCGTATCCTTAGTGGAACTGGTCACCAAGATGGCCGACCAAGATGCCACGTGTCACCCGTTGAAGCGCTACACCACCGTCCTCTCCACTAACGAATGTTGCCTTCAGCTACGAGGATCTGACCGTCCCCTTAAGCCATCACCACATCTAAGGGAGATACACGGTCCGTTCCACCTACACCCTACCAAAGCTCGAAAAAGCCAAGTAGAACCAAGAACACGGAAAAAAAATCCCAACAGCAGCACTAAAGTCACGAACAAGGAGATTAGAGCCAAAGGATCTCTACGAGATCTCCATCTTCCTCCAATCCGATAGCCAAGCTACAGGGATTCACCCAAGGGAAGGAGAAAATGGAAACCCTAGCAGACTCTCTCTCTAACTTTCCAACATTATTATTTGCAGAATTTATCTACATAGGTCTGGATTGTCCTGTTAGTTGCTATTGACTTTTGAAATTGTTCTACCCAAGACCAATGACATGAAGCTATGTAAGGTAGGTTCTCGGTGGTACTTTTTCCGTCTTCCAAAGATTTGCAGCTGTGGAGCCAGATTTTCAATTTTCAACTTAGTGGAAGCAGAAATAAAGAGATTGAGAAAATTAAAGGAGAGAATACCTTAAACGGGGTGATTTTTGCCCCATACATATTGTTCCATCTCTATGCATGATAATGTCATATTGTTGATAACGGAAAGATAGGTGTTGATTCTATTTCCTTGATTGTATATGATTTTTTTGGGATTTTGTTATTATACATTACAGGTGCATGATTTACACAAAGTAGTTAGACTTAGATCTGTTCGGCCATTGGGCTGTCATAGATTATTGGGCTTACCGTTGTCAATCCAAAAATAGAGTACGTGAAATTTACGAGAAACAATTTTTTTTCTAGTTAAATCCAAAAATATAATCTAGAGTGAGGTTTTCATCTTATTCATAATCGTTAGCGATTGTTCTATCTATGGTTTCATCAATAAGGAAGCATTTTAGAACATAATAAGGTAAAAGGCAGTGCTGCAGGCTGCAGCAACAAGAAATAACTACCATGATATGATATTGATATGCAAATATCAACATTTTTGTTGCTTACATCTGTCCAAAAGTCAGTACATTGGGTAGCTTCTTGCAGCTCATGAATGATTTAAACTTTTAAGAAAATTACTCTAAATTGAACAACCCATTTTTAGTTTGTTTTTTCCTATAATAATGTCGACAGGAAAGTTTGAATTATAAACCAAATTAACAAATCTACTAACTCTAACTTACAATAATGCAATAAGCACGTATTTATAGTTTTAGGCCATGTTGGCTTTTCGTCTTTTGACTAAAAAAGTTTCTAAATAAGTCAAAATCAGTTTCATCAGGCACCATCTTTGGTATTCTTCCGTGCACTTATAAACTCCTAAATTAGTTTGGTCGTTCACCTACACAATAATTCGAATCTGATTATTCGTACCCACAAGATTTACTTAGCCCTCTCATCCATGATTTGAATGGAGCAGGAGCAAGTTCGAATAATCAAAATATATATACTTATAAATCAAGAGAAAGTGAGAATTGAGATCATATATTAAATGGGATATATTGACATTATGCATGAGTAAAGTCCAAATCCTTCGTCTTTGCCCAACCTAACCAGTCAAACATCATAATTGGCGCGGGTTAACCTAATGCTTATGTTTTTGCGATACTACTAATGATAATGACGTTCTTATATATATATATATATATATATATATATATATATATATATAATGACGTAAGTTCTTGGATTTAAGAATCAATGACGCTAACTGTCATTTGATTCAACTACTAGACTCATGTTTTCATTTATTGGCATCTTGGGTTGCATGTAATGGTCATCCTTTTATATTCTGTTAATGTTGTTTAATGGAACTTAAAGTTAAGACTTAATGTTTTTTTTAAGTGAATTTTCTTTTAAGAGGAAGGCTCAATACTAAGGGGGATGAGGAAATTAAACGAACAAAAACATTATATGGAAATCCAATAAGAGCCGTCTTTATGATATCGTTTAACTCTTAAGCTGCATCAATAAACTAAAAATTAAGCTACGTAAGATGTACTGTTGGATTTTTTTTTATAAGCAAAATTAGTGCAGTTGGAAATTTTAAAAATGGAGAAAATTTATTCAAACATATTTTAAAGGAATCAGTCTTCAAACTTTCCCTTTTTTATTTATTTACTGACACGATACTTCACCGTGTTATGTTTTACTTTTATCTTATATCACAGCTGATACTTTATCTTTCACTTTAGCATAAAGATTTACATATATAAGCATGATTATAAAAATTATTTACATTTTTATTGTTTTTACTTAATGGGGTTGGTGATGGAGGGAAATGATATCATGGAAATCATATATAAAATGGAAAATGTCGTAAGTCAAAGGAAATTAATTGTCTTGCATCGTATGTGTCAACAAGTGTCTGGTTTCCTTTTGTTTGGAACTGTTCTATTCAATTTTTATCTGGCCATGTTATATGATTTGAATTTAATAAAGTCTCATTCTAAAACTTTTTATATTATCAATTTATTAAACATTGTTTTTAGTATGATTTTTAAAATAGATAACATTATAAACATTACTAATAAATTTATCATAATTTTTTATATGCAAAACATATTTCCTTTTTATTTTATAAAAATAAGAAAAACATATTTATTAACAACATTCTAAGCCTAGCACAAGATGTGCTAAGAATAAAAACAGAACAAAAGATACAACATAAATTGATAGATTTCAGGGTATATTATTTATTTATACACTTATAATTTTTTTTGGTTGTGTTCTTAAACTTAAGAATAAGTTTTTGTTTCAAAAAAAAAAAAGTTTTGGTGCAATTTTATGTTAGAGCAATTGTCATGTCTGTCCAGGAAATCCTTTAAACATATATATTTAAAAAACAATTTCATTTACTATCATTGGTTCTACATATATGTTTTTAAAAAAAAGTTTTATTTTTTATCATGAAAAATTCGACAAATTACCCTCACATTCCGAAAAGTATAAGAGAATTAGGATGAAGTTGTGTCGGTAATAGAGTAATAGTAATACAATAGAGTGACGCTTTGATGAAACCTGCACGAATAAATGCCTTCTACCAGTTCCATGTACAAAGCTTTTACTTCACCAAAGATTGAAAAAGACGAATATCTGTTTTCGTCCTCTAAAGTCGAAATAGAAGCGGTTAATTGTTTTGTTTATGCTGAAAGTGAAAGAATGAAGAATCCATTCCTACCAAGCCGAACAGAGAGAAACAGAAGAGAAGAGTGAAAACATGCATAAAACGTCGTCCGTAAAATTTACCTATCATTTTTTATATGCATTTTATTAAGATTAAAAATATTAATTATGATTTTCAATTAGTTTATAATTCAAAAATATACTAAATATTATAATTCATCGAAGCAATTTAGTAAGTAAACTCTTTGTTATATATGTATTAATATAAATTTATGTCTTTCTATTTTAAAATAAGTTTTCTGATCAATATTTTCAACAATAATAACATGATAATTTTTTTACTGAATATTTTATTATATGTATACTTAGTATTAAAATTTTTGTAATAATTATTTTTATTTAATAAATTTAAGTGTACATGCGTTGAGTAAAACTGAGATAAATCATGAAACATTAAGGTAAGATTTGACACAAAATTATCAAATAAATTAAGGTAAGATTAAAGTCGATCTTACCTTATTAACATTATCTAATTAGAAAAATTATACGTATGGACCAAATTTCATTGCTATAAAGAGTTAAAAGAATTCCAAGTAACCAACTTAATTCTAACATGCATATTTGTTTCTTATTTCCATACCTCTAACTTAGAACATCGTAAGGGTATCTTTGCATATATACTGATAAACAAACATAGTAATAAGATTATGCCAAAACCTACTAAGAACATAAATATATACTAAAAATCACATATTTAATAATATATTATATTACCTCATGAAGTTTAATATTTAATAATATTATTAATTTAAGTGAACATTATATTTAACAAATGTATAGCTAATATAGTATACACTAAGTATGTTTGTTAAAAGACTAAAAAACATTATTTAAAATACATTATTAGGACTAAATTAGTGA
>PYAF01000753.1:143223-161771 GCA_007407185.1 Glycine tomentella | reverse complement strand
AAGAATTTAAAATTAGATAATCATATTTATCGTGAATTAAAATATATTTAAGTCACTTAAAATAGAACTTAATTATCATATTCTATTGTTGGTATAAATTTTTAAAATAATTATTATAAATATCAAAAAATATTATGTATAGTATTTTTTTATCCATTTATATACGATGATTTGTAATTAAATGATAATATAAAAAGTTAGTTTTCTGTGTTTAGTTTTCATATGTAGAAAAAAAAATTACTGTACATATCTTACTTTCTCTTAGAAATATAAGACTAAAATTTAATATATTTTTGTTTTTTTTATCTCAAACAGAAATAAATAAAAAGTTAATACCTGTTTATTCTATTTTTTTTAAAAGAAATATATGTTTATTGTTGTAGATTATATGTTGTGACAAATATTGTTATTCAGTTAGGACAAGTTGATGGCACACTAAGCCCATCGGCGAGGTAGTTAGAGAAAGGACGAAGGAGAGAGAGTTTGGGTGTAGAAAAAGAGAAAGCAAAGGCAACGGTGAAACAAGAATTAACATTTTAACAGAGTTGAATCATATTCATGGGCACAACCACAACCATGGCGGTCCCATCCTCTTCTCTCACAATCAACTACATTCATTCTTATATATAAACACAACACGACTAGACTATACGAGGGAAATTCGCATCTGTCATTGTATTTGCCTTTGCACATCATCAACCACACTCAATCTCTTGCTTCATTCCGAAACCTCTTATTCCCCTCAAGTTTCTACAAAGCTAACCTTTTTTATCATCATCACTTCCAAAAGTGGAAGATAAAAAGCCTTTCTTAGCTTCAACAAAATGCGATCCCCTTCTTGTAAGATTCCCACTTCCTTTCCAACCCTTCTTTTTCAGTTCCGATGCTTATTTTCTCTTTTTAAGTCATTCTGTGACTAAAGGTGCTCGCTTTTTGTTCTCTTGTTCCTTTTCTTTCATCTGGGTATCTCCCCGCTTCCCTCTTTAACCTTTTCTAGGTGCTTTCTTTTCTCTCTAATGTCTTTGGACTTACTGGGGGTGTACCTTTTTTTTTTTTTTTTTAAGTTGCTTTGTTTTTCACTATAAATGATAGAAATTCCTCATTTTCTGACATAGAATTTTGAAATTAATTGATTCAGTTTAATTTGTCAGTTTTGTAGGTGTTTGCAACAGTTTCTTAGAATCGATTCACTTTTTAAAAAACAATGTTGTTGTTGTGGATGGGGGGTGTGTTTGTTTCACTTTTGGACCTTTGTGTTTATGATATTGACCCCCTCCCCCCATTTCAACAAGCATTATGTGGGGTCCAGCTAACTGGGAATATATGCATGAAGATAAAAATTCGCCAATTTTATGAGCACCCAAATGGAAAATTGACCTTTTCTAAATATGCTTCTCGATGTTGCTAACATGCTTTTTTTGTTTCTTCAGTTGCATGTGGGTTTCATTTGCAGAATTTCTGAAGGATATTTACTTGGTCTAGAGGTTCGTTTAGAGACACAGAATCTAGAATTTCCTTGGAGTGTGGTAGTGAATTGTGGTATTTAAAGATGGGGGATCACTTTGAGTTGCTGGTTGATCGGTTGCTTACTGAGTCCACATTAGAAGCTGCACTTGAGAGCAGAAATAGGTCAATACTGGCTGCATCCTCTGTGGTGAATGATGTAAAAATTGATATCAATGTGATGAAGATGGGTGTGGATGATGTCAAATTTCTCGGGAAGGTGGTAGAATGCAGGATATGTCATGATGATGATGAAGATTCCAATATGGAGACACCCTGCTCTTGTTGTGGTAGTTTGAAGGTTAGTTCTTTCACTGGTATATTCATAATCGTATGTTTTGATTTGTGATTTGTAAAAGTGATTAAGCCTTTTAATTTGTGTTGTTTTATTTGTAACATGAATCCATGGTATCTGCGTTTTAAAATTTAGTGGAAAACCAATTCTGTTGTGATGGACACAAATTTAGTGATTTCAACTGGTTTCTTATTTATAATTGTGTGTTTGTAGTTCAGTTATATGGTTGCATTTGTAGAGGTGAGAACAATTACCATTTTAACTTGTCAGTTACCAACCTACACATAGAAGACCTCCCTTCCACTTCCACCCAAGATAAACCAAAGGATTTTAATGAAATGCCAGGAAACAAAGATCTTTTGATTAGAATATGCCGTGTTTGACTCTTTTGATATAACTCTTTACGGAGTAATTGCTGAATATCTTGACCAAATTTTTATTTTATCTGCCAAAGTTAAGGCTTAAACTTTGTTCACTTTTACTGATTTTTTGCAGTATGCCCACCGCAGATGTATACAACGATGGTGTAATGAGAAGGGTGACACCACCTGTGAGATATGCCACCAGGTAAACTTAAATTTGTCCTCATCCCTAATTATCATACTCTTTCTGCAGACCTGGTGGCATCTGGATTATTTGGGTTTTTGAGTATCATTTTATATATTATCTTTTCACCTATATTGTAAATTTCAGCAATTCAAGCCTGATTAATGATTATACTGCTCTGAGTAGTCGTTATATTTGTCATATTGTTTTTCACCTGAATTGTTTATAATTGATGATTTTTCTATATTGTAAATTTCAGCAATTCAAGCCTGATTATACTGCTCCTCCACCACTATTTCAGTTTGGACGTATTCCAATGAGTTTTAGGTAACTTCCATGCAATATTCTTATTTTTTCCCCCTAAGTTATTTTGTGAACCTTGTTTTTATCTTTCCATTTTCCAATGTGCCCCCACTGATTTCAGGGGAAATTGGGAGATTTCAAGAAGAGACTTGAATAGTACTCATTTGGTTAGCATGGTCCCCACCGATCAGAACCTTACCACTTCTAACTATGATCAGTATTCAGCCTCTGCTACTGGAAGTTTGATTTGCTGTCGTTCAATTGCTGTCATTGTAACCTCTCTTCTCTTATGCATGTATGCCACTATGCCTTTACACCTACTGGCCATGACAATTTCCAAATCTTCATTGCTTTTGTGCAGTTCATGGTTCTTCTGATTTTAAGACATACACTTCCCCTTGTAATCAGTGGAAATAAGGAGTATTCTTTCCCACTCTTTTTGGTACGTTTTGCATAATTCAACTTATAATTTTAGCAAGCACATAGATCGTACTCTTACTTACCAAGGTTTAATCAATTTAATGGATCTTTGATAGCTGTTGTTATTTCGGACTGCGGGAGTTGTTCTTCCTATATACTTCATGGTTAGAGCAGTGGCATTAATCCAGCGGCATCGGAGACAACATCGAGTAAGTCTCTACCTCTTACTCTACCATGGGTTAACCCTTTGTCTCTTTCCCATGATTCAGATTCACTATATCTTATGAATCATCTAATTTCATATAACGAAGTCTCTTGTGTTTTTGCTTGCCATTTGTAACTGTTAGGAGCATCTTAATGCCTCGGCCAGTTCATCTGACAATGAAAGCGAGCAAGCAGATTTGCAGCCTCAGCCTCACGTCATACGTGTACTGTAAAATTACCGTAGCCAGTAGCCATGAAGTAAATGAATTATGAGAAGCTCTTGCCTTGAGATGCTGCACTTTGTCTTCTGATTTTTTATGTAAATTAGATGGGGACAACTTCCCTGAGAACCTCGAGTTTGCTAAGAGATGGGAACACTGAAATTCAGATGTGCAACAGTTGTTGTAGTTCTCATAAGAAGAAGCATTGCATGACACTTGTGTTACCAAGTCCCTCTGCTATAGCTACTTTTCCGGAAGTCTTGGCAGCAGCAAGTTATACATTTACATTTCTGTTTCTGCTTACTGATTGGAATTGTTCAGATGTATAGATAGAAATTTATATTTATATAGAGAAAATTACATGGGTAGATATAAAAAATGGATGACTTGTATATATTGCAATGAAAGTTAGGTAGGGTACTTTTGGGGCATTAATATCACTATAGGATGCTAGCTTCTTCTATCTTCTTTTGAGTTTCATATTACTTGTATGGCCAGATCATTAATTAATGAAAAGCCATAGAAAGGGACATTGTATATGCAGTGATATTCTCTTGGCATCCTTGTCAGTCACTAGTTGAAACTCATGATCCAGGGTCTAGATATGCATGATTGCATGTCTCACTCTTTTTTCAACTCTAGAATAACCCTCCAATTGATATATAGACAATAGTCAATAGTCAATAGAGACACTCGGTAATCTCTTGATTTCCTCATCATCGTTGCATTTAAGTGCCCCTATTCTGTGTCATTGTTGTTACCTTGGTCTGTTTTCATTTTTTTCTTCAGTCATTCGTTATCAAATTCTGCTATCCTCTACTTCACTATACGATTCTCCCAGCCAAAGGAATGACCACTTCTAGCACCACTCAAGTTACAGCGCCCGAAAACTGCCACTGTTGAACCAAAGTTCAAAATGATATTTTATTCTTTCAATCCTGATGATAATTCCATTGATTTTTATTTTCTCAATAGGACTCTACTTAAAAAAATTTAACGGGTTTAGTGTAATATTTTTAATTATTTTTAAAATTCGCTATTGGCTGACATTTAGGACATTATAATTCTTTCAAATATTTTTGGTGTTAGTTTCTTATTAAATTTGAAGTTTCATCTCAGTAACTTGTACTGAAATTTAATGCATTTTTTATTATGCATATTGTTGAAATAAAATTTCAATTTCAATTTAAAAATATTGCCACAAAAACCTAAATATATGCATCGAAATTTTGTCTTATTAAAAATCATTTACAGACCATTACGTGTTGCAGATTTTAAGTAATTCAACAACTAGCATGGATGATGGAACAAATAAAATTTAATTAAATTAAACCGCAGGAACCTTTTAGAAAACTCAACCGAACCATTGAGACCCATCAAATGAAAATCTTTTTTGCTTATACAGTTACTTTGATATTGAAAAAATAATCCCAAATTACTAAACAAAAATGTTACATGCCATGTGCTCCTTTCCCCCAAATTCCTAGGCTGTATAGTAGATGCGAACTCAACGCCAAAAAAATGAAAGAAAATAGCACAGATCAGTAATGATCTCCAAATCAATAATTGTATTCTGTACATTTTTCTATTCAGGATAGATTCAAAAAGGAACTTTGGCAAGGCTCTTTGGAGTGAGACCATAATAATAATTGGTTGCCTATGAAAGCTGCTATGCACCTCATATGCCTTGAAGTGTACTTGTCTCCAATTCCTACTTCCACGTTCTTCTAGGCCTGAAACATTATGCAAACAAAACAAAAATAAGTTATTAATAAGAAGAATCTCTCAACAACTCAAAAACACAATCTCTCTCTCCTTATACCCCCCCCTTTTAATTCTTCAGGACCCAGTCATTAGTTAATTTTGAAAGAGTTCATTACCCTCCTAATTATCAAATGTTCTTTAAAGAGTGTAGGTGGTGAAAATACTTCCGACTCTTTTGCTGCGAACGCCAGTAGCAAGCAAGTGCTCCAAAAGCACAGCTAGCAACAGCAATAGCCAAAGCAGCTCCCACAGGCACCACAATTGCATTAGTTGCTACTATTAAATCTTCAACAGCTCCTTCACTTCCGTCATTTCCGACAATACTCTTGTCCTTGTACAGAGACGCTAGTGTTTTTCCGTAGTAATCAGCCAAGAACTTAAAGACCTCATCTTGGTTCCATTCAATTTTGTTGTTCCTCAGGTCAACACTTCGGTAACAGGAAGAGCAAAGCTGCTTCGGTGGCCAAATTGTCTTTGGGAATTTGGGGTCAGCAGTGCCTAGGGATGCTTCTTCTTTCATCAATCTTTCGTTTACCTTGTTATGGGAACTCCACAACCAGAGAGCAAAGTCACGGGCTTTGTTGAAAGGACTAGAAACGCTGAAAATTGAATTCAAAATTAGAAGAATCCAAAGAAAACGACATTGAATGATGTTGGCACTAGTAATTATCAATTCCCTTACCTTGAACACATCTTGTAGAAATGTTGTCGGCATTCCTCACAGATGAAGAAGTTGTGAACAAAATCACATATTGCATTAAATGTAAACTGACTCTCTCCATCATCAATCCTCACAGAGAGTGAATGCAGAAGAACCCATAAACCACAACTGGAATAACAGAGATAAGACAGGGTATCCAGTTAAGATATGTCATGGAGATGGTTTGCAGAAATGTTTTAAAATCAGATTGATCAGGGCCAGTAACTATATATATATATATATATATATATATTTAATATTATATAATATATTGTTATAAACACAACCATACAAAATAAAGTTAGGTAAAATTTTAAATTAGCATGAAATAACCATATTATATGTCCTATAAGATAAACAAAATCAATAAGAAGCTAAAGAATATCAACCCATAAGTAAACATCATATACAAGGACCTCCGTAACATGGTATTTCATTTTTTATTTCTTGATTAGTAGGAACTGAGCTCAATTACTAGGGAGTTGGGAGTTTACAGAAACTGCTTCAACCAATTGAGCTAGACCCCTTGATACTTGGTATTTTATATGACAAAAAATAGTTCTAGTTGAATTAAAAAAATACAGTTCAAACAAGTTCATGACTGGTCAAATTAACAAGTTTTGATTAAATGGACAAAACACCTGACCAATTCACCGGTTTTTCGGTTGAATCAGCTGGTCCAGTCCGGTTTGTAATCAATGGTTTGCAGTCAATGCACAATCTAAGGTTTACTTAGGTCGGTCTTCATCCTTTGTATATACACATTTCTTTGCATACAAAAATAGTCACAGATCAGAATATTCATATGTGATAGGAGGGAAACTACTCAGTGGGATACCAACTTAATTTTTAAATGAAAACAAGGGTAGTTGATATGAGGAAGTTGAATGTGTTGATTGGATATGGAACTAGACAAAACATGGAAGGTAAAGTATTACCTAAAGCCTCTGGTTTCATTCTTACTGCCACGACAGAACATCTGCAAAAGAAAAGTCAAAATAAATCAAAAACAATCAGGAAAGTTCTCACACTAAGAAAATTCAAATTTTAATGAATGTAGGCAACATAAGATTAGAAAAAGAGAATACAACAACTAGTCCGGTTTTATTTTTCTCAATGATTACAAGATGACTACATTATCGACAATTATATGATTCTTTGTAGGGGGTAATTGCCAAGCTAGAATACAGTTTGTTCATTTACAAGAAATGAGCAGTTAACAACAGAATCTTACAGATGGGGAAGTTTGACACCCAGAAGCATATGCATCCATTTTACAGTTATATAGTGTATGTGGAGATGAATGCCTATATTTTCCAGGGTTTTTCCTTACATTTGTTACACACACACACAAAAAAAAAGGTGAAAGTATTCCACATAGAAGCATCATATGCAGCCCTATGGTGTAGTTGGGGAGGGATACCCATGTTTTCCAGGTTTGTCCCTTACATTTGTTACATGATATGAAAATGTTTTGGCCTTCTCAGGATTTTTTCAAGGGAATTTTCACGACTGAAATGCAAAGAAATTGGACACTTTGATTGTATTTTTCACCTACTATGGCTCACTGCTCTCCTTTTCTTTTTAGGAGACCTTAGACAAACTTTCATCTTCTTCTCTTGGATCGGATGATGGTAGGAACTTAATTTACTTTAGATTAACAGAGGAAATACTAAGAGAAAAGTGCTCTGATCACAAGATGCAAAATGTCTAGAAAGCAAATCAGAGAAGGAAAAGTTATCTGCATGTGGCAACAGCCACCCACAACTGCCCAAAGGATTGCCTACCTCTCATAGGAAATCCTTGAGGACAAATCACGACATACACACAAGTATACAAAATAGAATGGTTCATTGTCATTAAAAATTATTTATTTTCACAAAAATAGGAGGTCTTATTGCAAATGCTTCATAACAACTAACAAGTAATGATATGAGATCCAACTCTCAGTAACAATTCAGCTTTAACATAAAGTGCGAACTTCCATAAAAAAATAGACTATTCATAACTTCATGTTACTGAGAATAGACCTTTCAAAGATTCATCTGGTAACAGTAGCAGGCAAAAAAAAGTGCACAAAATTTGAGTGTTAACTATATTATAGACGTTAGACATTAGGCAATATAAATACAAAAGCCAACAGAAGTACGTTATAGAAATGTCTGAAATGTTTAATACAAGTATTGAGATCCTACCCAATATCCACGAGGCACATCTTTTCCACAAATCTTTAGGTTCCTAACCGAACTCTTGTCATCTTCCTGCTTATTAGTTGACCAAAAATCTGTTGGGTACAAGTCATCAAAGCTCACAAGAAATTCAGCAGTACCCTTCCGGCATCTGAAAAAATAACATACGACAGAAAAAAATGACACTAAATGCAGGGCAGAGAAGAAGGACCAGACCAATCAGTAAAAGGTTGATCTTACCTCCTAGAAGGATGATGAGCTGCTAAAAGCTGAAGAAACTTTATAAGTGAAGCACGAGTTCCTGGTTTTATCATCTGCCAAACAGAAAGTATTTGTACTATTATCCAAAACAATGACCACAAAAGGCCAGTCAGGGAAAATAAATAATCTACCTTGTGCTCTAGGATGATGTCAAAAGCTGTAGAAGTTGCCTCTTCAACATCATAGATAGCTCTTGCAATCTATCCAAGTCATGCATACCATATACGTCAGTACCTTCAAATATAGAATGAAAGGAAATCAAATATGCGGGCGAATGAAGAAAAGGACCTGTCCAGGGTCTGATACATTGGATGAAAGAAGCTCATTTTGAAATTTCTGATCATCCAGGCCAAATGAACTACGACATATGAACATTATAAGTTGCACATAATTTCCATCAGATTTAAGCAAAAATATATGATGACAAATTTCAGGTTTCATAAGAGGCAATTGAAATGCTTCCTCATAATTCTAGACTATTGCACTTGGAACTTTGATTTTTCCATAGTACCTATTGCCTAGTTTGAGTCCATTATGTGTCTACAATGTTGATAACCCAAATACATATACATATACATCATCTGGTTTAAATAAAATATTCACCTACCATTTCATAAATGTACCAACAATGAATTTTATACCTCATACCTGCCTAATTGCTTGTTGATCCAATTAAGCAACCGATCAGCTGTGCGTGCATCATCAATCACACATATATCACTTTTCTCTTGTTTAGGTTCCCAACCAGCACCAACAAATTTTGAAGGAGGGCCCCAAAAAAGCATAGGATAATGACCAACAGAAAACTTATCACATAGCTTAGTATTAATCTGTGCTGCCAAAAAATTGAACAGAAAGGTACCAATCACCAGGGCATGTTTAGTATAAAGTATAAGCATTAAACCTCACCATAAGTCCTTATCCTTATTAAGAAACTAAGATAAGATGCACGCACCTTTGATGCACAATCTACCCTTGTCATTAATATGATTCCTGGATGCACTGCATCAGGCCCATTAAATAATCTAGCGACCTTTTCGTAGTGAGGCTGCATTAAAATTTCAGTCAGATAGTAATGATGAGTTGAAATGTTCATTGAAAAAAACCCAATAAAATAATTATACTTTTTAGCAAATAATACCTTGTAATTCCTGCATGCAGGGCACCTGAAAGAGAAGAAAGGGTCATGACAGAAATGAGAATCTCTTAGACTCATATTTCATTCTTAAAGATGAATGAGAAGGAATAAAGAAATTAACAAAAATTAATCCACGTGTTTAAAGTAATCCAATTATCTGGCTATAAGAAGAGATATTTAAAACTATAATTAAAAATGGCTTTATTCAAAATATATCTTGCCAACATTACTTCAGAAGAGTGCTGCAAGAATATAAGTAATTTAGCAAACATAAAAATATAATGTATTGATCAATCAAAAAATTCTATGCAGGTTTCGCAGAGTGTCCTTTTCTGTCAATCTGTCATATTTTAGACTTTGTAACTATTTCAACATAACCAGGCTTCATTCATGACAGCCCTACCATTAAGATTTTCCTAAGGCAAGAGCCGAGCTGTCTCAAGTTAACACATACCTATAGAAAAGTTAAAGGAGAAAGTTTCTGAAAAAGTTGAGGTGCATAGTTTAATTTCATTTCAGAGAAATAATCCCATACTTTATTTTATTGCCAGTTTTCAAAGAGAGCTTTCGGAAATTAAGATATTATTTCTTAGAAATAACCTTTAATCAAACATGCACCAAATTGATTTTAAATTTTTAACCTATTTGAGAAGTTGGAATCATTATACTTACGTGACTCATTTTATTTTCTTCTACAAGTGCTTGTTAAGAAGTTTATTCAAATTAACTAGTAGAGGTGTGAAAGAGGAGGAAACAAAGTGAATGGAACAAAAAAAGGCCATTTTCAAGTGAAGCCTTGATACTATACCACACTGTATTATGCTTTTTTTAACCCTTTACAACTCATAGCATCAATTGCAAAAACAAACCATTAGCTCCCCTGACTGTTTTTCCCTACAGCTCCACTTACCTTAACTGGTCTAGTAGTAACAGTAGAAAACACCAACCTCGCTGTAAAAAGCAAACTCAACAAACCAATCAACCAAACTTTCCAAAACCCTTCCATTAAAATCTATCATGAATCCATCTCCCCTCATTACTATTACTGCAGATCAAAGGGCATTCCCTCTTTCATCAAATCACCCAAAACAAAAAACCAAATAAATAAAAACTCCTACCCTCTAAGTAAAATCCATAAAAACCCGAACTTTATAACACCCGGAAGAGAGTTCAAACAATTCCACGACTAGAAACACATAAAATACAACAACTTTGCAGAAATCATTAGAACTAACCAATGGGCAAAGAATTCAACAACGGCGAAAGTAGCAGGGGTCTCTTTAAGAACGGCATCGAAATTCGTGGCGTTCAGCTCAACGGCATAATCGGGATGATGGCCACCACTTTTGCCATTGTCGCTAACCTCTCGAAGGATCGAACGGCGCGACACGAAGGAAGAAGACGACAAAGTCGCAGAGCAGCACACAGAAAGCAAGCACAGAAAGAGACCCAAATGTAAATACATCATCTCAGAAATGGAAAACGGGGCGGATCAAAGGGGATAGAGGATTAGGGTTTTGAAGGATATTGGCCGAAAATTGAAGAGAAGCGAGATTTTTGAAGGTGGGGTGGAGACAGAAATGGATCTGTTACTTACAGTTTTATTTTTTCTTTAGTTTATTGTGAGAGATAGAGGGGTTTAGTTGTAACTGTAAGTAGCTGTGTGTGTATATGAGATTGGATTTGATGGGTGTTATTGGGAAGGGAAAGGTGAACCAGAAAAGGATGAGAATTACGTTTGCATAAGCTTTGCTTCGGATCGGAGATGGCGGAAACACATCTCTCGACACCAAACCTTGAATCACTCCCGCTTTCCTCTGTGGGCTGTGGCCCATGTTTTTTTTTTTTTTCACCAAACATCAAATATTTTTTAAAAATAATAGTGTAAGCTTAATTAAGATATAAAAATGTTATTATGTTAACGTCATTCTATAATATATTTTTTTTTTCTTCTTTCAGCTTGGAAGAGTAAAAAATTATTGAATTTTAATTATTTATTTTACATGAATTTTTAAGGAGAGGACTAAAAATCCAACTTTCTCGAACGAAGGAAAATTTTTAACTACTTATTTTACATGAATTTTTAATTTTCATAATTAAGACTAACTAAACTTATTTTATACATTCACAAAAATTATGATTTCCAAGAATAAACTTTTCTAGGAATTATGTTTCAGAAAAAGCATCTCTTCCACGGTTCCACCCAACGTCCTCATATAGTTTTTTTTTCAATCGTTGTTAAAAATTATCTAAAAACACTTCTAAAAAAATAAAATAAGTAAAAAATAAAATTAACTTTTTCATTAGGTAAAATTAACTCTTTATTAGTTAGTTTATATATGCTTTTTATTTTTTAGAAAAGTTATATAAGAGAACTTCAATAAATTAGCTAATAAAAAATTTTGTTAATTAATTTTTTATTCTTATTTTGTTTATAAAAGTGTTTCTAGACTAAATATTTGACTAGTTTACCTTCTAACACCTTCTCCACCATTTATTATAGAATTACAATCCTAGAAATGGCTTTAAGAATTTTAATGCAATTTCGAACTTACAATCAAATTTGAGACAAATTATATTGAAATGGTTAAGTTTAATGACATTTTTAGTTTATTAGTTATTTTAATTATGCAATTTTGATCTCTTAAATTTCATTAGTGTAAATTAGATCCTTCAAATATTCTAATTGTGTAATTTTAGTTCCAGGAATTTTGATTCCTACCTCAGTTCAATATTTGTAATGGATTTTGGTTTTAATAAAAGATAAATACAAGTTTAAAGAGCCATTTGATAAAAATAATAATTCAAGGATCTAATAAAAAGATGTTAAATAGTTTAAGGACCTATAGATTTTTTTTCTTTTTCTTTTTTTGTGAAGGTATAATTTTTTTTTATGAACTATAGAATAATTTAACCATATAAAAATTCTTTACACTATAAGTGTATTTTAATTAAATTAAAAAGAATCATCCAGCCTAAAAGTCCATTTGTTGGACTTATGATCATCCGAAGAATTGGGCTGGGCTTTCCCTCATGTTGGCCCATTTACTGGTACTTCTCTCAAGTCTCATCTAACATCATGCCTACCTCAAGATTTTATTCTCGAACGTCCACCAGCCTCAATCTCATCCACATCTCAAAATCTCAAATCAAAAATCGAATATTCGAATTTCACCGCTTCGAAACCCATTCTTTATCGCCAAATTTTTTTCAAACCCTATTAATCCCAATTTCGCTGGTGATCTTTCCAAAGCGTCATCAAGCCAAACAATTTATCGTCATATCTGTCTCCGGTACTTTCCTTTTTCTGTCTTGTTCCCATTCCTGTTTGGATTTTCTTTCTTTTTAACATGCTTTGGATTCCTAATTTTGACTTTGACCCGTCGTACGAATTTTGCGGCTTTTGTGACGCGCTCTTTTTCACGCATATCCAATGCTTGAACGTCTTGAATTGTTTCGAACTGTTCGCAATTTCTGATAGCGCTATAATTTTGTAGGGAGAGTCGCTTTGACAGGAAACAAGGGTTTTCGCTGCAATTCTAATCGGTCAAATTGGAATCGTCGGATCAATTTGTCATGAAGTTCTTGGAGTGTTCTGCTTTAGATCGGTATTTGTAATTTCAAACGAATTTGAATTAAATTATGTTGAATAATTTGGGTATATGATAGTCCCGTAAAAACGTTTTCAGGCTTAACGATTTTTTGGGTAATTTGAACCTGGGAGAACGTACTATCAAAGGATGCCTTGAAGCTTATAGTTGTAAGGAGGAACAAGTGAATTGTTAATTTTTTTATTTTTTTTTTTGGTTTTGGTTGGGGTAGTAATTAACAAATTCTAGTGTCTTCTTTTTTTTTTTTTTCCATAGGCAAACATGCTGGATCGGATAAAAAACTCTCCATCAGTTTGGAGACAGAGGTAGATTGATGCAAATATATATTGCATCTCTCACTTCACTGTAAACTTTGCTCTATAAGCTGTTTTTTGTATGTTAGAAGTAGAATTAAGTATATAATTAATTGACAATCTTTTAGACTTTGTTTTTCCTTTTGTTCTAATAACATGCCTTCCTAGTTAAGCAAAAGTTCCCTTCTCACATCCGTTAATTGCCAGAAAATATCACACGCATCATGTGAAAAGAAAAAAAAAATTGATGCACGAAGCCACAATTTATTTATTTAAACTTTTATATACTTGATCATGAATAAGCCCTTCAATTGATTAATTATTATTTGAACCTTTTCAATTTCAGATTCTTGATTATCTTGGGAAATCATCCGACACTGATTCCTCCTCACCAGATCAATCCTTATTAACCAGAACCAGGTGGCCTTTACTATCTAGATAGGTTCAGGAAAGTGAAAATCAGCCCTGAAGTCTCTTTTAAATGTTTTTATTTTTTGTTCTTTCATTCCAGCCGAAAGACATTGGTTTACCTGGTTCTTACCCTGTATCACATGTATCCCGATTATGACTTCAGGTACCTCAGTATCTTATGTTGCATCTGATATTTTTCTATTATTATCTATATTATAATATTATAAAAAAGGAGGATTATGGGTAATGCTACTGTCAGCTTTGTTGGCGTTGGCGACATGGCAACCCACTATATAATCCTTTTTTATTGCATTGGGAGTGTTGTCAAAAAAGGCTTGACAGACAGTTCAGAAAACTGTTGCTCTAGAAGCTGAGAGTTCAAGTCTCTCCATTTCCCAAGTTTTCTTGTCATTTAAGTGTTTGAACAGTTTTGCTTGAACATTGTGATTCTGCTGTAACATGCTTATGTTCTCCCCCCCTATAATACCATACACGTGTAATGGTTTTTAGTGCAGTTAAGGCTCACCAGTTTTTCGCAGAGGAATCATGGGACAGCTTTAAGCAGATTTTTGATACCTACATGCATGAAGCTTCAAAGGTGCTACTATAGTCTATGTCTTGTTTTAAGAATTTTTTTTTTTATTGTTTGCATTGCCCATTTGCCCCTTAGGTGTTTGATACGCTGAAATCTCAAAGGCATCTTGTATGTCTTGGCATAAGATTATTTGGGTATATAATTTGACGGCATTAACTATTTCGGAGTCCCATATTTGGTATGATTCCCGGGCATGATTGGACTTAATAGTCTTATGCATTTTCAATTTCTAACATTACTTGTAGGGTTTAGGTAGGGAAGAAGAAGAAAGAGAGAAAAAGACTTTGAATAATATTATTATGATATTGTATATAGAAAATGAAATAAAATACAAACACTGACCGAACCCTATTTATATTAATTCTAGACACTTAATCCTAAATTTCTAATTAAATTAAATTAAATAAGGAAACAAAGCATGAATTATAATGAAATGTGGAAACCACTACTAAGGGTGTGTTTGATACACCATAAGGCACATCACAAAGATAATCCTTATTCTTATTAATACTAGATTCCTAATCTTAATCAAATCAGGAAACAAATGCTGACATATGGAACAAATTTTAAGAGATTATCCTTAGGAGAATTTCAAACATACTGTCCACATTTAACTTTATAAATTTATCTTCAAATCCAACATCTTATATGGTTATGCTGTTGCACATGTTATGTTCTTACCAGAGTGGTTTACTACTCAGACTATAATAGAAGTAGAACGTCTCCATCACCAGGTATCTTAAGATTCTCACGGATTGAAAAAGGCATAATGTATCCCCCTATAATGAAAAAACATCTTTTCTTGATTGAGAGCAATTGTGATGTTTGACATTGACAATAATGTGAAATGATATTCTACACATCTCATTCTATCTGTGGCTCTTTTGTTGCAAAAAAATAGTATATGTTACTTGATAATAATGATCAGTTTTCCTGCAGCTGAGTTTCTTAACCAAGGTTTTGGTTGACTTATCTATGCAGGAATGGGCTGAAACTGTTGGAGGTGCTTCTTTGCTGGACACCTTGTTCAAGGCCCTTGATGAGGTATGTTTTATTTAAAATGTGAATTATATTAGAGATATCAAGATGCACTTCTGTGATACCTTGTGGTGCAGGTGGTGAAGTTAGTGGATTGTGAAATTTACGGTTATGTCCCTGATTTTGAAGCAGATCCATTACTAGAGAGTGGAGGAACAATGTAAAGTTATCTTTATCACATAAACATAAAAATTAAAATTGTTATGACCATCATTTTGCCTATTATAGGTTATTCCAATGACTGTCTTTTCTATTTGCTACAGATGGTCCTTTAATTTCTTGTTTTATAATAGGAAGCTTAAGCGGATTGTATCTTTTCGATTCAGTTGTTTTAGGTGAGTTGGAAATTTCATAATCTCTTTTTTCTACGTTTTGGTTGCATCTATATTCATCCCTAGCACGATGCTGTTTGTGGCAGTAACTTGATTGCTGACGGACTGCTTATTGATGATATACACAATGAGTACGAGGAAGAGATATTTGCTGACATGGATATATGAGTCGCTTCTACCCCAATTAGTTTGCATAGGAAGATTTCTGATCCTCCCATGTGTAGTTCTGTAATATAAGATGGTTTCAGATGCGTAGTTCTGTAAATCAAAGACCGTATCAGTGTGGCCTGAGTCGTAGATATAGCATATGTATCTGTATCAATATAGTAGATTTAACATCTCTATCTTCCTCCTATGCACATCGTAGATTTGGATTCTGTATCTTACTCGATTGTTAGGACACACCTCTGGTGTAATATTATAAAAAAAAAACATATTTGAAATTGGTGCAGAGTATTGGATATTAGGTTACATTCATCTGAAAATGATGTTGCTTTTCCTTCGTAATTTTGTTTCCGGTGGGTTAAGGCAAAGGTGCCCCGAGCGACCCAGAATTTATTGATCAATAGTTGCGTTTCTTGCATCTTTGATGCAGACTATGGATTTCCTTAGAGCTAGGCTTTTTTCACGTTATATTTATATACCACCTTCGCATCTGGGAGGAAACAAATTTTTGAAGGTTATCCTCCCCATCCCCCATAGATTATTTAACGGTTTAATATTGTAATGTATTTAAAATCCGGCCATGCTTTTTTGAGTTCAGAGTTTTCTTATATGAATGCCAAATAAAATGGTGACAGAATGGAGTAGGAAAAAACAACTGATGAAATGGTTTGTGAGCTGGATATTTTATTTGACTCTTGCTATTTACACTCCCATTTTTCTAAGTACACTTCTGTATTCCGCTTTTTCCCTCTCAATTACACATTATACTCTTTTTGTTAAAGAAGTACACATCTTTTATTTTTTAAAAATGTATTTTTGGAATTACATATACTTATTCCAGAAATGTATTTTTGAAATTATGATTCATAGTTTCAAAGATATACTTTCAGAATATCACTTAAGAACTAAGATGATTGATGAAAAATTAAAAAAAGGTGATAAATGTTTATCTTATATTCATATTTATTAGTCTTATTTTCATCCTATCTTTAGTGTTCTTTAAATCTTATTTAAAATTTTATTTTCATCTTTTCTTTATTATTCTTTAAATCTTAATTTTAAATTATCTTCACCATATATTCATTATATAATATTTCCTTTTCATTATTATTATATACTATTTTGTGTTTTCCTTCATGTAGTATTGCATTTTAAGATACGTTCATCACTAACTTCATATATTATAAACCTTAATTACCACATAACTTTTGACGATGGTTTCTTTCCTTTAAGTGCGTTCATTCATTTTCTAATTGAAGTCTACATCAACGATTGAGTGTTACATGAAGTTAGTGATGGATGTACATTGAAACACATTATTACATGAAGAAAAATGCAAAATATTGTATAATAGTGATGAAAACATAGTATTATATAATGAATATATGGTGAAGATAATTTAAAATTAGGTTTAAAGAATAATAAAGATAAGATGAAAATAAAATTTTAGATAGGATTTAAAGAACACTGTTGATAGGATGAAAATAAGACTAACAAACATGAGTAAGATAAACATTTATCATTTTTTTATTTTTATTTTTCATCAACCATCTTAATTTTTAAGTGATATTTTATTGAAAATATATACCTATTTCGAAAGTATATATTTGGAACTATGAATCTTAGTTTGTGATATATTTCCAAAATCGGTATATGTAATTCCATAAATACATTTCTGAAAGGTAAAAGGGGTGTACTTCTTTAAGAAAAAGAGTATAATGGATAATTGGGAGATAGAAAGGGGGATGGGTGCACTTAGGAAAAAAAGATGTAAATAGTAATTGCCTTTTATTTTGGACAATGCAACATGTACATTGTACAGAACCAGAGGCGGAACTAGGGGGGGCTAGGGTGGGCCCCCGCCCCCCCTAAAAAATTAATAAAAAAAAGAAAAATGAAAGGAAAAAAAAGAAAAAAAAGAAAAAATATTAAAAAAAAGTAAAAGGGAAAAGAAAAATATATAAAAAAAATGTAGTAAAAAAAAGAAAAAATATTAAAATCATAAAAAGGAAAAAAAACATAAAAGAGGAAAAAATATATATATAAGAAAGGAAAGAAAATGTAATAAAATAAAATGGGAAAGAAAGATAACAGAAAAAGAAAAAAAGGAAAGGAAGATGATAAAACGAAAAAAATAATAATAAAAAGGAAAATAATAAAGAGAAAGAAGGAGAAAGAACACTATAAAAGGGAGAAGTATGAACATAAAGGAGAAAAAAGAAACACAAATCCCAAAAGAACAGAAGGAGTCAAAAAAGTTGTTTCATTTGGTAAATCAGTGAAAGAAAAGAGTTTCAGGTATCTCCTAATTTCTTTCTTTTTTTTCTCTTTTTCTCTTTCTTCCTATTGTTATTCTGCTCAAAATGAATAAGGTGATTTTTCTACTGAAAAATTTTATAAGGTAAATATCTTTTGTGCTATAATTGATTATCAATTACAAGAATTAAATAGCAGATTCAATGATAATACTGTTGAATTACTTGCTTTGAGCATGTCTTTAGATCCAAGAAACAAGTACAAGTCATTTAACAGTGATGATATTTGCAAACTTGTTGATAA
>PYAF01000753.1:79583-143123 GCA_007407185.1 Glycine tomentella | reverse complement strand
AGCAAGAACTGAAAAATCCATCTTTTATCCTCTTTTTGATAGAGTGATTAGACTTGTACTCACTCTTCCAGTTTCTACAGCAACTACTAAAAGATCTTTCTCAGCTATGAAGATAATCAAGACTAGATTTCGAAATAGAATGGAAGACTAATTTCTTAATGATTCTTTGATTACATACATTGAAAAAGAAATTATTTTAGGTTTTAGCACAGATTCAATTATAGATATTTTCACAATATGAAAACACGTAGAGTAAGAATCAAGTAAAGTGATTTTAATTTCTATAATAGTTTTTTTTTAATATTAGGTTTGTATTGTCTTCGAAGTATTTTTATTTATGATATAATTTTTTTTATGTTCGCCCCCTCTCAATAAAATTCCTGGTTCCGCCACTGTACAGAACTGTTTTCCCTATAAGTCTTTCAAGATACTGCAGAAACATATTGCTTAGTACCACTTTGATATAGTCGAGTGATAAAATAACCAGCACCAGAAATTAGCCTTCTCATCATCTCGTCTCTCAAATCTTGCTAATTTATGTGTTTTAATGACTGTCTGTTTATGAAACTATTATTCATCAAAGTATAAACGTTCTATATTTTATCGATTTAATATTGGTTTACTCGTTTAGTTACATTAGTTGATAAGAAGAAAAAAGCTCCATTAATGGTGGTATACGTGTCCTTCAGCCTGATTAGCTTAAGTGGAGGGGGGAAAAAAGCAAAGAATATTTAACTAAGATATATTTTTTTGTCACCTTTTACATAATCATTTGAAAATAACAAGGGTTCTTTTATCCTTATTTTCCTTTTGCCTTTTTCTTCTGTTTCCATGATTAAGTCCCTACCACTTTGATACATTAAAGGATAAGATACGATTGTGAATTTGTCAAGGAATCTACCCGAGATGGACATTTTGATGACTCTAGGTGCTCTGGTGTTGTGCCAACTAATCAGATTTAAACTGAATCTTATAGGAGGATTGTGCCTTGCTCCAATGGAATCGACATGGTTAGTGGTTCGTGTCACCAGTGCAATTTTTCCAATTTTAACTTCGTATCTAATGGAAAATTTTGATGCCATGGCCTACTCTATTAATTGCCACGATTACTGGCAGCGATTACATGGTCGCCAACTAGGCTATTTAAATAGCACCCAGTAAGCGTTATCTAAAAACATAGTTAATTAACATATAAAGAAGTGGCTTGAAAATTATGCTCGAAAAGAAAAGTTGATCATTTGGATGATCCTAATTCCCAAACATTTTGTTTGATAAAAATAATTGATAAGTTAAAAAAAAAAAAAGCTTAGAAAATTAACTAAAGTTACTCTTGTATTATAACTTAGAGTTCACAACTTAAAAATGAGACTTTCACTTTTCTCATTCTCTCAATTAAACATTTTTAATATTTTTTTATGTACAATTTACACACTATTTCGTAACTAGTAAAAATTTAAATAAAATGTTTTCAAATTTTTGTCCGACTCCTTCGTCTATATTAAAAGAAAGGGATCAATACAAGTTAAATTATTATATTTATATGATTATAATTAACGTTTCATAAATTGAGTAATTATGTGGACTTTACTGGCGAACTTATATTTGATAATTAATTTGGACACGTTCACAAAGTAGAGAAGTAGCACTCAAATCAACTTGATCGTATTGGTGTCTGCGCGTATCTTCTTTCAGTATGTTTGTGTCTGCGTTGCGTTAAATACAAGTAATAAATAAATAAGTAACATATTCAAAGCTGGTTGTAGGTTTGTGTCTGCGTGTATCTTCTTCATTGTATGAGTGTAACAATGATAAAAAGAAATTGTACTAGTGTTAGTGTAACTAGAGTTATATCTAACATTAATTACATTTTTTTAAAATAGATGGCAAAGTGGAACACTAGGACTAAACTCACAAAGTTTTTTTTTTTTTATATATATAAAATGTTCACTTTTACACCCCCTCCCCCCCCAAAAAAAAAACACTCACACATATCATGATGATGTTCTTTTTGAGTTGCATTCATGAACCTCTGCTTTGCTATGGCCACACATTAATTATGACAAATCAAAACAGGTTTCACATATATCACTTACTTTTGTAGAATTGTTCTAATTTGATAAGATATATCAAATTTGAATTTTAAATATTTTATCACATTAAATATTTTAAGAATTTTTTTTATTACTCATAATAATTTTATTCAGTTTTAACAAAATTATCTATCATAAAAATTACAAATACTCTAAGAAAAAAGAGATTTCACATGTGAAAATATGAAATTATTCTTGAGTCAAGACTTAAAGAGAAAAGAATTTGGCACATTAATGGTGGTAATGCATAGATGATGACTACGTACAGTAATGATGGAATAATTAACAGTTAAAAATTTAATAAGTGATGTTTAAATTTTGTTTGTTTTTCTTACAATAAACAATAACTTAATTCATTTTTCAAGTGAAAGGAAAACTTGAGAATAAAGTGCTAATGAACCAAAGTTTCAAATATATAAATACTTTTAAATTTTAAACTCAGATGACATGACAAAAAAAATAATTAGCCCTACACACATGCATGTTATTATATATATTTTGTATTTACCTAAACAAAAGCAGCATTGACACGTAGCACGCATCAAACACAATAATACTCTTGATCATGTGATACTATATCTCACTGATCTGTTTCTGTGCAAGATCTTAGGCTGTAACATAGCATGGGTCAACAGGGTTGCCAAGTGTAAGTCCTCCAAACAATACACATGTCCTACTACTTTCTTCTTTTCTTTCTTGATTTCTTATTATAATCTTTAATCAAAGGCACGTCATGCTGGTAGCTGAAAGAGAATCATACATGTTCAAATAAATTAATATTCAATGTGGCTACTTTCACTACTAAATATTAGTGCCAATCAGGTTTTTTTTTTTTCGAGGCAGGTAGCAGATGACCCTTTATAAATCAAAAGAGTAACACCATTCAACATAATGGCTTGCTCTATATCATCTTTCTGCACCTTAAACCAGGCTTTTTGCAGGCATAAGCGCATCAAATACAACAAAATAAGATTCCAAAGCTTTAGTGATGACAATGGTAATATATAGTCTAATAGATATTAAGAACAATAGGTGTGCACTAGAAGATGACTTTAATGTACTCAGTAATAGCTCAATTTCTTGACTTTCTTGCACAAGATAATCCTCTAATTAACTTGTTTTTTTTTTCTCAACAAATATTCTTATATTTCTATGGTTTTAGCCTTCTCACTATCCACAAACATGGTTGTTACAATAGTTATTGTACTTTTTGATTAATTTTCTCGGATGGATATATTATTGTTTTGGCAGGGAAGCGAGCAAACATTGTTGATGCAAACCTGAGCATCCTAAGGGAAAGAATTCAACAAGTGAGAAAGAGAGAGAGTCTCATAAATACACGAGGGTGGAATTATAAGCATAGTTATGACCGTAAGTACAAGAGAGATTCTATGATATCACAATCTGCAGAGATTATAGGTTTGTCATGCGGTGTAATTGGGCTTGTCTTTCTCGTTGGTTCTCTTAGCATCTTCCTTCTGTCCCTCCTTGTATGCATATGATATCTCTAAGAACCATATATCTCGTCAATGGCTTCTAGATTATTTGGATTCAAGGGTAGAATATATAATAAGAATTTAATTAAATTGATAACCTAGAGTTGATACAATGATTTGATAACTTTCTTCGTAAATATAATTTTAAGAAAAAGAAAGTTAAGATTTTCACATAAACTCAAATCAACTTATGCACTTAATTTTTAGAAATTTTTTTCATTTAATTTCTTTAAAAATCTATAAGATGCATAAATTAATTTTACTTTATATCAAAATTAATATATAATTTTACCTTTTTATTTTTTTGCTTAAATTTATTTTTGATCCCTAAAGTTTCATGATTATGGTATTTTGGTTTGTCAAAATTTTTATTACACATTTAATCCTTTATATTTTTAAAATTTAACAATTTTAGTCTATTATTAATTGCAGTCTAATTGTTAATGTAAATTGATAACGTTAATATGCCATTTGGCTTGGATAGACTTAAAAAAAACAAGACTCATATGGAATATAGATCGAACCGATCTAATCCATATATCACACTTGATCTAGTGGATAAGGTCGATTTTTTCATTTTATTAACTCTAAATGATCATCATTAATATGATAATAGATTAATGATGGTTAAATTTGCTAATTTTTTTAAACATGCGGGAACTAATGTGTAACAAAATTTGTTGAGATTAGATTAAAATTACATAGTCATTAACCTATAGAGACTAAGCATTGTTTTTTTCAATAGATAAACATTTATTGAAAAATTTATCCGAATAGAGTTGATATGTGGTTTGAAGTTAAGCCCAAAACTTGATACAATTTGAGATATTCTAAAAAAGTTATACTCTTGTTACGCATGCTCTGAACCACGAATAATAAGTTCTCCACTCTAGGGTTGAGTTTTGTTGTATTTTTCCTTTTTAAGAACAACCCAGTTATTTTTGTCGTTAATATTATCTTCAAATACAAGCTAGCTAGCTCACCTTTCCCATAATTAAGCAGCAGTTGTTTGAGTAAATAATAAGTTTTCTAAAATTTACTTGCCTTCTCACACTTCTCTCTAAGAATAGAATCAAGTTTTACAACCGTTTTGTAATTGTATACGTAGAAGTAACTTAAGAAATACTATTTGTTTTATGAAACTTAAGAAATTCAATTAAAGATGCTAAGGGAACATCAAATATTTTATATTTCTAAATTAATTAGTCGCCGCCATACTACTGATGATTAAGGTCTAATTAGGGCAAAGGATGCGCACTTATAATTACAACCTTGATGGGTTACTATACCAAAAAGAAGAAATTATGCTTTGCAAATTGTTGATAACTCATAAGTCAAAAATGACATGTACCTACCTTAGCTGGCAGACAGGCGTGAACCAATCCTATCAATCCAAATACACAGCATATGCATAATTTTTTTGTTTTAATAACTGAGTACGTATAAGCATTCAACAAGTGAGAAAGAGAGAGAGGCTAGTACATACACGTGGGTGGAATGGAATTATAAGCAGAGTTACATGATACAAGAGATCGAGATTCTATGTTATCAGAATCTGCTGAGAATGAGATTATAGGTTTGGCATGAGTTGCAATTGGGATTGTCTTTCTCATTGGTTCTCTTAGCATCTGTCTTCTGTCCCTCCTTTATGTGTATATGTGCACATGATAACTATTAAAACCATATATATCGAGTCATATAGCTTATAGATTATTTGGATTTGAGGGTAGATTATACAATGTTGATAACCTAGAATTGATACAATGATTCTCGATGATTTTTTCAAAAGCATTTACAAGAAAAGAACAGAAAAAGTTAAAATGAGCTGAGGCTTTTACGTAGTTCAAATCAATTGTTGAATGAAATAATTTTCAGATTAATATATTAAAAAATATTTTTTGATAATTTAAAAATTTAAAATTAATCTCTAACAAATATGAACCATTAAATTGTTTAGACTCGCAATGATCTGACATAGAAACAAATTCAAAAATGGATTGAGTAAGAGTTTTCATTTGTATTGATAAATGTTATTTTATTAATTTTGTTTGAAATGTTAATGGAAGTAAATCGAATCTATAACCTCTTATTTCCTTTCTTCTCACTTCATCTTTCTTCACCAATTATTGAATCAACAAAATTAGATCTCCTAATGAATGAATAAGATTAAATTAAATTAATAAAATATTTCTATTACTGGTATTGCAAAGATATAAACTGTGAGAATATATTTTCCATACGATATAAAAGTAAGTGTAATAAGTCATAAAAATATGTTTGTGATTAGTGGATTAGTTTTGCTTAAGGATCATGTTCAATTGGGTAAACAAGGAAGTTAGTACTGTAGATGTTAGTAATTAAAATAATTTCACTTCCTTAAGTGTGCTTACCAACCTTGATTTTAAACAAAAAGATTTAATAACTGTCTTTCACATATAAAGAGTGTCAAAAAATAAAAATATAATAATAATATCTTGGAAAATGATGTCTCAGCCGAAGAGATAACAAAATTAATTTAGAAAAATAGTAATATATAATAGCTGTTTTTTTTTCTCTGTTAAGTATGATAATGGTACAAAATAGTTTTTATAAAAAATATTAATTAAAAATAATAAATACACACAAAATGGATAAACACGTGCTTTTATTTATAGGATAAGTATAATATGGAAGCAGATAACCAACACGTACGTGAGTTACATATTTATGGGAACAGCTTAACCACTAGATCGATTAAAGTACACTACTTGTTTCCCTTTTCCGCACCATGCAGACCACTGAAGTATCCCTGAGGGTTGCTCTCAAATGTTCCCCTTGAAATGTAACCTCCATCACCACCAGGGGCTTTCATATATCCCCCTGAGCCACTACCACCACCACTTTTGCCACCAACTCCGCTGCTGCTTCCGCCACCACCACCACTTTTGCCACCAACACTGCTGCTGCTTCCACCTTTGCCACCACCATTGCTACCTCCTTTACCACCCATGTTTCAAATGACTACAACAGGAAATTGCTCAACAAGTAGTAACTTGTAACAGATAGGAATTTTTTAAGAAATGGATATGAAAATAATTTTAGTTGGTTCGCTATTTATAGAAGAGAAATGGTAAACTCTCTCTATTCATAGTAATTAATGTTTACAGGTAAATTTCTTATTCTTAATTAGTGATGATAAAATTAATTAAATTTCTTCTATTGTTCCAAACAAATGCTTGAATTCATGCATGCATGTGACCAGGAAAATTTTCAAATATGCATTTAACTGTAGCTTTCAGATTCAATATTGAAATTTGAAATGACCTTACGCATGGTTTCCTCAATACTATCTTTCATGCTTCCCAAGGGATAAACTACGCATGCATAAATGACCGAAGTAGTTGAATGTATTAATTTATGTAATGGAGTACTAGTTTCTTTCAAATTAAAGAACTAAAAATATATGCTCTCAAAATATTTTAAGAATAATTTTTAATATTCTCAAGAGAATGTTATAAATAAAATATATACTTTGTATCTTAAAAATATAAAATATATTTACAATTTTTATTTAATAATTAAGAGAATTATATATTAAAAAAGTTTTTATCATATAAGATAAATTTATTAATTTTTATTCAATTATTTTAAAATATATAAATAACAATTTATGATTAAATAATAATATAAACTATTTTATACGGTACCAATTCACCATTTAAAATACTTTAATCCAAAAAATAATCAATGCTTTTTTTTGTGTTAAAAATTTGAGGGGAACGGGATGGTGTTTTAATCCCAGGCTTTTTGGGTCTTGAAGTGGAATATAATCTCCTTCTAAATTTTTCAACACAAAAAAAAAATTGATTTTTTATTTTATATATATATATATATATATATATATATATATATATGATCAAAGCAATTAATGTATCATGCACAATGTTTATATATAGTTAGGCACATATCAATCAAAATTCATGATAATATTTAAATAACTTTATCATGAAGATATTGTACTACGTATTTTAGTATTACTTTAATATATGTTGAGTTTTTGATTGGGTGTCGTGCCAAAATTTCTTGTCGCATAACTTTATATTTCCTTGAAATTGAATGTTAATATATTTTTCTAATAATCCTTGTATACCCTACTCAGTTTATTCCCTTTTCTGATTGGAACATTTTAGGAAGTTTATTAAGAATCCCTCTAAATTATCTATTGTAGAGTATTAATTTTTTCATTGTACAAATATAATTAAATACTGAAACATTTTTTCTAATTAGTAATAATAAATGTTGTAAATTATTTGCTTTGGATGAAAATAGGAAAAAATCATTAAAATGCCTTCTTTCTTCCTTTTTTTTTTTATAAATTTAAAATGCCTTTCTTATTCGCACTGTCTCTTCCTATGGAATGCAAAAAGACATTATTTAAATGGAGATACATTAATTAACAAGGTGAAAATATATTAAGAGAAAAAAGAGTCTCATGATGACTTTAGGAGTAATTATAAATAAATGAATAAATCATGGACAAATTTATCGCCTCTAATTAAACTAAATAAATTCTTTATTTCTTCTTTTAAAGTGATTAAAGGGTCCGATGTTGCCCACAAAAAAAGGAGGGGTCCAATGTATTGATGGAAGATAGAAAATAAAATAGAATTAGTATATAAAAGAAAAAATGAGTGTATATTTATAATTATTCTTAATTAAACTTTAAATTTTATTTTAAATTTAAACCACTTTGAAGAAAATCTACTTAATAACATACTTTTTTATAAAAAAAAACTCAACTCAGTCATTTAATTAATCAAAATGAAAAGAAAAAGGAACGAAAATACAAACTAAGTTAAGCTAAAAAATGTAGCTTAGGCTACTTACTAGAGGCAAAAGCTTAAGCCAGCTTCATATCTTTTCCAGTGATATGTATTTATTTTAAAAAAATTGTTTTATATATATTAAGCTTTCTCACATGAAATAGACTCGTTAATTTTAATAACTCACTAAAACCATGTGACGACACTGACGAGGAAAATTTTTCCAATGCATTTAACTGCAGCTTCAGTTTCAGTGAGATGATATACACGTACACATGGTTTTTCTCAATATCATTCATGCTGCCCAAGGGATATCTTAAGAGCATCTTTAGTGGTAGATCTTAAATTGAGATCTTAGATCACTTTTTAGTGGACCCTATAGTACCACATAGGATTAAAGATCTCGCAAGATCTCTTTAATTTTTTCCTTTAATGGTAGATCTCATTTTGAGATCTTAGGAAGAGAGAAAGAGAGAGAAAATTTATTCTTTTTTGAATAATGTCCAGATCTTGAGGGATCTTGTACAAGAACTCATTCTCCATGTTGGAGATCTCTCCACTTCCTTTATTGGGAGATCTTGTGAAGATCAGATCTTGAACTCAAGATCTTTGCTTAAGATCTACCACTAAAGATGCTCTAATGAATGAATGGCCAAATTGAAATCTTCAAGAGTTTGACTGGTGCCTTAATTTTCAATAATCTCTACTTTCGTGCCCCCAATTGTTCTCACTCAATTCTAATATTTACCGGGCAGTTGTGACTGCTGCTGTTAAATGCATGCGTAGCTTGAATTCTCCATGGGCAGAAAAGATTGAAAAAGAAGTTCACAAGTTAAATTTTAGTTTACACAAGGTTTAGTTACAAGTTTTACCTAGTCTGTCTATTTTTTTGGGTTAACATATTATATATAGGAGCAAAATACAGTATTTATTAATTTTGTAAATGATTAATTCACAGCGAAAAACCTGATAAGTCACCATAAGATTTATTCTCTTAAAAACTTCCTGATAGTTTGTCTGTCTTTCAACCTGACTAGAATGTATTTTAGTACTTTGACCCTATACATAAAACTTGTGAGTTTTAATCCTTGGATAAAACAAATTTAGTGTGTTCTAGTCCCTGCCATTTACGTAGTTACTGACATGGTGGTTATTCAACCATGATCTTACCCATATTTATTGCAATTGCAATTGCTTTTGGCATGTAATGGCAAATTTCTTTGATTCAATATTTTTTTCTCAAACCTCATCATCACATAAAACAAAGAAGCCACAATACAGTTTAAGAATTTACACCAATATCAACAATATTTCAGAATCAACAAACAGTTGCAGCAACAATTTTTTTTTCTCAAATGCTGAAACAGTTTCATAATCACGTGCAATATCCCAAACAGTTTCAATATTTGCAGCGATGTCTGTGGTCTGTGACATGTAACCGATGTCACAGTAATGTCATGGTCTGTTTAGCTTTTTTCTTAAACACTTGGCCACCTGATTTAACAGCCATAGCTGTCTTCAAGATCCTGACACAACGGTAAAGTTGTGTCTTGGTGACTAGTTGATCATGCATTCAAATCCAAAAACAGTATTAGCACACCTAAGCTGATATCATAATATCTATAAAACAATGCATAAACCTAAAAGACAATTTAGAAATCAAACTAGCAAAGTGGCCATGCAAAATTCATCTCCCTCAACTGTTACTTCTATCCAACAACATCCATTCCAAATCAAGTTTTGCAGGCATACAATCAATTTAATTTTTCCTTCTCCATTTAAATTTCAGTATTTTGTTGAGTTAAATCGATGAGAACTGGGAAGCCACACTTGTTATATAAAGATTCTATACAATGCATCCCTCTAAACATTCCATTTTGCAGTTCACTGTTAGCTCGACAAAATCCACTAATTAACCACACAATTCTACATAGTACAGAAGCTAACATGATTCTCTTCCGTCTGAATCATACCAAATGTAGCGAAGTTAGGCAGCAAGATGCGGAATTGCCATAATCACAGCATGATAAACAAGTATAACAAAGAGAACTGTGTTCATTTTTTTTATGAATCAGCAACAAATCTCAATCTAAAACTAAAAACAGAACAAACCAAGCACATATTTCTCTTGGGATATATTATATTCCTTAAATTTTTACATGTGAAAATAATTCCTCAGAACTAATAATGCACCAGACAAGTTTGAGAAACAGAAAAAAAAAAAAAAAAAGCGACAAAGAAACCATCAAAGTGGCTTAAAAAATGGTCCTTTCCCATTCATTATATAATTCACATTCATTTACCAAATGAACGGGGTAACCAACGTCAGTAAACGGAAAATGTTTTAGCACAAAACAGACAATTACTAGCATCCAACTTTTCCAGCAACCAAAACTTATATATCAATGCTACATAGATTAGAAACAGATAGATATATAGATAAAATTAAAGAAATGGACAATAAATGAATAATGCAAGACTCACCCTAAGTAGGAGCCTTGTTTCTCACACTATCCTGCATATCATAATCAACAGTCTTGTTTCTCTTTTCAACGTGCCTTATCCAACATATATATCACAATAAATGCTCTTCCCAACTCATGCATTAACTACCTTTGAATAACAACACTTCAAGCAAGGGCAAATGATTCTAATGGGGTTTTCTGCATGCTCAACTGCAAATCTAATAAACTCTTTCACTCCATCCCCATATTCCTTTGACAATCGACTAGCAGACATTCATTAGAAGTTACTATGACGTCAACATGCAATGACTACATGTTCGATTTCTACTCTTTCCCATCCAACATATCATTTGCATTCATTTACGGTATGCACCATCTAAACCAAGTAACCAACATCAGCAAATGGGATATGTTTTAGCACAAAATAGACAATTACTATCATCCAACTTTTTCAGCAACTAAAACATAAATATCAACACTACATAGAAGGGCAGATATTAAAGAAATGGACAATATATGAATAATGCAGAGATTCACCCTTAGTAGGAGCCGTGTTTCTCACACGATCATGCATATCATAATCAGCAGTCTAGTTTCTCGTTTCAACATGTATAGCTTTGATCAATTACATCGCATACTAAATGCTCTTCCATCTCATATGCATTAACTGCCTTTGATTAACAGCACTTCAAGCAAGGGCAAATGATTCTACTGGGGTTTTCTGCATGCTCAACTAAAAACCTTATAAAAAAACTCTGCTCTATCCCCATATTCTTTTGACAATCGACTAGCAGACATCCATTACCGATCGATAGGTTCTTGATCAATCAAATTAATCATTAACAGTTACTTCGATGTCAAGATGCAATGGCTACATGTTCGATTTCTACTCCGTCCAATACAGGGTGAGGATCCTATCATATTTAGAATCGTCAAATTCGCATTATATTATTGTATGATTCTAAAGGCAACGTTGACATAAAACAAAACCGAAAACAAAATTATAAAATTTCGACAGCATTTCTCGTTGGTTCTCCTAGCACACAACTTAATCCAATTGGTATTATCACTCAGATTAAGTATGTACCCATGGAACAATGGGAAATACAAACCAATATATTTATTAGATCAAGAATAGAGACATACAATAATTTCATATATGCAAATTTACAATCCTAGATCCCAATATCACTTAGAACATTGATTCTGTAATATTGTATCACAGTTCCTTGTTGAGAGTTTCCATATTTCACAACCAAGGAGCATACATCACACTCATAAGAACCAACCACGCTAATTTTAAAATTATACTCATAACTTTAAATTATTCAAGCCAAACTCAACTCCAATTATTAAACCTTAAAAAATGCAGCAGCAGCTTGGGTCATATCATATTAATCATTGAAAGATGAAATACACATTTAACGACTAATTGACAAACTAAAAGCATATATATTTAGAAACAATGGGTGTAATTTTCATAATTAAAAAACTAATGAGTAGTGTATAGTGTATACTATGCTAGAGGCTGAGAATAAAATATTTCTTGTGGCGGTAAAAAAAAAAAAAATCAAAATAAAATACCTAATTCGGTGAAGCCAGGCTTTAAAGGTGAAAAAAAAAGGCCAGTGGCAGGGAATAGTAGGCGGCGAAAGGGAGAGGGGAGGCCCCAAGTGTTTAACTGCAATGTAAAATAAAATGGGCATCAAAATACATATTTAAACCTTTAAATAATTATCTCAATGAATATTCTTAAAGAAGAAAATAAAATAAATCAACAAAATAGAAATAAAAATAATTTTATTTTATAAGTTAAGTTCAATTTAAAATTTTCAGTTTTTATTTTAAAAAATCTCCCATTTAACTTTTTTCATAAAAATCTACTACTATAAAATTAATAAAACTTAACATCAATGTTAAGGTTTTAGCATTAAAAATTCCTAATAAGCTGTAAATTAGTACTAATTCAAAACGGGCTTATATTTGGAGGAAAATAATAACTTCAGAAAAAGAATTCGAAATATTCCCTGAAATTTGGTGACGGTGGTATGACAAATCTTGTCTCTAGATTATTCTTTTTTAATATTGTTGCCTCTAGAATTTGTTAACATAATATTATCTCAAAAAAGAATTTTCTCTAGAACTCTTGCTACCATCAATTTGGTAACGGTTCTCCAGATTTTGGTTTTATTTAAATTACCTATTGACCTTATTAACATTTTTTGTATTCCTTATTATATGATATGTGATTAGGGATTTAAATTTCCTTAACTAAAATCCCGTTCAATTGTGTATACAAAGGTGTTAATAGAACTTGACTTGTTAAAGCAGCAGTACTATTCATTACGAATGGTAAAGGCACTGAATACAAGCGTTATAAACGTTGATCAATACAATCGAAAACACACACACACACACACACTCTTATAATTTAACAATAAACGTTTCGTCGTTTCATACTTATTAGCAATATTTTTCTTATTAAACTACGTCATTACCATGCTTGACTTAAATTAATAAAAAGTTATAAAATCTATTGCATATTAAAAGTGTAAAAAAAAAACTTAGAAAATGATGTCTTGGCCGAGGAGATAACAAAATAAAAATAGAACAATACTAGTATATAATAGGTGCTTTAATTTATAGTGAAAATAGTGACACATGTAGATAACCACGAGTCACGAGAGTTACACATTTATATTTATGTGATCAGTATCTTCAACACTAGATGTCATTAATTACTTATTGGTCTTTGACTTTTCAGCAGCATGAAGATCAGGGCAAATTTAAATAAATAATACAAATTAAATAAATAATTTAAAAAATGGGGGTAATTTGGAAATTATTTAAGAAAATGGGACTGTCAAACGACGTGTTTGAACACGCCTGCAAAAAAAAAGATCCGTCGCTAAATTGGTCGTTAAGAATTTGCGACCACAAATTCCGTCTCTAATTCGGTTGCTAAGTGTTTACGACCACGAATTCCATCGCAAAATGTGTTAGTGACTGAAATATGATATTTTTTAATTTTTTTAAACTTAAATTGTTTAAAAACTTACAGTATAATTTTGACAAATAGGTATACCAAAAAAAATTACTTACTCACTATTTATCATAATATAAATTAGTTTTAATTTCATTTTTTAACATAATTATATATGAAACAATCAACAATATTAGTTTTTATTAAATATGTTATTTCTTTTAAAATTTCATCATATAAAATAATTAGGAAATAATAGTAAAATTAAGTGGTCACATTTTAAAATAATATAAATATTTATAGTTTCATTATTTAAATTTAATCAATATTTGAAAATTTAAAACTATTTTTATTTAATTCAATTGTTACGATGAACATCATAATAATATTTAGAATAGACATTTTTTTTACTGGAAATAATGTTTAGTAAATATATTTGTTAGAAATTAATTTAGCTAATCATATTTATTCAATATATTTGTTAGAAAATAAATAATATAAGAAAATAATTTAGTTAATATATTTAAAATTAACCTCAATTCTTACTATAATTAATAAAATTAGTAAATATTTATTTGTTTCAATACAACAATAAATTTATATTTTAAATAAGTAGTTTTGTTACAAAATAATTTATCAAAAAAGAAGGTTTTGAAGAAAAAGAATGCTAAACCAATTACCAAAACTAAAAGATGTGGAAATGACTCCTTTCCTGGTGTCGTTGCAGTTCAATGTATGTCTTAAAAAAAATTAAGAGCTTACTAAAGTAGTTAATGTATTCATAATTGTTCCCTTTAAACTCTTTTTTTAAAATTCAATTGATATGATAATCAACATAATGATATTTAGTTAATAAATTTATTAGAAAATAACACAACCAAACTTATCATGTGAATTTAACATAATTACATATAAAAGCATTTAACATAATTACATATAAAACAATTAACAATATTTATTTTTATTACATATATTATTTATTTTCAAATTTTAATCATATAAAATATGGATAAATAATAGTGAAATAAAACTTCAAAATTATCATAAAGTTTCGTGATCTGACAAACAATATTGTAATTTGGTACATAGGTTAATTACAACTTACTAAATTTAACGAAACTAAAGCCTTAATTCTAGCTTTATTTCTTTTTTGTTAACTAAATCTATATGATCATGCTATGTTTTGTAATCAAAATAATCAACTTATCTTACAACTTTTGAATACTATGTATTTCACATTATTAAGTCTTACTATATTTGGTTATTCACAAAGCATAACTAAAATTTTAATTATTTACTCACGATATCATAATGTAAATTAGTTTTAATTTAATTTTTTTATGATATCAATTACAATTATTATTTATCGAAAATAATTATTCTCTGGACCATCATGAGTGAACTGTTATGGGAAAAAAGTTGTATTTAAAAAAAATATTTAACATAATTACATATCAAACAATCAATGATACATTAGTGTTTATTGATTTCATTCCTCAAACACTCAATGAAACACTCTCCATTTCTTAGTGGAGTCCTTAATTTATTATTAGCTGTTACATTTAGCAATTTATCTTTTACTTTTTATTTTTAAGTTTGCTTATACAATAATTCTTAATCATTAAACGCTAAAAATATTTTATACAAATCTAGCATAGCACGGCGGAGCGAAGCGGAGCCGTCCCGTGCGCATGCGCACAGGTCCTAAGACTAGTTTTATAAAATAGTGTATATATATTATTTTATACACATTCTTTTTTTGCCAAATAATTGAAATAAGGTAATTTTTTTTGGTATATCTATTTGCCAAAATTATACTGTAAATTTTTAAATGATTTAAGTTTAAAAAAATTAAAAAATACAATATTTCAGTCACTAACACATTTTGCGACGGAATTCGTGGTCGCAAATACTTAGCAACCGAATTAGAGACGGAATTTGTGGTCACAAACACTTACCAACCGATTTAGCGACGGATTTTTTTTCTGACGTGTTCAAACACGCCCCATTTTCTTAAATAGTTTTCAAACTACCCCATTTTTTAAATTACTTATTTAATTTGTATTATTTATTTAAATTTGCCTGAAGACAAGTGAAGTAACTCTTAGGGTTGCTCTCAAATGCTGCCCGTGAAATGTATGTAAGCTCCATACGCACCACCCCTGGAGCTTTCATATGTCCCCCTGCTGCTGCTGCAGAACCACTTCCACTTGAGCCTTTGCTAATTGCATACCCACCACCACTGCTACTTTGTGCACTACCACTTCCACTTTTTACACCAGCATTGCTTTGACTACTACCCATTTTTCAAATGATCACAACAAACACTTTCTCAAGTTACTCAAATAATACAGAATTATGAAATTTCTAAGAAATGGATGTGAAATACAGTTCAGTCTAGCTATTTATATAGAAGAGAAATGGTAAAGCTTTGTTCAGTAGAAATTTCTTACTCTTAATTAATCTCCCTTATTCCCAACGAATGAACGAATGCTGAATTCATGCACGTGACCAGGAAAATTTTCAAATGCATTTAATTGTAACTTCACTTTCAATGACATTACCCATTCTCAATGTATGGTTCATGCTTCCCAAGCGATAAAAGCATAAATGGCCGGAGGTAGTTCAAGGTACTATTGGACTATGTTTTACTACACTAGTTTGTTTCAAATTAAATTTAGTAGCAGTAATATTATAAGCTCTCATAATATTTTTTTAATTATTTAACGTTCTCTGAAGAAAGTTATGAATAGAAAATAAATTTTGGAATTTATTTTTATTATTAACGTTCTTGAATTTAATATGTTTAAAATATATATTCAACAGTTTTATTTACAAATTAAGATAATTATTAAAAATTTCAAAAACGATTAGAATTTGTCATTCTACAACATTTAAAATATCTTCATAAGCGAAGTGATCAGAAAATATTAATGGAAAAAATGAAAATAATTAGAAATGAGAAAACAAGTTGAATTCTTTAAGTTGACCCATTTAGAGTTGCATATTTCTACTCATTTAGAACATCCTTGGTACCATATATATATATATATATATATATATATATATATATATATTGAGTAAAAATCTTGAACTTAAGATCTGGTCTTCATTAAATCTCTCAATAAAGAAAGTGAACAGATCTTTAGCATAGAGAATGAGTTCTTGTAGAAAAACCTTGAAGATCTACACAGTGTTCAAACAATAATATTTTTTTCATCTCTTTCTCCCTAAGATCTCAAAATGAGATCTACCATTAAAGAAAAATGGTAAAAATCTACTACTAAATATACTCTTACAAAACAAAATGAAAATTGATATTCTCACTATCACTTTTTGAAAGAGAGTGAGAATAGATAAAGTATCCTGTGTTTCTTTCATTCTCACCCCTTTCTCTTTCCCCTTTCCCATTCTTCTCACCACACCCTCTCTTTCCCTCCAACATCTCTCTCTTCTTCTCTCTTCCCCTCTCATAAGTCTCCTTCTCCCTTTCCTACTTCCCCAACTCTTGCGCCCAACTCCCTCCTACTCAATATTCTTGGTAGTTTTTTATTTTTTGTTTTTTATACATAATGAAAATATGATTATGTTGTGTTATGGGTTAATAATCACAACAAAATTGTATTTTCGTTGTTTTTTTTAAAAAAAACTAACACAACAAAAATACAATTTCATCATGATTCTCAACCCAGAACACAACAAAATCATACTTTCATTGTGTTATTTTTTTGTTTTAAAAAATAACACAATGGAACTACGATTCCGTGGTGTTATTGGATGAATAGTACAATAAAATCATATTTTCATTGTGTTTTTTGTTTTTGTTTTTGAAAAATAACATATATAATGAAAATATGATTCCACTATGTTATTGGATGCATATTCCAATAAAATCAATTTTTTATTGTACAATGGGGTGAAAGTAAAATAACATGTAGAACCATGATTATGTTATATTACTTAGGGTGCAAAAAAAATTTCACAACAAAATCATGTTTTTGTTGTACAATTAGGGAGTAAGAAAAATAGTGAAAGAACATTTTTGTTGTATACTTGTTCAATGGAAACATGATTTTATTGTTTAATTTATTAAGAGACAATAATGATATGATTAAAGTGCACCAAAGTGGATAGTACCATTAGTGCCAATAGCAATATCCAACAAATTTCAACCCAACACAATCCAATTTTTTAACTTTGGATTATCAATTTTTTGGGTTGAGTTTATTTTGTAAAAAGTACTAGTATTGCATTTAGTGTAGGTTTTGTTAAAGGGTACTGATTATATATATATATATATATATATATATATATATTATTTGAAAATCGAATGGGAATGTATTTAATAGTAATATTTTTACGCATTCTAATTAAAATATTTATTCCTTTATTTCTTTAACCACTCCTAGACGTTAACATTTGACTTTACTGTAATCTACCAAAGTTTATTTATTGTTGTAGATTTATTGGTGATAATTAATGAATTAAAGCACTAATATTTGTGTTTTTAGTCTTTGAATGTCATTGGTATATGCATTTGATGTTCCATATACTATTTGGATCACTACAAAAAAAAGCAAATTTCCGACGGACGAAATCCGTCGGTAAAATGATCGTAGGAAATTCTAGCCGTCGGATTTTTATTTTGGTCCGTCGGTAATTTCCGACGGAAATATCCGTCGGTAATGATCCATTGGGAATTTCCTATGACTAATTCCGTCGGAAATAGATGAATGGACTACAACAAGCGCTTTCTACATCGGTTATTTAACCCCTTCTACGTCGGTTCTAAAACCGTCTTTGACTATGGTGTTGTGGAAAGTCGATACCTACGAAGACGGTTTTTCAGATAACCGTCTTAGAATGTTATCTTGAAAAATACAAATTGATGATCCTAAGACGGTTTTTCGCAGAACCGTCATAGGTTATTTTTTTAATAAAAAACAAATTCTATTATATAGAAATAGAATTAATGTGAAAATATTAATGTGATAATGTATTATGGTGAAAATATTATAGAAATAACAATATAGTACTAGAATATTTTTTTAAGTACACTTATATAAATACCAACTAGTTAGATAAATACCTATATTACTCCTGAATATAATTGATTATGGACAGAGAACATACCATCATTCCTAACCAGAAAGCCAACATGTATTCCCCTATTGAAACAGGAGTCACCGACAAGAGATAATTTAACATGTTAAATGGTAGTAGTGGCACAAGCCGAAGCAGTAATACAATCTGTCCAAAGATAACCAATGTAACATTTTTTCCTATGTAATTTATCACCCTTCTCTGCTACTGGTATCTCCTATTTCATATCTGTCTTATCACTTCACTGTGTACTTGGCTTTATATTTTGTGTTTTTCACACTATTGAATCATCTTTGTCCAGTTTTAAAAACTCTTAAGAGTCATGGTTCAGGAACAAGGTTTAATCAAGGATTGACCTTTTTTAAAAAAATATAAACTATGAATTGCACCGGATAGCAAAACAGAAGAAATCACAAAGCAGCTGAAGCTGAAAATAAATAAAAGGGCTGCAGGTTTTTTGAAATTAAAGGGCATTCATGAAGGTAGGAATGGTATTTTATCCATTGATGCAGAAATCTTTGAGGTTACTCCACTTTTGCATTTGGTGGAGATGAAGAAATCAAAGGGGATACATTGGAATATGAGAAAATATTGATGCAGAGATCTTGGAGGTTACTCCACTTTTGCATTTGGGTTTGGCAACATGACCAACAAGAGCAATCACAACAGATTTGTAGTTCTTTCAACGTTTTTAAGAGATATCTTGCCAAAGGGCATACAACGTTTCATATATAAGCTTACACAACGGCCAACAGAAACCCAACAACAACATCAAGGAATATATAGTGATTCCATAACAAAAACCCTTATGCATATGCTGTTAAATCCCAAAACACAGTCAATTAGGACAAAAACCCGAAACCCCTAACCCAAAACAGAACACATATTCAGTAAGGTAAACCCAAAACCCTTTGATTGAAACCCCTAACCAAAAACCCACAACACATACACGGAAGTGGAAGCTGGAAAATTTGAAACCAATTAACCCAATATGCATAGCAAATCAATAAAGAAGAGTTCGAGGATATAGGGTACCTGTAAGCCACTTCAATGGACAAGCCGTAAATACACGATTCAGAGCACGCCATACTCGTAATGGAGAAAGGGTCGTGATAAAGCCGGAGTTGCACCTTCGGTCAGTCACTATAATGGAGAACACGAGTAAGAGAGTGGTAAGGGAACGAAAAGATGAACACGACGGCTAGGGTTGTGCTGTGAAGTTTATGGGATAAAAGGGAATTTCCCACGGCCTTAATTTCGGTGGGAATCTCCGTGGGAAAGCTTCACAATTCCGACGGAATTGTTAAGGCCGAAAATCCTCCGTCGGAAAACGGCGCTTTTTTTGTAGTGGATATTTACATGGACTGATATATAGTTATTATAATTAGATTTGAATATTTATATTTTCTTCTATTTTATATTTATTAGTTGTCACGGTCATCCTTCCATAAAAGAAATTGTCATGGTCATCCTTTTATAACCATTTGAGAAAAACTTTATTCACGGATTTAGTATGATAAGATGTAAGATTATTTACTCATAAACCAATATTATACAATTTTATCACAAGAGAGTTGAGTATTGAAGATTTTACATTAATTAGGGATATAGTCAAATTAAAAATTATAAATAAAGACAACCCTTACTTTATAAATTAAGTTGGTAAAGTTGGATTAGATACAAATCCAAATTCTAAAATATTGATGTTTGTTTCCAAAGTAAAAAAAAAGAAAAAAAAGTCGAAAATTCTGTAATGTGGATCGATGATTAAAATGTTTTACATTTATAATCTCAAAGAAGTGAATGTTTGCTTAGAAAATACTGTAATTAGTTTTTCAGTTTTTAAATTACTAATGACTTAAAATAAAATATAATCTCTAAACCAAGATATATTTCAAAAGGGGCAAGAGTATTTCTAGAAGACAAAGACAGTAGTCATTTTGAATTTTGCGACGTTCAAACTGCCTAACACTAATTCCATTCGATCTATTGCTACCCGATTCATTCCATTCAGAGCCCCAACCCAGCTACTCTACGCGTTGGTAGCAACTTTATTTAAGTCACAAATGGACAAACGGTTGAACAATTCACAGTTCACACAATAATGTATTTCACTCGCTTAAATTTTTTAATGAAAAAACAGGAATAAGATACAGAATTTGCAAATATCAGTCCGAATTAAATTAATCTCAACCCATTCATTGTAGCCAAAAGTTAAAATAATAATCAATACATATCACACACAAACTTTTTCTTTGTCTATGAATTTTGTACAACTTTGATGCTAGGGATCAGATATTTTTTTTTTTTATAAAGTGTGGTATAATTCTACTAATTAAATCTCTCTGGAAGCTAAAAAAAATTTCTGATGCATTAACGAATGGAGTTCCATTACATCATCACCTTAACCTAACAGGTTCCTCATTTATAGTCTCCAAAACAGGCTTCCTTGACCTACAATAATTTAACCTATACTGAAACCCTGACTCGACTCCTTCCAAACTCAACCTTGGAATCTCACTTAAACTTCCATCTTTTGAACTCTCTTCTTCCTGTTGCCATGCTCCACCGCCGCAATTGTCCGGGAGAACGCGTGACTTTCCTCCAGACAATCTCTTGGCGGCAGAGTTGGCAGCCAAGAAGAGCACCGCCATGTCAGCGGCGGTGACAACGGAGTTCACTCTCCTCATTGGGAAGAAAATATACACGTTGCCAAACTCCAACTCTTCATCAGCACCGAGAGCAGAGAATCTTCTTCCTATATGCAAAGAACGAGAATTAACGAGGAAATAGCTGGGGTGTTCGAGCATGAGCTCCGCAGCCTTCACGATCTCTCTGAATTGCTTTACTTCACCGGTGGGAATGATGACCCTCGTGGACTTGGAGTTCTTCATCAAAGGAGGCGCCAAAGTGCATGAAACGTAGTTGCCCATTACGTGAAAATAAAATTAATAATAACCGATATATATATATACGAGGATTGATTGAAGGTGGTTTATAACGTTGGAGAGAATTTGAAGAATAATGGGAGATTTGATGATGGATGGTTTGTTTTGTGGGTGGGTTTGAAGGTTTGTTGTGGGTATATATACACAGAGAGGGAGAAAAGTCAAGAACAAAAGTAGTACTATTTGGTTAGGGGAATATTCTATATATTATAGTATAAAATATTGGAGAGTGCACGTTGTTGTGAATTATATCATGTGCGTGTGTGTGTGTGTGTGTGTGTGTCGGTAGTGTCAGATGTGTTGACCAGTGTTGAGTTGGCTGGATGAGACTTGGAAATGCGCGTTGGGCTTCAAAGTAAGAGGTAAGAAGGGGACAAATGCAGCGTTTGTTTGGTGTTGGCCAATTTGGGAGATTTTTTAGTTTTTAACTTTATGGCTGTCAATACGGGGATGAAATTTCGTCGCCAACACAAACGCGACTTTGTTAGACCCACTCATGTCTTCTCCAACTCACATATCATATGTACCTTACTCAGAAATAAAAAATTAAAAAGAAAAATTAGTTGAAAAAAGTAATAATAACAGTTTAATTTTAAATATTTGTAAAAGAAATAAAAATAATTATATATATTGGAGAATAATTTAGAAATAAAAATGTATATATCAAAATGAATAATTATCTCTATTAATAGATATGAATTATTATTGTTATTATTAATAATAACTCCCCCTCCCCAAAAGTGGAAATTTTCTGCAAACATTCCTTTCTTTCTTGTTGGTCATTTTATTCTTGACTTAAACTTCCGGCTAGTTTGGTTTAGCATTGCAAAAAAACATAGTGCATGAGCTCTTTTATTCAAACATGTATTTTGGTAATGTTTTATTATATGTTATAATTTAGGCTAAAATATGTTTTTTTTCCTATAAATATTAAAAAATTTGTAATATGTCTTTGTAAAATTTTTGATATGTTTTTTGTCTTTATAAAATTGAAATGTCACTACTACAAAAATGTTATTCTACCACACCAGATCAAAGACAGTTTCTACAAAATTGATGTCATAAAAATTGCAGTAACATTTTTTTAAATAATTGTAACTTTTTAAAGAGGATTTTTACAAAATTATCTTTAAAACGTCTATTTAAAGATGATTTTTGTTAAAAGGAGATTAGGAAAGAAAGATTTACAAATTTTTGGATTTTTTTTTGTATTTTATGAATATTTTTAATCCCTAAAAATCACCCACTCCCATAATCATCAATGAAACCAATGAAAGAATGAGACCTAGATTCAGATATGTTGTGCCAAAAAGTAATAGATTTCAAAGGAAGTATAATCTATATGAGGATGAAGCATTTTTGGTACGTGCATCATAGTACATACTGCAATGAAGCAGCCATTGCATATATAATGCATACAACTAATATTGAAGTTGGTTAGTATTCTCACATTGTTGTCGAGTGTGTTTGGATAACTGCCAGAATTGATTCTGGCATCTGAAATCATGGTGAAAAATTGAAAAAGTGAATGCTACTATTTATTGTTTTGGTTTTTTAACGTGGAATTGGAACTGATTCTTGAAAAATTGAATCTAATCCAAACATCCTAGTAATTGTTTTTGCTGTCATATTAACTTCCATTGTTGCATAATTACATTGTCACAGTTAATGGCCATTGTTTCCAGGATGCCTTTTATCGACTGTTCCTCTAGATTACTGAGTGGCTTTTTATACTTTTCTGTTCCTAATCTTGTCCAGGTGATTTAATTTTTGAAGAGGTGGATAGAATACGTTTGAGGTGCGATGCATTGTCTTTATAAGTTGAAACAAGCTTTCAGGCTCCAGTGAGTGTCAGCTGTATTTGTCTCACTTTAATAAGTCCCACACTGGACAATCACCAAACACATTTGCAAAAGCCAACTTCCATAGCATACTTTTCCCCGTCTTTTAGCTAAATATCAACTGTAGAATATGCTCTTAACTTTTTATCTTTTTAATGTCTTTAGTATATGTTCTTATCAATTTAGTACACAGTTTATTAGTTTAATATCTGATCAAATACGTAGCTGTTATCTCAGTTGAATTTCCTGTTATTTAAATTTTGACCTGCTCACCCAAAAATAACTTACGAAGGTAGCTCGAGTTGAAGTTAAAAACGGTTTAAAACTATATGGATTATGATTATTGAATATAGTTGATTGTATTTTTAAGGTAATACTTAAATTATATGTTTTTAAATTCAAGTTAATAAATTGTCTGTTTTCCTTCTAAAACTAAAAGCTTGTCTGTTTTTATTGTTCGTTTCTTTTGAAAAATTGTTTTCTTCCTCGTATTTATATATCCGTAAGTTGAAGATTGTGTTGGTTTCCCCAGTTATTTCTTTCTTTAATTTTCCTTTTTTTCCCCAATGCCTCCCTCTTGCACACCTATAACAAAATAAAAAGGAGGTTGGTGTTCTTCTCTCCTTGATATGTTCTTTGTGTCTTTTGATACCCTTCTAGGAGATGTTCTTCGTGTTCTTACAATCCTGCAAAATGCTTTTCTCATTTTTTAAGTTTGGTAATCCATGTTTTGTTATGATCAATTACATTTAGTTGTTTCACGCTGGAATCAAACTTTGATGTTTTATATTTTTCCGCGAGTTTCCTTTAATTTGTGCTTGCGTCAAGTTTGGTAATTTTTCTAGCATGCTTGCAATGATTAGGAGTGCTAAATTGAGTTGGATTTGACCACACCAATCGTTGTAGTTTCCTTTTGTTCCAATGCTTTTCACTAATCTCCTAATTGTTATTTAGGCCAATTGGAAGAATACTCTATAAAACATCAATTCTTAGTCAAAATGACATGAAAAAGTCGTCTATAGAAACTCATACGATAAAATTATATTAAATTATAAGTAAGATAATTTAGAATTAAATGTCCTTAGAGTGTACGACTTTATTAGCTTTATAGGTCTTAATAAATAGAGTGAGATGAACTAATTATCTTCTTAATAATAAAATTGTTATCGTCAAATAATAGAAGCGTTAAATTATCTCTTAATTGGTAGGGAAGGCTACTTATTAAAGGTCACATTGGGCCTTCATATTCTTAGGCTCTGGTTGTAGAATTGGACTTTGTTGGGCCTGTGCTAAGCCAGTTTTGATAATACACTTTTAAATGTTTGTGATGTAATTATGATTTTTTGTTATATCCAAATTTCATCAGAAATGTTTTAGTTAATGTTTGTATGTGATTTTTTTTTCACATGTTTTCTTTCTATTATTATTTTTAGTGAGTTGATCTCTGTCAATGTAGTTTAACCCATCTCATTTTATTTTTAATAAGTCAAGGGTAGAACAAGATAAATTGACCTATTATTTTGCATACTTATTAATTATTTATTTATATTTCCAAATAAAATAAAGTTGCTATACATTTTATTTAACATTTTTTATTACAAAAATATTTTAAAATTTCATATAAAATCAAATTAATATTTTTAATCAATTATTCATTTAAAGAATATTTCATTTTCAAAATATTTAATCAATGCTCAATTTACTTAACATTAGTCACAATGACTAGTTACAAATCAACATTAAAAAATCTTCTATTAATTAAATATACTTTTAAAAATGTTCTAAAAATAAATATATAAAACACCTACATTTTCATGAAAACTTTTTCCAAGTAAATAAACTCTTTAGCATTTTATATTTATATTATATTATATTAAAAACTTAAAATAATTCGCGATTTGCACTGGAGAAATTAAAATAAAAAATCTAATGATTACTCAAATTGGCAAAGGGCATTATTAGGGCATAGATTGTTTTGTCAAATTACGCGTTTTTGGTAAAATTCTTAGAATAACGGAAATCGTTGTGTTAACCAGAATTTATTTATCTTTAGACTCAGTCTCCTCTAATCATAATCAATTGGAAGGTTATGAAAAAAGAAGAAAAAAATCGTTGTGCTAGTTTTGGGGGGATGAGTTAGTAATACTAACACAGTAGCATAGTTGACACAGGTGCATTTGCAATTGCATCCATCACTATCATCTTCTTATTCTTTTTCCGTGAGTGAGATGGGTAATCCCAGCGAAGAAGAACCGTTATCCAAAGCTGCAAGAGCAGCAGAAGATCTTTACCATCTTCGAGACACTTATTTCCCACCCAACCCCGATGACAGAATCTCCAAGTTGCAACACGAGTCCGATCTCGCTCTTCAACTCCTCGATTCCATTCCCCCAGGTCAGTTTCTTTCCAATCCCCGCAAAAAGATACTTTCTTTTACACCTTTTCAATAAGGGTATCGTTCTCTCATGCTTCTTCAACAACCCCTTTGGTTTATACTCTTCACCGAACTGTGTTATCAACGCGGGAGTTTGTTTGTTTGTTTGTTTGTTTCTTTATCTGGGGTTTTGGTTGAACATTTGAAATTCAGGTTTTTCATGATTTTTAATTTGCTTTTCTATTTATGAAATTGCACCTCCCTCCACTTGAAAAATGAATGGGCAACGCAGGAAGGAAGGGTGAGGAGCTAGATGACTCTGTTGAATGTGATGGTTATGTTAATGCTTGTGTTAGATAACATTAGTTGTGCATAAAAGGTTTTGTAACTTGTGATCACCTACTTCAATGATCACAGTTTCGATAGCCTAGGATAAATTCAATGAAGACAGATTTTATACGTCAGAGGAGCGTGGTTAAGATTTAAAGTGACTACGAATGACACATTTTTAGGGCAGACATGATGTAGTAGAATACAATCTGTCTTTTAGGCAGACATAATCAATAGAAGCATTCACTTTAGGAAGTCTGCTTTGTGGAGCCCAATTGTTAAACACCAGTTGTCATTTTCTAATGGTTGGATGCAGAAACTACTTGTACAATTGTGTCTGCCTAAGCATTTTTAGAAAATAAGGTTATGTACAAACTCTGGTACCTTATAATAAAAGAGAAAGAGGTTGAGAATGAAGAACAGTTTTTTTTTTTTTTTTTCCTTTAATGTGAAGGAGGTGTATTGAAATTGAAATTTGTTTTCTTATCATTTTTTAATCGTTGGAAGGTACTGTAATGCAATTAGCAGTAGTGGTCATTACACTACCCTAAAGATGTGGCATTTTATTCTTTATTGAAGGATACTGACTTAAAAAAGGATACCATCATGGGGATGGCATAATCCAAGGTGAAGGAAGCCCCAAATACTTAGGTGTGTCGTAACAGAAATTCAACTAGCTGAGACTGATCAGACTCAACTAGCTAAAGGTGTTTTTAAATATTTATATTGTGATGCGTTACAAAAACAACAACTAAGACTCCTTTTCTCTTTAAGTCCAATATTCAGTCCCATATAGCATTGCAAGTATGTGGTTAAAATTTCCTTTAAGCTTAGAGTGGTATTTTTCTATCACATATCACATGTGAAGCATTCCTCCATTTCATCCACCTTGCTTGGATCCCGTGGTAGATGTCATTCTCTGTCTCTCATTCATTTTGTATGATGGACTTAAGGTACTTAAAATGTGCTACTTGTGGTATTGTTTGTTCTCCAACATTTACCTCTAAATTAGAGTTATCGCGTCTCTTGCTGAATTCCTTATACTTTGTCTTACTTGTACTTAGGCAAAAGCCATGTGTTTCCATCCAATTCTTGTCTCCAATCTGCATGTCTCTAACTTTTCATTATTTCTTGTCTCAACTCTCACCTCTCCCACCAAGAGTTTATCATCTTCAAAAAGCATGTCCATGGTACTGACTCTTGAATATGTTCTATAAGCATGTCCCAAACCAAGATGAAAAGATAAGGGCTCAAAGTAGACCGTTGGTGCACACCTATAGTTATAGGGAAATCTTCTGTATCTCCACCTTTTGTTCTTACACTAGTTGTAATTCTTTCATACATATCTTTGATTGTTCAAATGTAAGCAATCTTGAGGCCTTTCTTTTCTGACACTTTCCATAGGACCTCTCTAGGTACTCTATTATATGTTTTTTTTTTCTCCAAATAAATGAAAACCATTTGTAGGTCTTTTTTGTTCCTCCTATATTTCTCCATCAGTGTTTGTAATACTGTAATGTTTTATAGTGCATGAAAAAATATGCTTGTGGAGAAACTGCTATATTGTTAACATTGAAGTATACAAAATTTTGTTTTCATATTACTTTTCTGTTTTTTTTTTTTTTTTTTTTTTTTTTTACTCAGACTCTCAGTTACTTAGAATGGCATCTTTCACTGTTTTACTTTTGAACAATACTTCCGCTGATTTCTGATAAAGTTTGTTATTAAAATTTTCTCACCTGTGCCAGAACAAAGAAAATCACCTATGCAACGTGCAACATTTGAATATCTTAGAGGGAAGATGTTGGATGTATTTCCTGACTATAGGAAAGAAGCTGAGGATCATCTATCAAAAGCTGTAAGCAAGATTTAATTGATAGTTTCTTTGATTTAGCTTGTCTTTCTATTGATGTTTAAATGATTGTAAATTGTAATACCCTTCCATGGACCAGGTTAAGTTAAACCCATCTCTTGCAGATGCTTGGCTATGTTTAGGAAACTGCATTTGGAAGAAAGGAGATTTAACTGCTGCAAAGAACTGCCTCAGTCTTGCATTAGACAAGGTTAGCATCAAGAGTAGATTTCAATGACTCACAAGTTACATTACATGATTGATACTAAAGTAGCCCTTTTAGAATATTTACAATCAATGGCAGAGCTAGAGATCATTTCATCATACCCCCCCCCCCCCCCCCCCCCAAAAAAAAAAAAGTGACGGGTTAGGAACTTGTTCAACAGAATATATAAATTTCCCTTCAAATCATTATGCTTACATAATAATGGAATTCTTATATGAACTTAGCTTGCTTCGATTTTCAAGCATAAATCTTTGCCAGGCATGCAGATAGAATTGTTATACTAAGTTACTAACAAGCTTGGTTTATTTTCTCTTTTTGTTTTTGTCTCCTTGTTCGGAAGGATGCTATATATTACTCACTCTCCTATGTATTTCTTTCTTCTAATTTGAATAAAATTTCTTGTTTTTAAGAAATTAAAATAATGAAATTCAATATTTCCTTCCCTTTATTGTGAAATGTGGGAACTAAAAAGTGAGGGAAACCCTTCTTTTTCTGTTACCAAATAGGTGACAACAAAATCACAGTTGAATCTGAATATTGATCTATTTCAAGGAATATATTTGACCTCCACTCTGCCTGTCAGCAGTGTGCAAAGAACAGCCTATTCATTTCATTTCTTGATCCAATGTTTCCAATAAATTTTTGTTGGGGATAGCAAGCACGTATATGACTAGAATGTTTTACATAATGCATGTTAATAAAGCTTATGGAGTTGAGCAACTAACTGTCAGCACGTTTGCGTCAAACAGGGCTTCAATTAAATGTATCTAGATTGGTGTGTATTTATATATCAGTGCTTTCTTTTGCATAATTTGGTAGTTTCTACTGACTGAAATTATGAATTTTATAATAGTGTTACAAATAAAGGAAATTTACTGGAAACCAGTAGGCCATAACCATTTTCTCCTAAGTCACATTTTTAATTTGCTCTACTTTAGATTCCATTTAGTGAAATGATGAGTGACAATGGGTATTTGTTGTTTCTGCAGGGTCCTAACAAAAAGATACTTTGTCAATTATCAATGCTTAAAAGAAAAATGTCTCAAGGTAAGGGAACTGTTTGCACTTTTATTTTTTGAATGAAAAGCTGGGGACGATAGTGCAATGGTAAAGGAAATGTGGGGCAGGTAAAGAATGGAGGAAAGCGGGGAATGTGGAGAGAGGAAGGGAGTTTTAATCTGTAAATTATCTGTAACCTTGTAATTAATTTCAGTTTCCTACCACGTGAATAGAATAAAGACCTTTTTGTAATTTTATGGAGAAAAACAAGAATGGGAAATGTTGGGATCCTATTGCAAGATATGAGATTGGATCTCATACATCTAAAGTATGAGCTTATTTAGTGTGGATTAAAGGGCATTGGATTCCCCAACCACAACAGCTAGCTTTCATTGTGTGGTTCTCCAATCTCCAATGATTCTTATCAATTGGTATCAAAACTTCCACCTTGTCTCTCAGTTGCAAATGAGCAGTATGGGAGGTGACCCTAACATTGCAGTGTTTGCCTGAGGCTAGTCAAAGGACTAATGCATAGCCAGCCTGCATGGGTGTCGAGGCTACAGAGCATGGTGGGATGTTAGGATTCAATTGCAAGGAATAGGACTCGAGTCCCACATTGGAACATGTGATTCTAGTGTGGGCTTTATAATGCTTTGGACTTTCCAACTACAATGGCTAGCTTTTGTGGTATGGTTCTCCCAAGGTTCTTGTTAGAAAACTACCTAATATTAGAGATTTATTACTGTGCTTTCTATGAACTCAGGTTCAGAGAATCAAGCAGAACTGGTTGAGGAAAGCATTCAACATGCCAAGGAAGCAATCACTTTGGATGTCAAGGATGGGAACTCTTGGTGTAAGTTCTCAAACAAGCTATTGCTATGACATTTAAAAAAATGAATCTTGCTTTGCTATTGAAAAGTATTTGGCATATACCCTAATAGATTTACATGGAAACATATGTGCAACCTTAATTATGATTATTGATGTAAAGTAGCTAGTGATTAGGCTGTAAGTTAATTACTGATTAACCCTTTGATTTTTCCTTATACACACAACTTCTCTCAAACTGTTTCCTTAAATGAATGAACAATGACAATTGAAATTGAATATAAGTGTTGAGATATGGCTTGGATTCTGTTACGTTGCAGTTTTAGGAAATATAATTTGTATTTATCTAAATAGCCTATATTTTTTAGGATATTTGCTATATAGGATAATAGCTTAATCTTTTCCTTATCTTGTTTTTAGATTTAGCTTATTTTTCCTTATCTTCAGCATATCTTTTATCTATATATTTGTGTATCCCTTTTACATCTTGAATCAACCAGAAAACACAGTTTTTCATATCTTTTTCTCTGATCTCAAGTATAAGAAACCAGTTTTCTTTTTTCCTGCCTGTCCTAAGATACTATCACTGCTTGTCAAATGTCCTTAAAAAATTGGTTTGTAATTGAATAGAATACATGAGAAAAATGGAGCAACCTTTTTTCATTTTTTTTTGGTCCAAGTCTTGTTTGTTCTGAAATATGATGCAATCTCTGATCTTTTAACATCATCTAATCTCCTTGACAGATAATCTTGGAAATGCATGCCTTACAAGTTTTTTTGTCACTGGAGCTTGGGATCATACCAAACTTTTACATTCTTTAAAAGCATATCAAAATGCTGTGAGTATTAAGAGGAAGGATTTATAATGTACATATGATAGAAATGTATAGTGTGCATACAATTGGAATGTATCTTCCTTTTGGTCACTTTTATTATACTCATTTCCACATGGATATTATTATTGTGTCTAATATTTATTGGTGAATAGGATTTTCATTTACAAATTGGAATGGAAGACCTAATGTTTGGTTAATATGTACCAGGAGAAAGATGAAAGCATGAAGTCCAATCCAGATTTATATTTTAATAGTGCTACTGTAAGTTGCATCTTTGATACTTTTACTGTGTTTCATTGTGTTCAAGTATTCATTAGAGAAGAGTTGGATATTGAATATGTCAACTTACTTTTCTCCTGTATTTTTGCTGTCATATTCATCAGTTCCACCTTCTGAATAGTAAAAAAAAAAAAAATATTTACACCTCAAAATTATATAATAGAAATAGTGGCTGCTACACTTACTATGAATAAACAGTGTATTAAGGGTGTTTTTACTTGTTTGTCTAAATAATTTTTTACAGGTTAACAAATATCTAGAGAACTACCAGAGGGCCCTTAGTGGATTTGAGGCTGCTGCTTTAAAGGATCCAGGTCTCAATGCTGTAGAGGAGGTTCAGAAGATAGTCAATTTACTTGACAAGGTGGACAATCTTTTGAAGGTAATGAAATGAAAAATTTCCTTTGGCTATGTAGTGGTAATTGAAGCTAGTAATTTATTGAAGCATTATTCATAGGTTTTTTCTATGGCTTGATATTCTTGCATGGAGGATTCTTTTCATGATAGAAGCTGGTAACTTCAAGAAATATTAAAGTCTATTATACCCTCTGTCCCCAAGTACCAGGAATTTTTTTAGTGGGTTGTAGTCAACATCTTATGGTGGTTTATATATAGTTTTATTATGTACAGGGACATGTAAGAGCTAAGCGAATGGCATCTTTGGCATCATCATTGGTTGCTGTTGATTGTAAGCACTTTTCTGAGCTATAGGCTTCAGTTCATGGTCCATTTTGACTTCTACTGAGCCTGTGCTTAAATCTGTATGTTTCACTAATATACTGACCTGATTCATGTCTACCTTTTGGTGCAAGTGAAATCATCATACAGAAGAGTTACCATAGACCTTCTGTCAGAGGGTCCAAATAGAGCTCTTGCAGTTGAGGGGAAAGTTTTTTTCCTTGTTAGGAGTGAGAGTGTTGCTCCTCTGTAAGTCCTCTACTCCTGAAAATTATTGTCAACTATATATAATCTTTTCCATAAACACATTCCTTTGCGTAATACTCATTTTGGAGTTATGAAATTTGATTAGAAGTAGTGGAGTGTATACGAACCAATGAAAGATTTAATTGAATGAACAGAAAATAGGAGAAAGAGAAAGAACAGATGCTCAATCTACAATTGGTGACCCAATGGAGTGTCCCCTTTCCCCTTCCATTCTCTTATTTAATTCACTAACCCCCAACTAACTAACTAATGAACCTTATTCTGTCCAAACAGAGTTGACACTTCTGGAAATGGTTTATTACTTTATTACACCCAATGCATTGAATAATCTCTCCATAATATGCCTAAACTATGCGTTTTGCATTTTAAATTATAAATTTCGTTGCATTCAGTTGGATCACTTGTTTATGCATCAAATGTCTGTTTTTTCTTTACTTTTGTTTGCTTCTGTATGCATTTGGCTGGAGTGGATGGAGAGTAAGGGTGGTTTTGAAAGGAAGCTTTTCAATTTTCACCATGGTCGGGGACTTGGGGCCAGAAATATTATTCCAGGGGGATACAATGACAAATTAATAAACGACAATATTTATTAGAATAAATTAAAATACAAACACATATTTATGTTAATGTCTTGACTCTTGAGAATTGTTTACTGGAACCTGATAATCTTGTCCTTGTCATTGTGCAGATACTATTTGCTTTGTGATTCAAATCAATCTTGCGTTGTTCTCTCGATTTATGGTGTACGTACTGATGTGGTAAGAACTGCTGCTGAAGTTTTATTTCATCTTTTCATATTGTCTTTTTCAAAAGTGGAAATAAATTTGTCTTTCTTAGATAAATGTCAAGGGTGGCAAATCAGTTATGTGGTTCCTTTCTCATCTCTAATAAAATTTCATCTTTATGCTTTTAAGCCTATGGACTTGCATGCCGTGTGTTCATAAATTCATCATGTTCTGAGAGGGTTGATAACCATAGACATGAAAAGGGATAAAAGAAATGATCAAATGTGATCATGTGCAATGAAGTCTGGATTACTAGTGCTGATATAGACCTCATAAAATTATATTAATCATTCTTTTTTTCCCCCTCTCTTCTCCATTTAAGTGAGTACCTATTTACATAAAGGTTTGGCATAGTTGATTATTTTTTTAATTTTCTACTGCTATGGTTCATCAATTGACGAGTTATTTTAGAGTTAACGGGGCTCTTATCATCCAGATTAAAGAAGGAGATCAGCTAACATTGCTTGACCCTTATTTTCGTGATGTTGATTTGTCCTGGAAGGAGAAGGTACGCATACTACTACAAAGATATTCTTGATTTAATGCTATGATTTGCTAATTCCTCAATGTCTTTGCAATAGAACTGGTCATTCTGATTAAGGCTTTACCTTGTTTTTATGTATATATAAAAATAGCGTTACCAGTTCAAATCAATACGCCTGGATTTCTATGAACAAGTGCTTGTAAATGGAAAAGCTTTGACTCCTCAACAAGCTGTTCGTACCTCAATATATGCTCAACATAAACCCTGAAAAGGCCACTGCTGAATTAGATGAATACTACGTATCTTCTGGCTGTTGGTGTTGGATGCTGTGTATTCATCGAGTAAATAGACTAGTTGATACATTTTATACATGTGAATTTCTTGCCCAAGTCATGGGTCACAATCAGATAATAGGAATAGAAAAAAAAAACTTTGAAAGTTTTACATTTGGTTTTCTATTTTGTCCATCAAGTTTTTGCATTTGTTGAATATGATAGTTTGAAGATTCTCCTGTGATGTTTTCTATGCTTTTAACAGCATGCTTATGTAAAAATCTTGTTTGTTGTTGTGTATCAAACTCTAATCTTTCACGAGCTTCATCTTTTTTAATTCCTCTATTTTGGCGAGAAAAATAAAGGGGGATAAAAATGAAAATGCTTAGAAACTTTTCAATTCTGCGTGCGTTCATTTACATACTTTCATGCAGGGCAATGTCAAGCGGATACCTGAAGAGTAATACTTTTGCATGCTCAAATAAACAATATAAATATGAGAAATTCATACTTAAAATAAGTTCTCGACAAAATCAATACAAAATTCTGTCTGGAATTTATTTTCAGCTTTACTTAAATTCAGTTATTTATAGTTTAAAGGAAATCATTGGATTAGTTATTATTAGCTGTTCACACAGCTAATCTTGAGTACATGGTGGTATCTAATAATTTCTCCTGCGTAACATGTACTCAAGTTTTTTTTTTTTTTTTAAATAATTATGGGAATTAATAACACTCAAATATATGTTACGTGGATATTAGTAATAATTTCTTTTGAACACAATATTGGTGCGTGTCAGGATACAATTTATCAACACACGTATTTACAATTTTTCACTTCATATCCATCACATAGACTTACAAACTACAAATATTAACTTCAATTAGGCACGTCAAAATTCCCCTCAAACATGTTCTCAATGGTTGAAATTTATTAAAAATAAGTGAATCTCATTTATTTATTTAATGAAATCTCATCCATAATTTTATACTTTTCAATAAAATTTAACTAATGATAAAAGATGTATTAAATGTGTTAGAAAATATGTTACTGATACTCTTCTAAATATAATATAATATTTTAAAATGTTATCTATTTAGTAAAAAAAAAAAAAACTATTTGAATCTAAAGGAGAAGCAGACACTTCAAAACGATCATTGCTATAGTAATGGTACCAGACTTGTATCTGTGTAAGATGAGGGGAAAACACTATTTAATTAAATTATCCCATAAGCATGCTTATCAGCAACCTAAACACAAATCTTTAGGGGAAAAAATGCGCTACAAATCATGTGTAAATATGAATTCTTTTTTTTTTTCTCTCTCATGAGGTTGTTAAGTTCATTTTCCGTACTGCATTGATCAAACTTAGCAAAGGAATTGGCTTTGTGGTTTCAGCACTGAACCAACCACACAAGGAAATTATACACTGAACAAACCACACATCTAATGACCGCACGATTAATAAATAATGACGAAAATAATATAACCATATATATATATATATATTTATGTAAGAACGTTCTTTAATTCAAATATTTATAATTAACTTGCACGAAACATTATATATAACCTTTAAACTGAACCAAAATTGAAGAGAAAATTTTAGATTGTTTAGGACCATATGTTTAATTAGTTCAAATTTTAAAATTGCAAATTTGGTGATAATGATTTGAGTATCAGATGGAACTGACTTGACCTAAACTTGTATTTGATTTTTTTTTCTTCATGTTGTGTAATTATATAATCTTTTTATTGTATAATTCTATAATTTTAATTTTGAAATTTGATTAATAATATCTAACATAATTGATTAGTCTTATGATAGACAGTTGTTGCATGAAAAACACAATTCATGTGCAACAATTTGATTGCTCAGAACTTGAGTGGGGAGTAATAATATACCGGGCCTGTATGGCTCAAAGACTTAACATTTTTCTGAATGTGTTTCCTCAAATGTGGATAAAACATGAATCATAATACTAATCCAAACACGTACTAAATCTAGTTTACCCAAAGCCAACTTTTATTTATTTGCAGAGAATTATTATCCTTCCCTGTCTACGTTGCCTTCCTTATCTTCCTGAGCGCTCTTTAAGCTATCCAACACTCGTTTCCTCGGTGCTTTCTACAATTAATAATAATAGGTCTTGTGAATGATTTTCTTATGAAATTGTTTTAATTTGGACGTGGCCTGAAATCTTTGTGTATATATATGCATTATGCACAGGATTTGATTTGATCATTTGAGTCTTGCTTTGACTTCCAGAGGAGCACTCGATCTCTCAGGTTCGTCACTTTTTCGTTTGAGATTTAATTGGCATGCGTCTTGGATCTTATATGGTCTCATCTAATATTTATATAATACATTCGAATTTTATAATTTATAAAAAAACCATTAATAACACTTAAGTATGTGCCATTAAAAAATTAACAAGAGACTACAATATTTATAACTATCTAATAATTTCTGATACTTTTTAAAAGAATATTATTTTATAATTACCGATTCGACCACCTTTCAATCATATTAGACCATTGAACCTTGAATAAACAATGTCTTCACCAATTTGATGATTGATCCCATTTTTAAAACATTGGTTGAGAATATGTATGATATATTTCGTTTTTAGCAAGTAATTTAGCCTATCTTTTAAGAAATTGTTATTTGTTTCAAATCTTTAGAATATTGTTTAGAATTAAAAGGATATTATCTTATCTATAGGATGTTTTTTTAGATTTAAAGATATCATCTATAAATTAGATATTTGTTTCTTCTTTAAATATTAGGATCATAGTTGTGAAAATCGGTCTGAAAAATCCAAAAAAAAAAAAAATCCAGAAAAAAAAAGAGAATCGGACCAGTCAGACCAATCGGTTTTGGTCGATTTTGACCGGGTCAAGTACATGATCGATACAATAGCAAAATCGGACCGATTATGCTACTGGTCCAACTAGTCGGTCCGAACCGATTTTCTCAACTATGATTAGGATGTTCTTGATATGAGAAAAATCACTAAAATCATATAAACAAAAGATTCATTTTATGTTTGGCAAGATTTTTTAGAAGCTTATAAGCTCATTTGACTAGTTTATATATTACTTTCACTAAAAGTTTGTTTGGTACATAAACTTATTTTATTAACTTATTTTTCATAAACTACTTCAATTAACTTATTTTTATAAGCTATTTGAAGTAGTTTATGAAAAATAAGTTAGTTACTAGCTTTTTCTCCTCAATTTTATCTTTACTATTTATTTGAAATTTTGTTTTCTCCTTTTATTCAATTGAAAAACTCTCTTATCTATTTTGCTTTGCTGTCTAGAAAAATCCTCTTATCTAATTTAATATTCTTACATTCACACAACCGTCAACTCGTTAATTGTCATTAGTATATCATTCCTTAAAGTTAAAAATTCTTTGAATGATATCAGCTTTATAGTGATTTGCTGAATCATTTGACTGAATCATATCAACTTAATTTACAACTTTTTATTTTTTGTTTAAAATAATATTATTGATAAAGTATTTAATTAAATGCTAAAACAATAATTTTAAACAATACAATTCTGATTTAATTCTAAAAAATGAAAATTTTAATTTGAAATGATATGAGAAAAATCACCAAATCTTTATATTTTTTTTATAATACAAAATTTAAGAAAAACATTATTCTATTTTTTATATTATTTGATATTTATCAATTGATTATTAATTAGTCTTTCCAAATACTTTCATTATTAAATTAGCTAACTTATTTGCTTTTAGCTAGCTATTAACTTTTTAACTTTTAACTTATAGCATATAAGCTAGTTTTAGCAAACATGGTTGAATCCTTAAAAACTTGTAATGAAGAGGGTGTTTAGGATGTTCCTTCTCCTCAATTAGAGAGTTTGACAGGAGATAAAACTTCTATTTTTCAGATATCATAAGTTGGGAAACTTAATTTTTTTATGTTTTGATATGCATTTTTGAAAAAATAACATTCCTAAAAAATGATGTTTCACGGAAATATTTTTTAATTAGTTTTACATGAGGAAAGATGAGAATCTTATTTTCTTAAGTTTAATTTTTCTTTTACTTAAAATATCATGTTATTCATTATTAAATTATATAATGTGATAAATAATTAAAAACAATTGATAAAAATATGGGTGACTTTTTGATTTCTAAAAAACTTATCTAAAGATTTTCAATAATTAACTAAAGAAATTTTATTTATTCTCATAAAAAATCATGATCCACATGAATCATAATTTCAGGGGTGTGAAAAAACGTTTCCCCCGAAATTAGATGACACGACATGGATCAAAGGATTGCCGAACTAAACAAGGCGAAACAAAGATTTGATGAAATGAATTGAATTTCAATTCCTAAGATCCAAAGGGTACCCATTTTCAAGTTCGCCAAGTACTGTATACCAAAAATGATATCATTTGGTCCCATCCATCACGGCAATGAAAGTCTAAAGCAAGGAGAGCATTACAAACTTTTATGGACATCAAGATTTGTTGAGGAATACAGTGGAAATCGAGATACTGACCAAGCAGCTGCAGCTCAAAATTTGCTTAAAAAGATATAAGATAATATCGAAGAACTGAAGAACATGTTTTATGAGGATGCAATACTGGGAGAAAGGTACGATGACAAATACCTTGCTTGGATGTTCTTTGCTCCCTTTCATGGAAAATGTTGACAAGGAGCATCCAGAAGCACTAACCTTAAGCTTGACCAACTAATGTATATGAGGAGAGATATATATGCTTTTGTTGGAGAATCAACTTCCAAGGAGATTGCTTGAGATGCTAAGCAAAAAGGACTTGGTAAATCAAAACAAGATGGATCCATAATAGTCCCAGTCCAAAATCCTAAACCAATTCATCTACTCGATTTTGTTCGCTCAGAATGCATATCTCCCTTTAAGTTTTATGCGTATTGACCTATTTTTTAAAAACCTCGTAGCATATGAGATGTGTCCAGATGTTCATTACAAATATGAATGTTGCTCGTTCTTTTCCTTCATGGATTCCTTGGGTGATGATTTGCCAACTAAAATGTACTGTGACAATCAAAATATCTCCACTAATGTTGTAGCCTTCAGCAAGAAATATATTGCAGATAAGCATCAAATTGAAAAGCATTATAGAACTAGATGGAGAAATGGTTGGCTGAAGTTTACAGCACCCATTTCAATAACCCATGGGCCATGAATGCTTTTTTTGGCTGCATCTCACTGGCATTAACCCTCACCATTATCCAAACCTGGTTCACCATACGTCCTAAAAACGATTGATAATGCAAAAGGAATAGTCTCGTACGTGTATGTGTTTAATAGTATAATAAGGTATTTAAGTCCTGTTGGATGTGGTTGAATCTGTTGAGTAACTATTTAATCTATATTGCAAATATCGAGTTGTTGTTAGCGTATTAATTTATTCAAGTAATAATAAAATGGTAAGTCCGAGTGTCGAATTCACGGGAACTTTGACTGTATTCAAAGTTTGTATATTTTTAATTTTAAGCGAATAATGAATTAAATTTAATATTTGTCTAATACTAATGCAGAAATAGGCATAGCAGCATGAACCAGAATCTGTGGGTACCCATTCGAATCCGCCCTGATTTTAATGGGAAAAAAATCAAATTTTTCGGGTTTGGATTTTCCCCGGTAGTCAAAAGCGGGAGCGGGGACGAGTATGGGGTTACTGATACCCACCCCACCCCTGCCCTCGCTCCGTAATAAATAATATTAAAAAATAAAAAATATATATTATTTTCTAATTTTTTTAATTGAATTGATTGATTTTGTTTTATAATTTTAAAATTATGATCCCATATTTTAAATATGGGTTTGTTATTATTATTTTTTTGTTACATAATGAACTTTTTTGTCCGATTTTCAATAAAAAAAGTTATATTATTTTTTATTTTTTAAATTTTAATTAAATAGCGGGGGCGGGGAGCGGGTTTGGGGGCGGGGAGTGCAATACCCGGCCCGTTGCCATGCCTATGCAGAAACATAAAATTCAACATAAATAAAGATAATTAAGCATAGCACATTCAAAAGATAGAACACAAACACTTAGAGTGAGTTGTCGGTTGATGCAGGAACATGTTGGGGCTTAGCATACCAAAACTACTCTTTGATGCGATGTTTAAGATTTTTCACCATTTAATGTTATTCTAAGTATTACATTCATCCACTACCCTAACCATGATCTCTCATGTGAAAGAGCCTATATTACCTAATTTCACTCCTAATCCTTTAAGAGCTACATCAAATAATTTGTATTAAGAGTTAGATGCATATTTTTTGTTAAATAATATCATTTTATCCCTAAACATGGATTACCTAGATGTTCTATTCAAGTTCTTAGGGAGCAAACATTTTCCAATGCATAAATCCTATAACATACATGTGCATGGTGATCAAACCATAAATACAATGATAAACTCAAAAGAGACAAAAATATTAAAATAGCATTAAATAGATAGTGAGAATCATTAAATCAAGAGTGTTTGGTTATTGAGCTCCCAACAATGGATGGTTTAGCCTCTCATTATCATGAGAGGCTTACAAATACAAAAAGGAAGTATGAGGAATGGAAGAAAATGGAAGAGAATTGAAAAGAAAGGAGGAAGAGTGTCCCCAAGTGAGTGGGTTTTCTCTTTATTTCGTGTCCTAGCATTGTCTTCTATCTCTCCTTGGCTGTCTGTCTTGAGTGCAGAGTGTTTTCCCCTTTTTATTATTCAATACGCGCACTGTCATGTTGTTTGGAATTGGCCGCGCGCTAAGCCTGCATGCATGTGTGTGCTAAGCATGCATGCGCGCGCTGAGCAAGCTACTCCAGATCTTCAATCCATCTTCCATGTCTTTGTTGTATCATTTTCTACAAAAAAAAAATACAACCAACACACTATAAATCAACTAATTTTAGCATCTATTAGATAAAAACTCAAAAGAAGCTAAAGTCGTATGTTTTTACTCACAAAAGAAGCGTTAAAAGAGAGAAAAGAAGATAATTGTTATATGATTTACATGTAACATTTAAGTATGTATAACAATTATTAGTTGTGTTACAAAACCATTATTTAATTTGATTCCTCACACATATTAGATATATGTAAGGATTTGGGTTAAAATTATGTATGAAATTAAAAATATTAAATATCAAAGAAATTAAAATATATTTAACCAATTGTTACAATTTTTTAAATAATTTATAATATTTAGTATTATTTTTTACTTTTAAATGTTATTGGTTTATTGAAAAGCAGAAGATGGCTAAACCATCAAAAAGGTGTAATTCTTTTTCTAAATTATCAAATGGCGATAAAATTTAAATTAATATCAAAAAATAGATAAGTGTTAAATATTTCCGTTAGAAGTGACTCATGTGATTTGAACAAGTCAAATATAAGAAAGACTAAAAGATAATTATGTTTATTAATGACATGATTAATGAGAGGTTGTTGAGGAAACAAAGATTGTTAAAACTCATGAATTCTTAAAGATCATGTTCATGTCATTGATGTGACTTTTATTGAGCATCAAATTACATTTATATTTATATGATTTATCATGTTATTAATGTCACTAATGTTTACAATAAATACTAAAGTATCCTACAACTTCTGTGTACAAAGTCATAAACTTTTTTATGATTTTTTTTCCTTTTCTACTATAATAGTAAAATAGTTTACTACTTCTATTTTATTTTAATATGATTTTGAAGTTTGCAAGTTTTTTTGTTTTTTTATTTTTGTTTTAGAAGTCATACATTATTTACGAGTTCAAAATTATAAATATTTTTTTAAAAATTAACTATTAACAAATCTAATTTGTTTTCATTTTTAGTTTTATTTAATATTTTTATATTTTTGTATATTATTTTATTTAATATTTTCAATATTTTTTCTAATGTTAAGGATTATTATCTATTTTTTAAATTAGAAAAATACTTAAATTTAAATAAAATATTAAAATATACTAAATATAGAAAACAAATAATGTACAACATATTTTTATTTAAATTTAAATCTTTTTTATTATTTTTTTATAATTTATAAAACAAATAATAATTCTTTAACGTTAGTAAAAAAATATAGAAAATATTAAAAAATAATATATAAAATATATTAAATAAAAAAATATACACAAATTTGAAAAATATTAAATAAAAATAATATATATAAAAAATATTAAATAAAATAATACAAAAAATATTAAATAGAACTGAAAATGAAATTTTTTAATTTTTTACTTTTCTAATAAACTAAAAATGAAAATAAACTAAATTCATTAATTATTAATTTTTAAAAAAATATTTACGACTTTCAAGTCATAAATAATTTATGACTTCTAAAAAAAATAAAATAAAATACTTATGACTTTAAAGTCGTATTAAAATAATGAAAATCATAATTTTTTTACTATTTTAGTAGGAAAAAAAAAAGTCAAGAATTATGATTTTGTACTCAAAAGTGGTAAGATACCTTGACTTATCGATTTTTTTTAGTATTAATTTAAATTTTATTCTATTTGGTAATTGAAAAGAAAAAATACACATTTTTTTTAGCCAAGCTACATTTCTAAATATTAGATACTTTCAAAAAATATAAGTCGTCTTCAGAATTCTCAGCAAAAAAAAAATGTTCTGAATTCATCTTCAGAACATACTGAATCTAATTTCTAAGACTTATATCTTTCAAAATTAACTTAAAATCGAGAAAAAAGATCCGTCAAAGACTCAAAGTACCAGAATCTGAAGAAAAAGAAAATTATCAACTCGTCAAAGTAGCATTGAACATTCTTAGGCACGGTCACTTATGACAATAAATAATTAAATATGATATTATGTCACAAATGCACTAGTAAGGCTTATATTTCCTCTTTGGACTGGTGGGAGAATCCCCTTGTAAGGTACATGTCAAACAAACTATACATCGGTTGTATTAAGATTAACTATGCACAATCCAATGATGATGCAAAACAACACAAACCATAAAGAAAGAAACCAGAAACTACAAAAGATTCACTCAATGCAAAGGCTTTTATAAGATAAAGGGCTGAATCCCATTTATTCAAGAGACAATGGCATCAGAAAGAATATTATCTTTATCCTATAAGAGGTATGAATGAACACTATTGCTGCTTATAGTAGCCACTTTGGTGAGGCGGAGGATACGGAGATGGAATGGTATAAGGAGGCCGAGGAACAGAACCAGGTTGCGGTGCTTGTGTATTGTAATACGGATCACGCCATCCGGGATATGCTGGTTGGCCATACTCATGATTTGCTGGTGGCTGTTGATGAACATGAGGAGGTGGGTATGGTGAAGTTGATGATGGTGGAATGTGGTATTGAGATGGAGGCGGATGATGTTGTGCAGGACCACCATATGGGGGAGGGGGATGATGGCCATAGGCAGGAACTGGTGGCTGCTCAACTGGCTGATAGTAAGGTGCATGAGGATGAGGACGAGTCGGATCTGTTTGTGTAGGGGATCTTTGATTTTGGCCTACTGAATGGTAGTTGCTGTTAAAACCACCTATGTTTTTTTTATCTTGTAAACTCAGACCAGCCACTTGACTCTGAACATCTTCAATCATTTCCCTGCACTGGATGTTCCGCGTCATTACAAAGTCGTTGCTATGCTGTTTTACATTTGTGATTGCATCCTATTAAACAAAGAAATTGCATATCATTGCATGATAATATTTATTTTAAATAGAATCAACAAACCATATTATTCAAAAAATATCAGGAGCAATTTAAATTAAAATGATGATCACATGCAATCAATTAATAAATTGTCAATTTTTACATAATTGAATTAAAAACATATATAGTTGATAAGTTCTAACCTGCAGCGTAACATAGAATTTTAACCCTTCATTGATGTTGTCCTTTATTTCTCTAAATTTTGCTATGGCAGCTTCAATCTGCTTGTAGGCTTTTTCACGTGAAGCTGACATAAACACAAGAAACCATCAGAAGGTCAATTATGATACAGGAAAGCTACACTCAAATTGGAGCATTCAGCACGAAATGAATGGAAAAATCAAAAACTGAAATTTCATGTACATTAATGCAATTGAGAAAATTTTCTTTTACTGGTTAATGTGGTTAGTCATAAAATTTTATGTGCAGTATTAAACATAATCTGAAAACAGACCTAACCTAGTCAACGTGAAGGTAAGTTATATGCACTAAAATATAAATAAATAATATAAATAAGAAATATTGGATTGAATATTTTATATTTTCTATGTTTGTATTAATTTGAATTATGTTATAAATAACTAACAATTTATAACTCAGATCCCGTTAATTAAATTCCTATCATACACATATTTTGGTTATTTTTTTTTTATCAGCATATTTTAGTTATGTTAACATGCTTAAAACCACATTCAATCTAGAAAAACAACCAAATGTGCCTTACCTTTGTAATCTTCGAGATTAAAGATAATAGAGAACTCATCATTTTGAGCCTGTGAACAATGGCAAACAATTATCAGAATCACATCATTAAAATTTATCACTTTCTCCACAACCATCTATCAGAAGCAAATACACACACCAACAAAGGAAATATTCAACCATAATGGCAGATAACCTGAATTTTTTGGTTTCACAGGCAAGGTTTTTGGTTTCACAGGCAAGGTCCATCCTCTCAAGAAGCATGGAATATTAAAAAGGTAGCTTGTATTTGCTACTAAAGTAGTTATTTGGGAATTAGTTAGCAGTGGTAATCAAGAATCTAGAAGATAGAGGGGAATATTTCTTTTCTTATATGCATTAGCATTAGTTTGCTTTAGATGGGTTACGGGTACAAAAAGATAAACACCTGGATCTGCAGCAACAATTGCTCTTGAGCCTCGATATTTTGAGCTATTTCTTCACAAATATGGTCATATTTTGCTATCTCCTTCTTGAAGAGATCATCATAAGAACCAGTGGATGTCATCAACTTTGGTAATATATCATCCTGAAGATATATATACAAATATAAGCAAAATAATATTTAGTCAAGACACACGATTTCAGCATATCTTGCATCTACTTTTCTCTCTTTCAACAAACTTCATTTAAAAAAAAAAAAAAATTCTTCTGCACTCAACAGTCAACACATGAATATATATTTACTACCATTGAATCCCGTGTTGCTCCCTAATATCATCACAAAAACAAAATCACTCCACAAAAAAATAATGCTTCTTCCCATAGAGAACCAAACTACACATAAATATAAGGTTTAATACAAGGTACAGGTACTCATGCTGTCAATATACATTTACAGTTGGAATTTTTTTTCTATTTCTTTTGTTTACATTTTAATACCTTTTGCAGCTTTAAATCAACCTTATAAGGTTATGCTTCATATGATCACCAATGAATAAAATGTTCTGACAAAAGTGAAAGCAAATCCCAATTCACTAATATATCCAACTATTGCATGCTTCAGAATTTTAACATAGCTTACCATAATGAAAATAATAACACACCCATCAACTCTAATGACTCTCATCAGCCTCATGCAGCTCATAATTGGGATTAAGGACTGGAGCAACTCATGAAATTACAATAAAAATGGAACAAAAATATAAATATACTGGACTAAAATCCCCCAGGTTGTTTGTCCCAAGTCAGGGTGTGCATGGTTGAGTTTGTGCAGTTTGCATTGCAGTGGATAGAATAGGTTGATTTTACCCCCTCTAAAGTAAGTGATTCACTTTAGAGATGAAAATAAGGAATCTCAAACATTGATAAGAAAATCAAAGGAGATTTTAACAAATATCTATGATTTGTTATGCTTGTGTATGTAATATCAACCATGGATTATCTCATGATTCTTACCAGAAGTTAAGATTCATTAATTTCCTTAGCAAAATATGAAAGTCTGAATAGTTTAGCAAAATATGCGTAATCCCTAATTACCCTAAGAAAACATATTGGACAAAGGATATTAATTGTTGTATTCAGAAAGGGGAGAAGCACACATTATATGCAAACAACAGGAGAGAACTTTGTACTATTACTTCAATGTCATTGAATGTCACCATAAAACCAACAAGTTGGGCATAAACAATGCATATAACTTGAAGGAAAGACAAAAGCAATAAAGCATATTTCACGTCTTCAGATGATAAGACAGGAAAATTTAGTTTACACAAGAAGAAACACCTAATTATGTGAATAAAGCTTATCAGGCACACCTTTCTTTTCATCTCTTTAAGCATATCTTCAAGACCAGCCCTTTGAGCTCCTAGAGTTTCTAGTTGCCTCTGCATTAATCAGCACAAAGATTTCAACATGCATCATAAACACAGTAAATGAAATATTGTAGCTGCATTTAACATTACATCCTGTCAAACAATTAAAATATTTATAACAATATTCTGAATATACATTAAAATGCACATTAAACTATGGTTACGACATTAAACAACAGCTGCATAAATTTAGACTCAAGAAATGGTTATGGATTTTATTTCTCAGAAGTCAAAAAATCATAATATAAAAATAACAAGACCAAAACCAGCATACCAAGCTTTGCTTGAGAGATCCCACAATAGCATCTTCATTTTGATCAAAAGACATAATCGGCCTTGCCAAGCTTGGAAGTGCAGATTCAATCTGATTAAAAAAATCAGAGATTCAATGACTTAACAATGTTTTCTGATAACACTGAGAAGCAGACAAGTCATAACGAATAGTTCAACAATTTACCGGACGGGCATCAAGGATCGACATGAGTGCTGAATGTTCTCTAACAGAACGCTCAATCCTACCATCACTTTCGGAAGCTTGCTTCAAGTTACCTGCAAACCTGTTTAGCCTATCCTGCAAGTTCTTGGTCAAGGTGCTTGATTGAGGCCTGGTCCATTTTGTGCCAAATTGGCTTCTAAATTGAGAATCTTCCCTTGCTTCCTTCTGCAACAATTCCTCAGTCTGGACCAGCAACTCTTGATTCACCCTCCTTAGGTCCTTAAGTTGCTGCAACTCTGCTTCCAAACCAGCAGGGCCCCCACTGATCTGCACAGCCTCCACATCTTCTTTGAGACTTGTTGGTAGTGTAAAATTTCCTTCCAAAGCAAGAATGGAATCTGGCAGCTCCATTTCCTTAAGCCTAACTCGGGTTAGCTCACTAGCTTGCTGCAACTTTTCAGCTTGTGTTCTTATAACATCATCTACCATTTCAGTATACCGGGAGAGGGCCTTTGCACTATTGTCGGGAACAAGACTTGCAAACATCTTCTCTTTGCTTGCATCTAGCACCTCATTCATCACCATGGACTTCACCATAGAAAATGCCGGAAGAGGCGGTAACGAACTTGGTGAAGGAACTCTCATGAGGTAAACCCTATCATTCTCCTTGACTGCCCTTTCAAGGTTCCGGTTAATATTGGCCTCTAACTTTCCAATTGCATCTAGAATTTGCGCTGCAGCACCCTTAGAGCTCTTCTTCGCCTCAGTCAGCACATTAACAGCACTCCGTAGTCGTGCAATCTCCTCTGCTATCTCCTCTTTATCATGCAGCTCCAAACCATACCTATAACAAGCTTCCGCATAAAACAGTGCCGCCTTTAACTGCACGTGCACTATCCAGGACTTATCAAAATGCTGGCTCAAGGGCGCAACATTGAGCGCAGCTAAAGCTTCCTCATAATATATCCCAACCTACAAGTACAATATCTCAAATAAAAATCAGTTCTCAGCCAAAAAACAAAACATGTGTCACAAGATCAACAAATCAGATATCAAAGCAATCAAACAATTAGCAGCATTTGCATAAAATGTGCATATTTACAATTCATGATTCATAGTTAAAATTACACTCGCCAAAGAGTTCTAAAGCTCGATACAGACTCAAGAAACCCCAATGAGCTTCTACCATGCGTGACTTAGCGTGAAAGGACTGATCACACCGGTTTAATGAGTGTGCCCTCAAGAAACCATTATATTGGGCCTAAGAATCAAATACCCACCTGTCCTTGACCAGACAGTCTACAAAAAACCACTGGTCAAAGTTGCCAAACAATTAGCAGCATTTGCATAAAAAGTATCATATTCACAATCAAAATTGTTCATGCTAAAGAGCGCAGTCCTTAAGCTCGATACAATCTCAAAAAAACCCAGTGAGCTTCTACCATGAGGGAAAGGACTGATCATGCATGTTCAATGAGTATGCCCTCTAAAAAACATTATATTGGCCCAGGGATTAGACGCCCAGCCATCCTATGTGGAGCTCTTCAACTTTGAAAAAGGTTTAACTTTGAAGTGATCATTGATCATATTGGGAGAATGTTGGATCACTTCTGCAACATTTTAGAAGTGGATACAGGTGTGATTGACTTCGATCAGTCAAAGAGCTCCACATAGAAAAACTCAATGGAATTCATAATTGTCTCGGTACTTTTTTCTAATTGTCTAAAATAGTCAAGAATTAAGATCATTCTAATGCCCCCTTTTGCCATGCATATACTGAACCAACAATTAGGATAAGCACGAATATGAAAGCTTCAATAAAAGCGGATATCCCTAATACATTGAAACTCATTGCCCATGCATAAAGAAAAACCATTTCAACATAAAGAAAACAACAAAAATGAGAGAAAAACTATAATAACTGAATCGAAATTGTGACCAAGCATCTTCATAATCACTCAACTCAAGCATCGAACATGAAAAAATGATTATAAGTTAAAACATAGAACAAACTAGCACCGGACCTGCCTAGAGATCTTGGCACAGACAGCGGGAGTGCTCCCTTTGGCAATGGTGTTCTCGAAGACGCACTCCTGCGCCTGCGCTAGCATGAGCTTCTCCAGCATCCCGGCGCACTCCACGGACAAATCGACAGTTGTGGAACTCCCAACAGAGGCCTTCATGGAGGCGTTGTCGCGGAGGAAGGCGAAGGATCCGGCAGCGGCGATGAAGGCGTGGGAGGCCTGACGGCGGCCGTCCACGGTGTTCCGATCATATGACAAACCAATCTGGCTGTAAACGGCGCCCAAATTGAAGAGCACGGAGGCCTTCTCGAGGTGGATATTCTGCTGCGAGGCCTTCTGCTTGGGCTTGAAGGTGTCGAACCAGACGAAGGTGAGGGCGTTGACGTGGTCCGGGTCGGAGGAGATAGGGAACCGCGTCTCCACCAGACAGAGGGATTTGTAGTAGGTTTGGAGGAGGTCGCGGCGCGCCGGGAGCGACGGATCGGAGTGGCGCTCCACGTCGGAGCGGAGTTGCTTCAGGATTTGGAGATCGTCTTCGAGGTTCTGCGCCTCGCGCTCGGAGTAGTGGAAGGCCACGTAGTTGCGGAGAGGGCGGTACAGATCTATGCTGTTCGTTTTCTTCTCGAAGATCGCCAGCATGATGTTTGCCGCGGCGGAGGACGACGGCAACGCGGCCATGGCAAGAGCAGAAGAATTTCCCAGAAAGTTTGATTAATTACAATTTGGCGTGGATAAACAAAGTAATACCAAACAAAAACTCCTTTTTTTTCTCTCCGCGTTGCTTAAGCAAGCTTAACTACCCTTCTCTTCTTCTGTGTGTGTTGCGTACCCACGGAGTGTGAATTTTGTTTCCTTTCAAGGGTGGAGTGGATGAGCAAGCGCTGCTATGACCGACCAATAAAATATCATGCCCCATCAGAGGTTTTTGAATTTCGGACATTACACGGTGAAAACAAGGTGTATTTTTTTCATATATTGAACGCTCTACTAATCTAAATTAATCGAAATTAGTGTCAGATAAATTCAATAATAAATATAAAAAAATTAAAAATATATAAAAGAAAAGAAAATAAGATGTTTTTATCAAAATTTAGAAATTTTAATGAATAAAAAGTAGAGAGTTTTCAAGCTAAGTATTTCGAAGGGTGAATGATGAGTTTGAATAATGAGTAAATGTTTAGAAAAAATATGTATTTATGTATTTATAACGTGAAATATGAATTTTGATCTTTGTTTGTTAATTAATATGTTAATAAGATAATAACATGCAGTTATATAATAAGAGATAATGTGTATTTGTAGATATGTTATTATTTGTAGATAAGTAAGCAGCTTATAGATAATAAGAGAAATTGATAATCAGAGAAATATTAGGAGACATTTGCACCAATTTGAATCATGAGACTTAACAGATAGATATAACTAGGAAAGACCCATTTATAGAGGGTAAGTATACGTTCCGGTACTAAGACTGACATGGAAGATGGACAAACAAGGAGAATTGACACAAAGAACAAAAATGTACACATGTATCAGGGTCAACACGAAGGGTAGACACATGTACATTGACCCCACATTAATGACCACATGTAATTTCACCGTTTTGTATTGTACATAAGATAACATAAAAAAGGGTGAAAGAAGAAAAAAAATGAAAAAGAAAAGAACTAAAAAATGATTATATGAAATATATAAATAATAACGGATCTAACAGTTCACTAAGTTTATAGTTTTTTCATATATTAAATAAATAATATTAATTAAAGTTTAATGTCACTTACTCCATTATATATTTATTTTTTCATTCTTATACATTACATTAAATTTTGAAAGTTAAATTTTTTATTATGATCTTTTATATTTTTATGAGTTCTTTTTTCATATTTTCGCTTGCAATATTACTGGTTCGGTTAACTATTTTTTTTTTCAAATAATTAATTTCAAATAATGACAGCTAAAAGTTTCTTTAGTTGTTACTATGTGTTTCTTTTTCACCCTCAACTCCTGAAGTTGAACTTCTTGAACTCTCAATCGCAAATCCAGAAAAAGCCACTATGGATCCCAATCCGAATCTTAGATCTCAAAACTTTCTCCCTTTCTTCTAAGTACTTCTTCCTTCGACAGTTTCAGATTGTAAATGAAGTCGGCAATTTCAAATTCACAACCAACCATCCCTGTATATGCATAAACTTGTTCAATAAACTTAACAAATGAACTCTAACACCCCAAAGAAGCTACTTCTAGACATAGCATATTCGTGGCGAGTTTGTGTTCGTCGTAGTATTGCGATGGTTGGGAGGTCGAAGATGAATGGAGGCGCCGACTGTCGATTATGGTGAATGTGGTTCAAAGAAAAAGAAGATGAATAGAAACAAGAGGCAATATACCGTCTTCGGCGCCGTGATCTAAGAGTTATGAACATTTTTGTTGTGGAGTTCTCTCGATTTGGTTTTTCCCTTAATGAGTTTCGGACTTTTGGTTGATTTGGGGTGTGATGATTCTTTGTTGTGAAAATTAAGGGGGGTTTGTTGTTTGATAACTTGGTGCTTGTAGATCTAGGTTTTCGATTGCAAGGTTTGGTGTTGCGGATGTGGTTGAAAGAAGATGAGTTTTTTGGTCAATTATTTTTTGAAAATAAAATAGTGACTATTTAAAAAAATGATGGATATAGACCGAACTGTCTCATGACGTTCTGAACCCAGCTCACTTACCGCTTTAATGGGCGAACAGCCTAACCCTTGGAACATACTACAGGTTTGTTAGAAATCAGATATGATAACTTGAAATAATAATTTCTTATTCATTCATTCATCTATTTCTTCATTGACTTATTCACTCATTCATATTTCACCTTTTAAATGAGATATATTTATACAAATAATGTTAACAACCTAAGCACAATATTAAGAAATAATAATTCAAACTAGAAAACAATAATTCAAACTTATTTTTATCTAGACTATTTTAATCATTTTTTTTTATCTAAGAGAAACAGTAATTCAAATTCAAATTTTATTATTAGCACTTCCCTTCAAGTTGGTGCATAAATATCGGTCATGCCTAACTTGCCAATTGCTTTTTCAAACACTCTTACAGGAATGACTTTGATCAACAATAGATTTAGGATGGATGTGCTTCAGGATAGTGGTCATGCTTAACTTGCCAATTGCTTTTTCAAACACTCTTATAGGAATGACTTTGATCAGCAATAGGTTCAGGATGTGCTTCAGGATAGTCCACAGTAGGTGCTGCAATTATGTGAGGTAGAAAGAGAATTGAGATACGGGAAGGGACTCAGAACAATCACATCTTCAAGTCAATAGACTTTAGGACTAGTCTGTGAAAGATTCATAACAGTGCAACGAGCTTCACATCAATGACCTTCAAATGGAATACATGCATGGAGAATTAAAAACTGAGATACGAGAAGGATTCAAAATGAGTTTGTAGAGAAGAAAGAACGAGTGCATTGAGGCATCACGACGGTGCGTCACGTAGGAGGGCTGCTTCGAGGGAAGAAAGGTTGTAATTTAGCGAGAGGAAAGGGAAATAAAAAAGGAGTGATTGCTGATGCAATAAGGTGCGAAGGGATTCAAGCAGAAAACGAAGACGCGAAGGTTATATGAGGCAAAAATGGAGTTCATGTTAATAATAATCATAATTTGTAGAGAAATCAGAGAAAATAAAGGTTAAGTATTTCAGAATCAACCATTAAAGAAGGGAGTTAGTGATTTAAGAGAAATAAAAGTGGAATACATGTGCCGATACGAAAAATAAAAAAAGATGTATTTTTAGGAATGTAAAGGAGAAAGATAATTTAGATATGGAATGACAAAGAAAAAGACTCTAATGACAGCGAAAAAAACAAATACGTATAACTTGGAATAATAATTTGTTATTCATTCATTCATCTATTTTTTCATTCAGTTATTCATTTATTCATAATTCATTTATTAAATGAGATATATTTATATAAATAATGTTAACAACCTAAGCACAACATTAGAAAATAATAATTCAAATTTATACTTATTTAGACTATTTTAACAACATATTTTTATTTACAAGAAACAATAATTCAAAATCATATTTTATTTTCAACAAGATTCAACTTAAAAAAGCCAGTAATCTAGGGACACTTTCACTTCTGCAACCACCGCACCACCCTGAACCCCATTGTCATCCCCATTGTACCATGAGAAAGGTCTTCTGTTTCTCTGCCGAACTATTTTGCAGCAACAGGGAGCAACACAAAAGTAAAAAAAAAAAAAAGAAATTGCCATGAGTCAAAATATGAGAAATTAGATTGATCTAACGGATCAAAATGATTATTAATACGAATTTTAAGATAATTTTATAAAAATCCACAAATTATCATAAAAATAATTTTTAATTAAATGTCAGAATAAAATTATTTTATATTATTTATGTATACTTGTTCTCTCTTTAAGAATATATTAATTAATTAATTAATTAAAATTTAAGAAAAATATAAGGCAGATTTTTTCACGTTCTTTCTTTAGTTTGATAAAACTTAAAAGATATACAATTGTGTTTAAATTTTTCACCCCTAACCTCAAATCTATCCAGTTATTTACTAGCGTTTATTTTATGGAATTATCTTATATTTTCGAAAAACACATCTTGACAAATATTATAATTAGTAATGTTATTCTTTGACATATAAACATGTATTAGGTAAAATTTTAACATTATTAAGAATGTTTTTAAAGTTTTAAATTAATAAATGAACAAAAGTAAAAATGAAAGTTACAGTAAAATTAAAAAATAACTTTTTGAGAATATAAACTTTCTCATTCCATTAGCATGAGAATAAAATACAAATTTGTTGAGAATAAAACATATTCAGAAATATTTTTTTCTGATATCTTCCTAACAAATATATAGCTTCCTAATAAATATAAAAACAAACATTTTCATCTAAGTATTTTTAGAAATATAAAATAATTTCATGAAATAAACATCCTTTAAAAATAAAGATGCAAAATGTCAAATTTATCAAAATTTATCTCGTTACATATCTAATATTCAACTCGATCACAAAATTAAATACTTTGATCAAAATCACATATATTTTTGTTAAAAATAATATTGATTGATTCAAGTAAGATTTATACGTGTAAAACAAATTTTTTTTTTTTGAGTTTTTGTAGTCATTTGTAAAAAATTACCTGTGTCATCTCACTCGTTAGATTAGAGACTAATTTCATTCATGATACTTAATTATCATTAATTCATGAAAATTTTCCATATAATAAAAATCCAACAAACATCCAACAAACAGGTTAATCCGTTAAGTAAGTTATTTGCTCACATGTAAATACAATGAAACGTGATACGATTACATGAATAATGGTGGGTTACAAAATTATTTATTTAAGTATTTAATAATTGAATATTTGGATGTTTAAATTTAAACTTAAAAATGTAACTAAAAGACAATAATAATAAAAGTCCTTCTGGCGTGCACCACGTCCGCGTGGTCATCGACCAACGGGGTTTATGCGCGTGAAAGAATCCGGTCCGGTTCAAGATGAGAGAAAAGCTAAAGCGTGTGTATAAATCAAAATAGTATTGTTTCCTTTCATTAGACTTTTCTGGAAGCAATAGGGGCAAGCAGCAAGTCCTACCCCAACCCTAACCCTAATAACCCTAATTTCGAACCTTCGTCTTTTCTCTTCTTCTTCCTTCAGGTATCGCTTCCTTCTCTCTTTCAATTTCAACCCTCTCTGCTCCATCGCTGCCTTTTGCTTTTCTTTATTTCCCTTTTCTTTTTACGGTTCGTCAATTTCAATTTTTGTTTCTTATTTCTTTTAAATTATCAACTTTTGATTTGATTCGACGCAGATTCATCCGTAGCGTTAGTTAATACTGGGTCCGGGGTAGATTGCTGCTACCGGGTTTCTCCGCTTTCACGTATAAGGTATGAAAGGATGGAGAGAATATCCATGGAAATCTATCTCTCTTTGAATTACTGATTATACTTGATTGTGTATTGGGATATGAAAACAAATAACATTTTGCGTGATTTTATCATTTCACAATGTTCACTAACTTGCTATGTTTCACGCTGCAAACATTGACATTATTGATTATGAGATGTAATCGATTTTTCTTCTACTACTACTAACCTATTTTTGTCTTAATGACTTGTAAAATTGCACAATGTTCCAATTTTAATCCCTCTGAGCGATTTAGATTGCACTTGAGATCGCAGTTGGAATGAAATAATTTTAAAATTGCGATTCAGGTGTGATCTATGAAGTTAATGACCTTTCATTTTTTACCCACTTTTAAAGTTATCAACGAACCCTAACTGCTGTTCTTCCTCTTTCTGAGCTAGTTGTCACCCATCATTACTGATTGAAGTTCTAATCTCTGCACTAGCCGCCCTTTTTTCTCTGTTTTCTGTTCTGTTCTTTGCTCAATTTTCTTTTCCATTTGGTGCTGTTGACAGGTTTCAGTTTTCTGGCTTTTTCTTTTCTTGTTCTAGCCCACACCCACCTATTTTATGTTTTATGTTTTGAACTAAAGTGGAGGTTGTGACTTGTGAGTATGATTGGATGATTTTATAAAATATAGGTTACCGGCTATATGTACTAATATGCATGTATATTAATTTTGTTAAATCTTACTATTTGATTCATGTTTTTTTAGCCCTTTTTTCTGATTTCAGCCATCTTCACTATAGGTGGTGAGCAATGCTCATCTAGTAGCGCTGCCTTTATTTGTGGTAATAGAAATGTTCAGAATATGTAGCCTTTTTTGAAGTAATAAGCCCTGAGCCCTTGTATCCCCACTTGCTTTTTGAAATTTAAACGGACATTGTGACTGAGTAGATGTCTGAAGGGTCATATATTAATGTTCTATTGATTAATTTAACCGAATAAGGTCAAGGTTGTATTTTGTGATATTTTTTTGGCTACTTGTTCGTAGCAAGTTTCTTTTCCTTTTTTTTATTGCAAAGAACAAGTGCTAAATATGTTTGCATAAATAACAGTGTGAAGTAGCATTTTTTGTTGTTTGTCTAATCCTTTGAAATATTCAATATAACGATTTGATTTGATTTGGTCAAAACTAACTTTGATTTTTCTCTTCTGTGAGATGCACTTCCGGTCATCATTTTACCAACATGCAGATTTTGAGTTGTTGGTTTTTGAATATAAATGGATGCCAAACGGTTCATCCAGCTGGTTGAGGAGAAGAAAAAGAAAATTATGGAGAGAAAGGAAGCTCCTTTGAAATGGGAGCAGAAGCTGGAAGCTGCTGCTGAAGCTAAAGAGAGGAAGCTGAAGGTTGCAAAGCATAAAAAAAGATCAGGCTCTGATAGTGAAAGCGATTATGACAGTGATGATGAGAGTAGAAAGACAAGCAAAAGATCTCACAGGAAGCACAGAAAGCATTCTCACTACGACTCTGGTGACCATGAGAAAAGGAAAGAAAAAAGTTCCAAACGGAAAACAAAGAAATGGTCCTCTGAATCTAGTGATTATAGTAGTGATGACTCTGAGAGTAGCTCTGATGAGGAGAGAAGAAGAAAGAAGAAGCAAAGCAAGAAGCTGAGAGATCGAGGTTCAAGATCAGATTCTAGCGACTATGATTCTACTGCTGATGAATTAAGCAAGAGGAAAAGGCAGCACAAACGGCAACGCCCATCAAAATTTAGTGGGTCAGAGTCAGACTACTCTACTGATGAAGGAGATAGTCTAGTTCGGAAAAGAAATCATGGAATGCATAGCAAATGCCATCGACAATCAGAATCTAGGGAATCTGACTTGTCAAGTGATGATGCTCCCCGTAAGAAAGGCCACAGAATGCACCATAAACATCACAAGCGATCACATAATGTGGAGCTGAGGTCATCTGATTCTGATTATCACAGTCATGGTCAAAGAAGCAGATCAAAGTCATTGGAAGAAAATTCTGAAGATGAAAGCAAAAGATCAATGCATAAGAAGTCTGGTCGTCACCACCGCCATCGCCGCCACCACCATCATCACCACAAACATAGGCACCACTTGGATGATGAGAGAAACTACATGCAACACTCTCCTAAATTCAATGGAAAGCATGACGAGGAGTTAGACAAAACTGAAACTGAGAAAAAGGGTGGTGATCATCATGAAAGTAGAGCTATGGTTGAGAATAATGATGGTCAAATTGTTTGATTTTTTAGAATCTGTTCTGTTATCTGTTTGTGGTGCTTCTGTACTGGAATTGGCAGAGGACTATCTATATTCAAATTAAAGTTAAAGGAATAATTTCATTATTTATGTCGGTTATAATATTGGCGGCAGTTATTGACTATTGAAACTTTGTTGGGTCATTGTTGGCTGATGACGTTATGTTGATCCTTATTCATCTACAAACAGTTGCATTTGAAGTTTACCAAGAGAATACTCTTGGGGTTCTTGTGGGATTTTTCTTTCTTTGGTTTTGCTACTGCATTCGGTTGGTCATTTGTGGGTAGAGACTGCTTCGTCAACTATAGTATGTATTAGTGTTGAAAAGACGTGTGAATACTTGCCGTGGACAATCATTGCAAGGTCATCAAAGAGCTTTGAAAGAATGCTTGGGAGGTACGTGTTGCACGCCATGAGGAAAGCTAAGAATTGTAGGTGCATAGCCAATGGCCTGCTATTGATCTTTTTTTTTTTTTTTTTTTTCACATCTTATCAGTTGCAGCTACGTATACGTTTGCATGAAATACCTACCTATGGTTGTGGGCAGATTTTGTTAGATGATCTCATTTTTGGTTTTGCCTCCTTTTATCTTTAAAGTTTAAAGGTTAGATTAGTCTTTTAGTCCTTCTTTAATTTTTTATTTAGGTTTAATTTGATCTCTTAATTTTTTTAGTTCATTTTGGTTATTTAAAATCGATTCAATTTGGTCATTTGATTTTTAAAATTGGTTATTTTTTTTTAAATGTGTATTTTGTGATGTTTAAAACTATTTAGTGAGAGTTTTGAATAAAAAATGAATTGATTTTAAAAATTAAATGATCAAATTGAATAAAAAAAAATTTAATGTACTTAATGATGGTTTTGAATGGTTATAATGTGTGATTTCTTGCAATTTAAACTAAAACATCAAATTGAATTGATTTAAAAAATTAGAGAATCAAATTGAACCTAAATAAAAAGATAAAATTGAATCTAAAAAATAATTTAGGTACTAAAAAAAATTAGTTTAACCAAATTTATATCTCATTGAATTCAACACTAATTCTTAAAAGCTTTAATCGTTACGGAGTCATTGATTCTTAAAAGCTTTCATGGTAAGACATGAAATATATATTTGATGAGAGCATGACAGCTTGACAAGTTAATTTGTTAATTTTATTACATGTAGTTGAAATTATTTTAGTTTGGAAAATATTAAATAATATTAACCATCTAACGTGAATGTGAATGTGATTATATGACAAGGACTCTCAATACTGAATTTAATGAACTGTTCATTAGTTTATCAATTTATAATTTTTCGATTATTAACTTGAGATATTGTTGTCGATCTAATTAAATTAGTTCTTACTGTGTAACAACCAAAACACAAAAGCAGACGCATTTTGAAATTGTGGCAAATTCAAATCTCAGTTTAAGAGAGTAAAATGATACAAAATACTTTTGGAAGCTATGCGAGTCAAGCTTAAATAAAAACAGCTCAATTACGTATCGACTCTTGGCTCAGTGTCAATCTTGATGTCAATATATCGATTATGGCTGCGTGATAATACGGGCATTGACAGAACTAGAACAAAAGATTGGCTTGCAAGAGTGAAACAAACCCACCCTTGCAAAATTATTTTTCAACTTTCTTAAGCCTGTTATTCCCGTCCTATATTTGGACCCCGGAAACTCGTATATAGACTAACATTCCAAAATTGTTTTTTATTGTACATTCCACGCTGAGATGCTTGATCCTCAGCAAAGGCAATGAAATAATTATGGAGTATTTTAAATTCAAAAAATGATACAACAGTGCCCAAAAGTCCATTTTGGTCAGAAGTTCTTCAATATCTTATCAGCAGATACTCCAGCAGCAACAAGAATTGATGTCACTTCCTGCAACAATAACATACTCAAGGGTCATGCATTGGAACCACGACATAAAGAAAACGCTAGCAACACAATATTTTACACACTCTGTTGCTGTGTGAAACCCCATGTGACCCCACTAATTAAGAATGAACCTACATTATTTATGGGGCCACATTAGGTTTTATCCAACAAAAAAAAGGTAATGTTGCTAGCATTTAGCATTGTAGAAAAAACATGAGCTACGAAAATTCTTAGCAACATTGATAACAGATCAAGTGGCTATTTGCATTGTAGACAAATAATTTAAACAATGCATATCTCTTCCCCGCAAGATTGTGAAGCAACCTATCTTTCTCAAGCAAGTCAATGAACGCATTCACACATAATATATGCTATAATAACCCGTTCCTCATATAGAAGTGATTGTTTTGTACAATAAAATCTCATTTGAGTGAGTCCAGTTTAAAGGCACTTAGATTGGTGACATGCATGAATGAACCCAAATCCCATCTTGCTAAATAAAGCTGTTTCGTCAACTTCTCCTAATGCACCTCATTCTCTATTAGTTGGACAACTCTTCCACTAAGTTTGAAAAAAATAAGAAAATCAGAGGCAGGGAAAGAAGAATGAAAACGACTAGATTGTAATCAACATGATGCATGACTTGTGGAGATTACCTTGTCAGCAAAATCTTTAGTAATTCATTTGTTTCTATAATTATTTAAATTTTTAGTCATTATGGCTTTACCTAAGGAGGAAACACCAAATCAGTTAAGAACCTACAAGCTAATTTTCTTTCTAATCGAAAGTGCTATTCATAGGAGGTTTGGTTTCCTCAAAGGAACCATTATGGTATCTTTCTCTCATTCTCTACATAGGTTTCTTCATATAACTTGACTAGGAAAGACTGGCAATTGCCCAGAAGGTTGTACTAGTGGACAAGTTAATAAATACATAACAAATACATGTCTCATAATTATGAAGATAGACAAGTAAAGCTAAGCTCTAATAGCGCACCTCAGTCATCTGTTTCTGTCCACAAAGTACAGCACCAGTTGCCAGTGGGTCAGATATTTGCTTCTCTCTTGAAAATGCTGCCTGTGAATTTAATCATGTGTGAAATGAAAACAATCTTCACCTTGTGAAGCTAGTAATATGAAACTCTAATCCAACGTGCTGACACACTTTACCTGAACATAGCCACTTTCCCCAGTCCAACTCTCATCTGGTTGAGACAAGACAGGCACAATCTTCACACCGGAAGATTCCCAATCTTTAAACCTATCCTATAACATAAAAGAACGTTGTTATTAAAGCAAGCTTTCATTGAAAGTAGTTTGAGCTTTCCGTCCATCAAGCTAACAAACGAGATTATGAGACAACTGAACTAACCTGATAAGCCATTCTCTGAATGTTCCTGGCCCCATAATATAGTCTCACATCAGACCTCTTCGCAGCATCAAATCCTGACTCAATAAGCGACCGAATTGGACTGCACACAATGAAGTAAACGGTGAAACCAAATTAAAGAAAATAAATGGAAAATCTAGTATTAAGGTCCTGTCTAGGCAAACTTTTCTATAAACACTTACAGAAGTAAAAAAAAAAACAAGAAACTAAAATAAATTGAGCTACTCCCACAAGTTAAAATAAACTAATACACTTAACTTTCATAAAACCTCTTTCGTCTAACTTGTCCAAAAAAAATGAGGTGTATAAGTTTAACTTAATAGAAAAAACTCAATTCATTATACCTTGTTAACTTCTTCTCTTATAAGCATTAATGGAAACGTTTATCCAATCCGAACCTAGTAGCACATTGTATTATTGCTAATAAATTCAATACAAGATTTTAAAGTTCGGTAACTATTTGCAACTGTAGCATCAAGGTTTTGGGGTCTATGCCGCATTGAGACTGCAATTAGATTTGCAATTTTCGGCAATATCAAGGATTGTGACAAAACTAGAACAGCAACTGTAATCTAAAACCTCCATTTCCATGTAGAGTTTGTTACAGCAGAAATTCTACGTTCTATAAAATTTTGGGGGTAAAAAGGTAAATTGGAGAACTGACCTAATTCCAGATCCAGTGGCGAAGACGAGAACGGTTCCAAAATTCTCGGGAGGGTGGATCCGATCGATGTTGAATCCGCTTCCCATGACTTGGCTGAGTTCAACCACATCCCCTCTCTTCAACGCGCACAGCGCTTCCGCGGTGGACCCCGCCACGCTCTTCACCAGAAACTCGAACACGCCACGCGCAGCTGCGAGCTTCGGTGGCGACGCGATGGCCAGAAACGAGGGCTTGGGCGCGTCGGGGAGGCGGAGCTGGAGGTACTGCCCGGCGAGTGTGTGGGACGCGGCGTGATCGGGCGCGTCGGAGACGTCGATGGCGATGTGGAAGAGGGACTCGGCGGCGTGCTCGACCTTGGAGAGAGGGGCCGGGGTCCAGACGGTGGTGTCCTGTGATAGGGCAGCGGAAACGGTGGCGAGGCGGCGGCGGGTGGTGGTACGAAGGTTTAGGTGGAGGCGGCGTAGGATGGACATGGAGGGGCTAAAGTGCGCATGGGGGTGGAGGGTGAGAGAGGGTGGCGGTGAGATCAAGAGAGACATGTTTTTTTTTTTTTTTTTTTTTTTTTAATGTGGTTTTGTTTGATGAGGTATTACGTGGAGGGTTCGGTCAGAGTGAGAAGGGGCGGCGGAAGTGGCGGTTAATGATAAAATGCGCCACGGGTGAATCTTACTGAATCGAGGACGATGAGTGTTCCACGTGTCATTCATTCTTGGTTGTGCCATGGAGCTGGAAGATGATGCCTGGATACAGATAATTGGCACAAACAAAAGGATGAAAATATTATTTCCTCCGTCCCAAAATACGACTGATGGTTAAAAAATTTCACCCAGAAAAAAATGATATTATAAAAGAATTAACATTTATTAAGAGATAATTTTATTAAAATATTTTTTTATCTTAATTTCAATAAATATATTATTAAGTCTTTCAAAATAATAATATTATTATTATTACATGATAAAATTGAAAAAAATGTTTGAATATTTAATTAAAAAATAAAAACATCAATCAATTTGAAATATTTTCTAAGGATTAAAAATATAATCATTTTAAGATAGAGGGAGTATTATTTTTATTTTTTTGATAAATAAGAAGTTTAGGTTTGGGATTCGATAAGAACAAGACAGACCTCGAGATTGAATCAAATTCACGTTTTGATATATGATTTAGTGTTATTTTAATTTTTTGAAAATTTTAACTTATTTTACTTTTAGTTCGGGATTATTAATAGGTATATATACTCTTGGGATGATTGCTCAATTTGGTGGGTTTTTTTTTACCAGTATTCGTTATGTTTTGGAACGAATCATTAATCATCCGTCTGTATCAAGTGGGATGAAGATGTTCAGTACTTTGAAATTTAAGACTAGATATATGCGTTAAATATTTAAAAAGAACTTCAGAAAATATTTTGTGGTCTCTACAAGGATCAAATCGTGTAGCCGTTTTGACTTATGTGAGGTAATTTTCTAACAGTTGTTTTTGGGGGTATCTTTTATGGGTACATTTTCTACCAGTTATTTTTTTTTATACTGACATTTTCCACCAGTTTTGTTATACTATATACGTATGATATAGACTGATAAAAGAAATACTGTGTATGTTATCACCTATCGTTTTTTGTTGTTGCGATTTTGTCATAATATTGACGTTTATAAAAATTGCAAAAAAAAAGTAAGTACTGCAAGTAGTTCAAATCGGCCTCATGTCAACAATTAATTTCAAAATAAGTCTACTTTAATAAGATACCTAATTCGTTAATCACCCATTCACCATTCACCCATCCTTTTGGTTTTGCGGCTAATTCTCAAACAATTAAAAATGATTTTTTGTATAATTTGTAAAAGTTTGATAGTTAAGATGATTGAACGTTTTTTTGAAAACTAGTATCGGGGACATTTAGTTAAGAACATAACTTTGGACATTTTTCATATACAGAGGTATATTGGACACTTTGCTTAAAACACGCTTTGGACGAAACCATTTTTTTCACATAAACTTGGTTATTTTGCAAAACGATTTTCGTAAGCAGTTATAGAATATCTTATTTGATAGATATAACTGCACATGTAATGATAATATTGAACAGTACCTCATGAGAGACTATCACATATTTTTGACTCATTTTTCTTCTGCTTGGGTACAATATATACGTAATTCAAAAAACTTCAGTTTTTCCACATTTTATAGCTTTTGAACATTATAAATGACAATTTTGTTCATTAAACTAAACAAGCTGCACATGCAGAATCCTAATTAAGTTAACAAACAGAGAAAAGATAGAAGAGGCAAGAGTAGACTGAATATATAGTATAACAATTTCATCTTAATGAGACTCTATACTAGTTATTTTGATATTAAAAGTACTGTGGTATATTTTTACACATTCTGCATGCAGAAGCCTAAAACCGGGAAGCGAATTAATGACCCTGATCCAATAAATTAAAAGAAGCATAAAAATATATATGAATTAAAGTGATTATTCCATGATGATGATGATATATATATATATATATATATATATATATATATATGGGCGGATGCATGTTGTGGCCTTAATTTTTAGGGTGAAATTACGAAAATACTCTTTTAATTTTTATTTCAAAAAATCTAACCTAATAGCAGCCCTTTGTTAATAGCATTCATCTCTCTCTCCTGTCAATAGCAACGCCTCGGCTTTCGTTCCCTTTGTCCTTGACACAACCAAGGTACATTATTTTTTGTT
>PYAF01000753.1:51042-73781 GCA_007407185.1 Glycine tomentella | reverse complement strand
AGAAAAAAAGAAGAAAAAATAAAATAGATTTCTTTTAAGACAATTGCATAAATTAAAATTAATTTATGCATAATTTAATTTATATAAGTTTTATCATATTAGTTTTTTTAGAAGTTGACTTTAACATATGCATTAGTTAATTTTAATTCGTGGAAGAAACTTCTTTTTTAAAAAAAATCTTCTACTTTTTTTTATAAGTGATTATGAAAAAAATTATTCAAATATGATCTTAGTATCATTTATTTTCTTTAACCATTTAAAAGAATTGTTATAATCCAATTTACATGTTTCTCGTTGAATAACAAAGCATATAATATTGCTGTAAAAAAAAACATATAATATTTGTCACTGTTTTATTGAGTATCTATATGTGAATTATTTTATTTGTGTTGACATTATTTGTCACTATCTTTACTCGTTCAACAGAGGTAATCCAAACAATATGGCAACTACTCACATTTCAATATTAATACTATAATTGATAAAAATATAAATTTTGTTTACAAACGCTGACTTTGTCTTCGAAAAAAAAATATTCTTCTACCATACACAGAAATCACTTTTAGTTATGTTAAAATTACGTATTTGTCTGACTTCCGATGAGACCATTAGGATCTTCGAGAAAACGTTTTTTCTTCTTATTTTTTGTTTTTCTTTTAATTACAAAATTATTACTTTGTTTTCAATTTATTTTCTTGTTTCTAAAAATGTGTATAGAAAATAGTGATTTTTTTTCTATTTAGTGCTGAACAAGGCAAGCAACTCTAAAAAATTAGAAGCTGCAAGAGTAATCATATTCTTTCTCCTCCTATCATATGTCTCTTCAAGAACAAGAATGAGACAACGTTAACCATTTTCAGAAGGAAGTTGGCCATTTGGCCCATTCCTAATTTTCATAGCAAATGTTTTTAAAATCTGCCTGCCTTTACCCGTAAATTATACATGCCGAGCTAGGTAAATTAATGAGTAACCTCACCTGCTAAAAATAATATACTAAATGGATTAAAGAGCCCAACAAGTGCAGGTTATGCCAAATTATAGTGAGACATTAGCAAATTCAACATACTTCCAAGCAACACGAGCAAGGGCGTTGCTTCCAGATATCTTTAACCATCAACTATACAATCCACCATCAAGAAACAACCCAATTAATGGGATCGAAAATAAACCAAGTTTTGCAGAATGCATGCTTTCTAGGAAAAGACACTAACCTAATTAACACAAACAGTTGCACAATATTTTTACACACAAAAGGATACTATTTTGAATATTGGTCCTAACAGGCCAACCCATGGATATGGGTATTTTTGTTTCATGTTGGACGGCAACTATCACCAGCTGACAAGGATTAATCCCTCCGCCTCCTATGTGTGTCAGAGTAATCTTCCACCCTCCTACGGTATAGAGAACGAGATCTTCCTCGCCGGTCCCTTGAATGGTAATCTCTATCCTGCCATCGTTTAGGTGAGTAACTATGAGATCGTCTCCCTCCCTGTCCTGCATTTGTTGATTACAACAGGTCATGATGTAAACATGGATGCAGGTAGAGTAAGTCAATCACTAATAACACAATGACAACATTGTTCTGATTCAAAATGAGTTGCTCTAATGTAGAAAGGAAAATCTGTCCAAAAAGGTGCAGGCAATAAAGGGGACAAAATTGACACTAGAACATAGCATGCAAGCTATTCATCCAAATGCAGCAGTGGTTTAGTGGTTTAAAGTTTGAACTACAAATGTCATATGCTAGTTTTTAATAAAACAAGAATGGGATTTTTTAGATCAAATCAAGTGTTGAAGACATTAGATTATGGTAGAGTTGTAAAAGTCCAGGAAAGTTGATCCTCCAATTTACCCCGCTTATCTCTTGGACCACAGTATTTGCCAGGAGTTGGAATCCTGCCACGACTTCTCTTTGCCTGCAATAAAGCAAATAAGATAATGACAGGTAGAACATTTAGAACTTACTGATAAAAAATATAATCACAGAAACAGGAACTACACAGTTGCAAGGACAATTTACTATTTCTAAGGCTTAATGGGTAACCAGTAAGCCATTATTATAATGTCATTTCGCAGCAAAAAGCGAAGATTTAAACACCATTATTTTAATTAAAACACAAAAAAGTTTACTTTGATCTTTATATGTTTTTTTTGAACTAATCAGCAAGATAAAACCATCAGTCATGAAACATAGACATTCAGTGCGACATACTATTATTATAAATATCAAAAGAAAAGAAAAATATAAACACATCTGTTACTGCTAGTCTGCCACTAACAAAGAATGAATAAAGGGCAACACCCTTCTGTCAAATACTCAGATGAGATTAGATGTCGATGCAGATCTCATGTTGTGAAGGGATAGGTTCAACAGTTTAGAGCATAGATGGTGAATTTGACGTAGCTACACAGAGAAGACCTGCTGCCAAAACTTATCAGGCGATGTTTCTCAGAATGAAGAAGTTTGGGTGGGGAGAGGGGACTAGAAAGGGAAAGAGTAATGGGAAAAAGTAGAACATTAACAATTTGGCTAGACTCATTCTGAAGCCAGTAATGCTAAGTATTACCTTTTCCACAGTTATCAGCCGACCTTCAAAAACAGAGCGGTTCAAATACTTGATACAGCGCTCAGCATCGCCATTAGTTTCCATAGTGACAAAACAGAATCCACGAGATTCTTTAGTATGAGGATCTTTTACCAAGTGGCAGTCGACAACCTCAAAAGCAAAAGCTATGTAAAATTTTCCTAAAAAATAGACTCCTTATCAATATATAAACATAGACTTCGCCAAAAGTGACAAGGACATCTCAAAACACTAGAAAATCAAAATACACATTATATGACCCACAATAAGTGTTCTCAACTTCATGGATCCAGATACCAAAGTATAGTAATTAAGGCAACACGATAATCTACCCATCTAAGGCAAGAGTCATGGCTCCATTATGCATAATGCATCCCCATACAAGCAACACTAATGGAGACCAAGCTAGTAATACACGGAGCCAAACATAAAATGCAGTTCACAGGTAGGGGTCTGCCACTCATAAGAATACTCTAATATACATCATTACAAAGTATAAATTAATCCATGAAATTTAAGTCAAGGTCACAACAGGACTTATACATTAGCACATAAAGAAGGCATAGGAGCATCAAATAAGCCATATTTTGATTTATTGCTGCTTGAAATGAGTGGACTGGATATGTCCAGCTAAAACTTGGGGGTAATTTAACTGAAAGAAAGGAAAATTATATTTCAGCATTCTATGGTCCAGAAAGATCATTTAAAATCAAGCCAAACATTCTAGAAATCAAATATTCCTACAAACTATGCAGGCAAATGTTTAGATTTAGCAACTATAGCTGCTCAAATACAAGCATTGAGAAAACTGAAAACGAGATACAACATCAAATCATGTTAAACAAAAGAATGCACTCATCACTACACTACCACAAGTTCATCAACACAATGGACGGGAGCGGTACCTTTCCCTCTTTACTGAAATACTTGTGAAGATCACTGTCAGATATCCTTGTGGACAAGCCTGTAACATACAAATTATTTCCAGGATTCTCCACATCAGCAGAATCTTGACTCCTGAAACAAACTTAACCATCACTACAAAGAACGTGTTTAGCGTTGCTATCACAACTTAGCTTTTATGTGTGTGCATGTCTAATATAGGGTAACTTATTCAGCAAGTTAAGCGTGCGTTTCTGCAAAGCTACACCTGGAACGACTTCTCCTGGACCTTGATCGACTTCGACGGCCTCTAACCGGCGAAGCAGAAGCAGACCTAATAAATATAAGTAGAAAATTAAATTACATGAAGAACGTTATTAATAACCTTGGTCTTATTGCAGAGGACATCACATTCAGCGATTGAGAAAACAAGATTATCCTTAATCGTCATTTGAAGAGGCAACTGAGTAAGCACAGGGAATTTGGCATCAATATCAATCGAAAGGGTTCCATGAATGAATCAGCGATACCTGCTAAGCCGAAACAGTCCAGAGCCGAGACGAGACACACTGCGTGTGCGTGACAGTTACAGATGGATTGGTTTTTTACCCCAATTGTAGCCTCATTTTTTTATTGCTTTTCATTTTTATTTGAGATATAGCTGAATAATCATTAACACTAGGGAAAATGGCATTGATGAGTTTAATTTAATGGTCGTCAATGTGCAAAGAAACTTTATGTTCTTAATCAATAAAAAAATTATTGTTGATAGTAAAAATATTTAAACTATTAATCAATTAAAATTTATTTAAATATGAATTTTAAAATAATTATAATATAAATTAATAAATTTTAATGTCAGTGTCGTTCAATTATTGAAAAGTAGATATTAAAAAACATATTACTAGCTCTATCTCCTCATTTGCAATTGTAATGAGAGTGCCTGAGACTCCATTTCTTATAATTGCAATTGCTTGAGCACTAATTTGTTTTGTGAATAAAAAGTAGATATTAAATGTTTTGTGAACAACCATAAAAAAGTTGCCTGTTGTTTTCTAACGTGTATAAGAAAAATCAAATGAAAACTAAATAATAATTACATAGAATACAAACCCAATTTTTTATAGAAAACTTATAAAAACAAATATTTCCTTGAATATGTAATTTTTATTACTTCGTTTATAGAATAAGGTGTTTGACTCATCTTAATAAAACACTAGATTCAAAAGTCACCAACAAAGTTTAAAGTCGATACAATGGAAATAGATAAATAACTTCAACTACAACCTTTCAGATACTTCAAGCTAATAATGTTTAAAGATTGCATTGATGACTAAAAACTCGTAATTTCATTGTAAATAGGATCACAAATAATTAAAAAAAATACTTTTGAAATATAAAATAAGATGAAAGTAGTTAAATATTCAAGTCTAAAAACATACCGAAGCAAAAAAAAATTCCTTAACATTAGCATAAAAAGGACAAAATTCAGTAAGGAACAAAAATTACGCTGGCCATGGACCAGATGGAACAGTTGTAAAGTTAACATTAATGGATCCAACGTTCTCAACCAGAACAAGTAAAAATGTACATCCTCTTGCCCTTTTCCCCTTATTAAATAACACAAATTAAAAAAAAGGGGGGCAGTTGGCCAAGAGACTTTGACCGTAGTTCATCTCACAGTAGGCAACATTAAAATGGGAAGGGAATAACCTGACACATTTTCATACCCAAAAAATGGAAAATTTTGTCGTTTGGCATTGCCAAGAGTTCCTAAATTATTAAATTTAGCAATTACAAAAAAAGGATTAAAATGAGAACAGGGCTGTTGTATGTGATTAAGACGCTGCAGATTCCTTAGCAATTTTCTCAGCCTTAGCAATGACCTCTTCAATACCGCCAACCATGTAAAACGACTGCTCTGGGAGGTCATCGTATTTGCCATCCAATACACCCTGTCAGATACACAAAAATAATGAAATCATTATCCATTCAGTAGTCCACAAAGAAAACCAACGTCGGAGACAGGTTATAAAACTGAAGTATGACATGACAATTGTAGCCACATCACTGCAACATGGTGGAAACAAAACAAAACCATGGTAACCAATGATGTTGTGCATGCAAAAAGTCAAATGAAACAGTAAAAGTACGCAACAAAGGCACAACACTATTGGAAACAAAGTCAACCTAAATAAGGAAAAATAAAATGGAATACGAACAGCTCAAATCAATAGCAGAATGTGATTACAACACCCAAAGCCTTGGACAACTAGGTGGGGTAAAATCAGATTAAATGACAAAAAAATAATACCTGGAAACTGGTGACGTTCTCCTTTAACTCAACATATTTTCCTGGGGCACCAGTGAAGACTTCTGCAACATGGAAAGGCTGGCTTAAGAATCGCTGAATCTTACGGGCACGGGCAACAGTCAATTTATCATCTTCACTGAGCTCATCCATTCCCAAAATAGCAATGATATCCTGAAGATTCTTGTAGTTCTGAAGTACTTTCTGTACACCACGAGCAGTTTCATAGTGATCCGCACCCAAAATAAGGGGGGAAAGCATACGAGATGTAGAATCCAAGGGGTCAACAGCAGGATAGATACCAAGCTCGGAGATCTATTCAATATCATCAAAATAAAAAATATTGAGCTGATGATAACAAAAAATGTGAATGCATCTGCTACTTAAATAATACAATGAATTCAAACCTGTCGTGATAACACTGTTGTGGCATCCAAGTGAGCAAAAGTGGTAGCAGGAGCAGGATCTGTCAAGTCATCAGCAGGCACATAGATAGCTTGGACAGAGGTAATTGAACCCTTCTTGGTTGTTGTAATACGCTCTTGAAGAGCTCCAAGATCAGTAGACAAGGTTGGTTGGTAACCAACAGCAGATGGGATACGACCAAGCAAAGCAGACACCTCTGAGTTAGCCTGCACAATACATCGCAATATAAAATGAACAGTAATAAAACAAACAATATCCCCAAGTCAAAAAGTTAACTTAGACAAGTTGGCCAAAGGACACTTACTTGGGTAAAACGGAAAATGTTGTCTACGAAAAGAAGCACATCTTGCCCTTCAGCATCACGGAAGTGTTCAGCCACAGTAAGCCCAGTAAGACCAACACGGGCACGAGCACCAGGGGGCTCATTCATTTGACCATACACAAGAGCACATTTGCTTTCACTCTAATACCATGAAACAACCAGTGTTGACAAATTAATAAAATACTCAAATGAAAGTATTATGAAGAATACTAACAGAGCCATGAACCACATTCAATTCACCTGCTTATCATCAAGCTTAATGACACCACTCTCAATCATTTCTCTGTACAAGTCATTACCCTCTCGGGTTCGCTCTCCAACACCAGCAAACACAGAGAAACCACCTAACCAATGAAACAGTCAGCATACAGCATAGACAGGTAAAAGAACATTTTACAAAGAATAAACTAAGTGCGCTAACTACATACCGTGAGCTTTTGCAACATTGTTAATAAGTTCCATAATAAGCACAGTTTTTCCTACACCAGCACCACCAAACAACCCAATCTTTCCTCCTCTTTGATATGGTGCAAGCAGATCAACAACCTGTACACAAAAAATTAATCAGTAACAAGTCATATGACACATGAGAACAAGCAACCTGACAATGAAGGAGATCAGATAAAATGCATTACAAAAAAAAAAAAAAAAGGGAAAAATACCTTGATTCCAGTAACAAGAATCTGCTGTGCAGTTTCTTGCTCAACAAAAGCAGGAGCTTCTCTATGAATGGGCAAATAATGCTCGGTATCTAAGGCAATTCAAATGATTACCATCAGTTTCATGAGAATGGCAGAAAAGACTCTTATCTACCAATCAAATATCAGATTTATATAAAAGGCTTTACGGGTTTCTTACTGATTTCTCCCTTGGCATCAATAGGCTCTCCAATGACATTTATGATACGGCCAAGGGTAGCCCTACCAACTGGAACCTGATTTGAATGCATACAGTATATTAGAAAATTAGAAAATAGATAGTAAACGCAAGTGAGAAAACAAAAACAATAAAAATCAAGCTAAATTAGTGTGCAAAAATGTAAGTCTACTAAGAGGATATTGGACCAGTTGATCAAAAAGATCAAAAGACCATAAAGTGATACTAACTGAAATTAAGCAAGCTAGAAGAAATACCATGAAATTGAAATCCACCCGCGTCAAACAATGAACAAATAATAAGTTGGCTACAAAGTATAAAATACATAACAGTATAATCGTTAAAAAGGCCACCAATTTCGGCACACCAATTAAATGTTTAAAAATGCAGTAAATTACAGACTATCAATCAATCAATCAAAAGCCAATATGGGGTTCTTTCAACAATCAAACAGCGACAAAACGCCCATACATCTCTGTACTAAATCAAATTTTTTTCAAAAACAAAAAATTGATCAATCTTCACAAACATTTCGTTAATTTCAAAAGCAGGTCAAATTTTTTCAGATCCAAAACATAAACCTACAGCTTCAAGTCACAATGCTCCGAAAACCAGGTATCCAACACCAAAAAAGTCAATAAATCTCAGAAACCCCAACTCGGATACCAAAATCAAATCAAATCAAATTCAAACATATTAGCAAAGCAGAATCCAACAAATGCAAGTTTAAGCTAATAACAAATAAAATAAATAACAAGTGATTCAGTATTTACGGTAATAGGGGAGCCAGTGTTGAGGACGCGCCACCCTCTAACGACCCCTTCGGTGGCATCCATGGCAATGGTTCGGACAACGCCCTCACCCAAATGCTGCGCCACCTCCAACACGAGCCTCGAGGAGTGGTCCAGAACCTCCAGCGCGGTCATGATCGGAGGCAAACCCTCGTCGAATCTGACATCGACGACGGCACCGATGACCTGGCAGACCTGTCCGATCGAGCCCTTCCCGGTGAACTCATCGGTAATCTTCCCGCCGCCGCCGACCTCCTTCTTACCCGGAGGCGGAGCAGAGGGAGGAGCGGTAGCAGCCGCCGCCGCGGTAGCGTATTCGGCGACGCGGCTCAGCAAGTAACCGTGCGGAGAGGCACGGTTGAATGACGTGAGCCTCGATGCGGATGCGGAAATCGAGGGTTTCGATTGAGATCTACGAAGGGAGGATCGAATCAGAGAAGATACGAGCCTGCGTGAAGCCATCTTCGGAGAGAGAGAGAGAGAGAGAAGAGAGAAAGAATGAAGAGGGCTACTAGGGTTTGTGGAGTGAAGGAGTGACCCTATATGCACATCCAAAGGCCCTGCGTGGCTCGAATTTGGAGTCTTTTTACGTTTTCGTCCCTCATTCTTTCCGTGTTTTGCACTTTTGCCCCCCGGGTTTGTTTGAGGCTTGCGATTCTGTAGTTTATGGCTTTCGACTAGATGGGCTCGCTCACTCGACAAGGTTGTGTTGGGTGGGTGACGTGGCAGAACTTATGCTTTCGACAAGGTTTGTTGCTTTCTTATCTCCATGGAAATGGGCAAAGACTTCTCCTAACCAGGGCTGAAAGTTCTTTTTTTCTTTACATACAAAAATAATTTTAATTTTTTTTATTACTAAAAAAAAAGTTTAACTGAGGTAGATTATAGGGAGTCACCAGTGAGTAGGATAAGACTCAGAGTTTAAAGAACACGATTATTTATTGATTTTTTATATTAACTACATTCTCTTTTGATTTTGAGATCAAATTCACATTATTATGTGATATGAATATGTTTTTTATCAATTAGATTAAACTTTATTGGTAATTTTAATTTTTTATTCTACTATACAAAATGGTAAAATTATAAGAGAATATTATTGTACACGTGTCCGTCTTCATCTTCCGTGTCAGTCTTACTATAGGAACGTAGAGGTGAACCCTTTACGACTGCTTATATTTTATCTCTTATAATATCTTCTATCTCCAAGTGACTTATCTATAAGTAACACTGCATATCTATAAAATATACATTATCTCTTAGAATATCTCTAGTTATCTCCAAGGGACTTATCTACAAGTAGCTAGTTATATAAGCATAAATGAGTAAGAAATTTCGAGGTAGTCTCATAGTACAAAAGAGTATAAGCTTTCCAGGTGTGTCTCGGATGATAAATGAGTGATGACTATTGAATTAGTAAAATTTTAGAGGAAACATGTATTTATAGCGTGGAGTATGGGTATTGACCTTTGTTTGTTAATTAATCTCTTAATAAGATAAACATATAATAGTCAGTTATATAATTGATGTTTTGCATACCCCTCCTTAACAAAGCTGACTCACCGTTTGATGAACCACTTGGACGCATCCATCTTCATAAGATGGAATTTTCAGATTTTGGTAAAAATATTTATTATTGGATAAAACTTCATGTGTTTATTTTTACCTAATTTAATGATAATATTTCATACGATTACATTAACAATATTTTTTATTGTTTGTGTTCTGCTCGGAGAGAACAGAAATGTCCAACAAGTGGTGTTGGGTATTTGATATAGGATCAGACTCTCTCTCTCTTAAGAGGCTTATGGAAATGAAGCAACTTAAGGAAGAAGAAGATCACAACAGCAATACTCACAACGCAATTAGCGTGCGGTGTGTGCAGTGTGAATGGAAAGAGAGAGTCAAAATTGTGTACCTTTCACCATGACTGAGGCTGTATTTATAGGACAATACCTGGATATTGATATAATGGTGGTTGAGGCCCATTATCTTTGGCCGAACGGTTTAGCTTGAGATCTTTCTCCTTGATATGCGGAGATATTGGTAACAACCATATCTTCTATCTTCAGGCGGTTACGATGGAGATTCAAATATTTAAATTAACTGGGTAAAAGACGGCATCTTTATCTTTTATCCGTAACAGATGCCCCTCAGCCCGGTCTTCTAGCATTCTGGATGGCCGGGATGTATCATTAACGATGCCGACCATCTGAACCGAGGTGATCTATCCGAGCTGAGGTGGTCATCTTTCGAACCGAGGCATACTTCACATTTGCCCCTTGTAAAAATGGCACATCATCTAATCAAATCTGTCAGTCATTCTTAGTTGATTTTTATGCCGAGCTACCTTTTGTCTTTTCACAGCCGCCTGGACAGCTATAAGCATAGAAGAACAGAACGTCTATGATCATAGGGGAATGGAACGTCCTCTTCCCCTTAGCCGCCACGTGTCCTGCTGGTCAGTTTTTGTCCTTCTCTTGCACGTTTCAATCATTTCTTCTCTGGGCTAATGACATTTCTGCCCCTTCCACATTTTTCTATGACCAGCAGTTATTATCCATGTCTTTTGAATTCTGGCGGTTACTCTTCTCACTTAATGCGCCCTTTCCGTTTTATTTCATTAAAACACTTTTATTTCAATTTAGCCTTCACATCTTCTGCGTTTTCACCTTCCTTGGGCCTCTTCTGCATCTGTCGCGGCTTCTGTTCTCTTGCTTCTCCCAGCATCTTTCTGGAATCATTTGTTCTTCGCTGTTACTCCTCTTTTCGCCATTTCTCTTCTTATCCAGGTATCTTTCTGTTCATCTTCTTCTTTCTTTTATTGATATTATAATTCTTTATACTTCGTCTCCTTCTGTACAAGTCCTGAGTATCAATCTCTTCTGCATATTTTGTCATCTTCACATTCCCCAGTTCTTGTATCCTCTTTCTCATTCATCATGAAATACACCCCTGAGCAAGAAGCAGAAATCCGCAAATCGATTACCCCCCGTGCTGCATTCTGGCTTTATGGTTTGCCCTTTCCTGAAGAAGAAAAAAGGAAATCCCTGCGTCGAGCCCCTTCGGGTCCAGGCGATTCTAAAGCCTCTACTCCAAAACCTCCCCTCCCTTCCAGATTAGGTCCAAAACCTCCCAATCCTTCTAGGTTAGGGTCATCTAATTTGGGGTCATCATCATGTCAAAGGTCAACCATTCTTGCTTCCCAATCTAGGGCTTCTGAATCTAGGGCAACCCCTAAGGCTTCCATCTCTTCAAGTAATGCCCCTTCAGATGATTCTGAAACCTACCCCGTACCCGAGCCAGGTTTCGAAGTTCAGTATGAACATTGCTCAAATTGCATTGAGGAATTCATGTACTTAGTCGGTAGGGACCTCAATAGGCAGGCTGAGGAATTGTTGGACCGCTGTCGTCATAACCCCATCTGGGTTCCTAAACCTCCCCCCAAAGAAATAACTATTCCACCATCCCAGTCGGATTTAAATACCGGGATGCCAACTTCTATTGAAGAATCTACCATACCGACTCTGGCCTCTTCTCAACCCAGTCCCTTGACGGTTCTCCTTCCAGGTACTTGACTAATTGTTTCTTTTTATTGTTATAGGTAACTATGGACCCATCAGTCGCCACAGCCGTTGACGAATCCGCAACCGGGTCTCATTCCCATACTCTCTCTCCTGCTCTGACAGGTAGGTTTCCCTGGGTTGCTCATGAGGTGTTGCAACACACCTCGGTGATGAGTTCCGAGGACCTTACATCCCTCCCCCTTGGGGACCAAGACGGTTTTCATGTTTGTCTTCCCCGCTCGGGTGAGTCTGTATGCTCTACCCGAGAGGGTAATGATCCTGATTTCTTTTTATTTTATAAAGACATAGTCACTCGGTTGGGAGTCCGTCTTCCATTTACCGACTTCCAAATGCGGGTGCTAGAGCACCTGCAAGTTGCTCCTTCTCAAATTCACCCAAATGGCTGGGCCTTCATGCAAGCCTTCGAAATTCTTTGTCAGAAACTGTGTACTTATTCTTTATTCTTTTATTTTTTTTCTCTGTTCAAACTAACCGATCAGGCAAAAAACCTGCCGACCGGAAAGGGTGGACCTCTTTCCGGGGTCGCAAAGACCGACAATCTGACCATCGGCTTTTTTCTCTCTTTGCCGAATCTTTTAAAGGTTTTAAAGATAAATTCTTCAAAGTTGTTGCCGAACCCGGCCAACATCCATTTTTTTCCAGACCTGAATCTTCCTCGGGACCTTGGAAGTCCCCTTTATATTGAACTTCCACCCATCATGATCTTCCTTCTGCTGCTTATCGAACCGACGAGACTCGGTTGTCGGATTCGGATGCTGCTTCTGCGGATAGCATATTAACATACAAATCCTCAAAAAGCTTGGCTCCCATAGCCTATTATATTCAGTGTGGTTAGTTTGAATTACTTTCGAAGATTATCCTCGCAAATATTTAATACTGGTCTTGACATTTATTTTATTTGTGCAGCGACCAAGATGAACACAAACCCTGCTCCCCGGCCAGCTCATCTTGAAGCCTTGAAGCTCCGGAGAAAACGAAGACGGACCGAGGACAAAGGCCAAAAGGCGATCGACGAATCTCGGTCGTCGTCTGTTCCGGCCGAGCCGATCACTGAGGCTCCTTCAGCCCCTCTTCCGCCTTCTCCGGTGGCCGAGGTACCCATCGACGTTCCTGATGAGCCCATGGCCGACGTCGTTGTTGATGCCCCGGCCGCTGCTGATGCTGCCCCGGTGCCTGAGCCTTCCGAGGAGCACCTCCAACTGTCCCCTCGAACTCTTTGGGACCAAGGTGTGACTCGGGAGCTTTTCCATGTTCTCTGGACGCCAAAAAGATACTCCGACCTGGTTCCCTTCAGCGACCCTAAAAAGGAGGAGTTGAGCTCGCTAGAGTTGGCTTGCCACAAGACCGCCTCCTTGCTTGGAAACTTAGTGGCTTTAAACAAAAAAGCTTGCAAGGGGGCCGTCGACCTTGAGGCCGCCAAGAATGAGATCCGGCGGCTTCAACAGGAGCTGGATCTCGCCCAGGAAAGTGCTGCCACTTCAGCCAAAGAGGTGGAGGCATCCCGGGCGGAGGCCAAAGAGGCTCAAGAGTCGGCGGTTAAGCTGACTGCCGAACTCGAAACCGCTCGAGCTCAGCAGGCGTCTTCTTGGGCGGAGCTGGAAGCTTCTCGGGCAGAAACTAAGTCCGCCCGAGCTGATGCAGCCAAGTTCAAAGAATCTGCAGCCGTTTACCGGCGCCGGGCTGCTGAAGCTGCTGTGCAATACAAGGATTTGCTAGCCTTGAACGATAAGAAGACTAAGGACGCGGATGAAGCCTTTCATGAGCTTATGTTTGTTCAATCCCAGCTTGCTAAGTCTTCTGAAGCGTCCTTCAACAATGCTTTGGCCCAAATCCGATTCCTCAACCCCGACGTCCCATTGAACACCGAGGGAATGCATTTCAAATCGTATGTTGGGAATGGTCAGCTGCTGACCCTTTCTGATAGCGAAGAGGAGGAGCCAAACTCAACAGATTCACCCGGGGAGGCCCCAGGTCCGAGCGGCGGGGGGAACTGAAGGGCCGGGATGCCGGTTTTATTTGTATTTCCCTTTTCTGCATACTTTTATTGAACAAGTATTTTGCACAATTTAAGTAATATTCGTCGGCTTTTATAATTTGCCGTTTAATTCTTCCGTGTGTTGGCTCCAACGGCCAAGTATTTTTAACTCCAACTCGTCAGTCGGGTTTTAGGTACTTTATCGTCGGCTTCTATGGCCAAGTATATTATTCAATCCGAATCACTTAGTCGGTATTAAATATAATTAGGGGGTCATGTTCCCGTCTTAGCAACTATTAATATATTCGTAACGTTAACCTGTAGATATAATTCTTTCGGAAAATCCGATGATTCACCCGTGATTAAATAGTTACGCCGGCCTGATCAGGACCGAGTTAATATAAAACAACGACTAAGTTCTCATAGTTCGTGCACGAAAATATTCCTTGCATTAAGGATTTTATTAATAATTCATGGTCTCAATTACAGATTTGCGCGAGTTTTTCTTCCCCGGTTCACATAATCAATGAGAAAAAACATGAAAAGTTTTACATAATTCGTGATCCTCAAAATAGACTTGCGCGGGTTATATGTCCCCGGTTCACAAAATCTAATGGAGACCACACTAGTCCCATGATCCCAATGACGGCCCAATGGCCAGCTAAAGGGAAACACATGGCGTCCATGATTCCGATGATGGACTTAAAGCCGACTAAAGGGAAACACATGGTGAGGTTCCATGATCCCTATGACCGACTAGAAGCCAACTAAAGGAAAACACATGGACCTTCAGCTATAGTATTTCTTCAGCTTGTCCGCGTTCCAAGTCCGTTTGACTTGCTTGCCGTTCAAGGTTTCCAACAAGTATGCTCCTTGTCCAAGATTTTGGACAACCCAGTATGGTCCTTCCCAGTTTGCTGCTAGCTTCCCATCTCGGGCGTTCTTGTTTCCAATGTCCGCTCAGCGTAACACGAGATCTTCCTTTTCAAAGGACCTCGATTTCACTTTTCTGTTGAACCTTTGAGCCAACTTGCTCTTTTGATGGAGATCTCGGTGACGGGCAGCAGCGCGGACTTCTTCTATCAAATCCAGCTCGGCCGTTAGGGCAGCACCATTGTCATTCTCCTGAAATATATGCTGCCTCCTCCATGATGATTGGCCGATCTCTACAGGGATCATGGCTTCGCAACCATAAGTCATCCTGAATGGGGTATCTCCAGTAGCCGTTTGGGCCATCGTTCTGTAAGCCCAAAGCACATAATAGAGTTGCTCGACCCAGTTCGGGCCGGCTTCATTCATTCTTTTCTTCAACCCTTCGAGGATGACTTTGTTGGCTGCTTCTGCTTGGCTGTTAGACTGGGGACGTTCCACTGAGGCGAAGTGGTGCTTGATATGGAGGCCGGTCATCATCGCTTTGAACGTTCCGTCGGTAAATTGCGTCCCATTATCGGTAACGATCTCTGCCGGGATTCCGAACCTTGCTATTATGCTCCACTCCAAGAACTTTTGAACGCGGGCCGAGGTGATGGCGGACAACGGCTCGGCCTCGATCCACTTGGTAAAATAGTCAACGGCCACTATTAGCCATCTCATTTGACCCTCCGTGGCTTTGAATGGCCCTAGCAGGTCCATGCCCCATTTGTAAAATGGCCACGGTGCAGTGATCAAACTAAGCTCAGACGGGAGAATCCACACTATTTTCGTGTGTCTTTGGCAACTATCACATTTTTTGACATGCTCCGCTGCGTCGGCCTTCATGGTCGGCCAAAAATATCCTGCACGTAGAGCTTTTAGCGCCAAAGCTCTTGCCCCCTTGTGTTGTCCGTTGATCCCTTCGTGTATTTCCGAGAGCACGTACTCGGCTTGGTCTGAGCTTAGGCACAACAATAATGGTGTATGCAGTCCTCGGCGGTATAGCTCTCCGTCGAGGATTACATACATAGCCGCTTCCTGGATTAGTTTCTTCGCTTCTATCTCCTCATCTGGGACGATTCCTTGCTCCAAATAATTGATGATGGGCCTCTGCCAGTCCTCGGCAGTAAGTATGATCATGACACACGCCGGCTGGGCAAGCTCCTGCTGAATAACCATTCTGTGGTTTCCCGCCCCTTTCGTACTGGCCAGCTTTGATAAGATGTCGGCTCGGGCGTTTTCCTCTCTCGGAATATGGGCGACTATCACTTCGTCGAACTCTGCCATAATTTCTTTTACCCTTGCTAGATATTTGGCTAGTAGAGGGCCTTTGGTTTGATATCTGCCTTCTATCTGCGCGGAAACCAGCTGAGAGTCAGTAAAGACGTTGACCCTTGTCGCTCCATGCTCCTTGACTTGCTTTAATCCTGCAATCATAGCTTCGTATTCTGCTTGATTATTAGAAGTCGGAAAGTTGAGCTGCAGGGACTGCTCAAGGGATACTCCATCGGGATTTTCAACAATGACCCCGGCTCCACTTCCCTTCGCATTAGACGAGCCGTCGACGTATACTTTCCACACCTTATCCTTCTGTCGAGTGGCCGACGTCGGGGTCAACTCTACTATGAAGTCGGCCAATGCTTGTGACTTGATTGCATGGCGGGCTTCGTACTGAATGTCGAACTTGGACAACTGGATGGCCCAGTTCATCATCCTTCCTGCCAAATCCGGCTTGTGCAACACTTGTCGGATGGGTTGATTTGTTCATACGACGACGGTATGGCTTTGGAAGTACGGGCGAAGCCTCTTTGCCGTGGTGAGCAAGGCAAAAGCCACCTTCTTGAGCTTTTGGTACCTCAGCTCCGAGTTCTTGAGAGCTCGGCTTACAAAATATACTGGGAGCTGAGTCTTGTCGACTTCCCTGACCAAGACTGCACTGATGGCTTCTTCGCCGACCGCGAGATACAAGATAAGTGTCTCCCCCGGCTCGGGTTTTGACAATACTGGAGGTGAGGCCATGCATGTTTTGATCTGTTGAAACGCCTCCTCGCACGCTGAATTCCATCCGATCTTTGCTTCTTTCTTCAAGAGCTTGAAGAAAGGAAGAGCTTTCTCCGCGGATCTTGGTAGGAATCGGGTTAGGGCCGCCATCCTCCCCGTCAATTGCTGGACCTCCTTCTTGGTGGTCGAAAACTGCATATCCAGGACGGCCTTACATTTATCCGGGTTTGCCTCTATTCCCCTGTGGGTCAACATAAAACCCAGGAATTTCCCGGCTTTTACCCCAAATGCACATTTCAACGGGTTCAGCCGAATGTTGTGTTGCCGCAGTTTCTGGAAAGTTTCGTCCAAATCTTGGATGTGGTCCCCAGTCGCCGATGTCTTCGTGATCATATCGTCGATGTATACTTCAATATTGCATTCGAACTCGGGTTCTGGGAACTCGTCATCCTTCTTGCTCTTCTTGTCATCTCGTTGTTTGTTCTCCTGCTGGGCTTTTCACTTGGCCTGGTGCCCCTGAGTTCGGATTACGTATTGGCGCAGCTTGCCTTCACGTACGAATTTTTCAATTGCATCGTGGAGCTCCCAACACTGGTCGGTGGTGTGTCCCGGTCCATTGTGAAAATCACAATACCGAGAGTAATCTATCCCTTCTCTTCGAACTATGGGGGGAGGTCGGTCGACCTTCCTCATCTCCGTGAAAGCCACCTCCTTCCAAATCTGATTGCGGGTGGCGTTTAGCGGAGCGTATCTGTCGAACTTTGATTCATATCTCCCCGGCCTAGGACGAGTGTCGGGGAATCCTCGTGGAGGTCAGCCTGCCGGGGTGTTGGTCGGATGTCGGCTAGATTGTCCGACTTGGAAATTCTCTGGACGTCGGTTCCGCGGTGAAGATGGTTTTTTATTCTCCCTCGAAGCCGAGTTGGCGATCTCCATCTGCTCCAACTCCAAATATTTTTTGGACCGGATCCCAAAGTCATTTAGGGACTTCACTGGGTCCTTGTAAATCGACTTGGCAAGTCGGGAAGATCCATGAAGCCCAGCCGACAAAAGGTGGACGTGGACATTCTCCTCTAGTCCGTGGACCTACAATGCGGCTTCCTTGAATCGGTCCAAATAACTCTGCAGTGTCTCCCCATTCTGCTAGTGTATCTTTCCCAAGGCGAACTCGGATTTTGGCTGTTTCTTGCTTGTTGCGGAATTCAGCAAAAACTTTTGGCCAAAATCCTCGAAATGACGAATGGTCCTCGGCAGCAATGAATGGAACCATGTCTGGGCTGCTCCTGTAAGAGTAGTAGCGAAGATTCGAGATATGATGGGCTCATCAATTCCTCGAATACACATCTGCATATCAAACTCATCAATATGCTCTTGTGGGTCTTGGCTTCCGTCGTACTTTTTCAAGAAGGAACCATCGAAATCTTCCAAGAATGGGGCCTTTACTATGCAGTCGACAAATGGACTGTTGTTCTGGTGGCCCCGGCTATACTTCCTTCTGTACATGCCATCGCCCTGACCGGGATGACGGATGATCTCACCCGTCGGTCTCTCCTCTGCGGCATGTTCAGGTGATATGGCCGACAACGAACGGTGAGCCTCGTGTTGTGAACGAGACGTTCTGCCCCGCTCGGAATGATCGACCGGCTCTCTCTGGTCGGTCCCGGTTGTTCGGGCCGGCGTAGCTGGCCTCGATCTCCTAGCTGTTGCATGGTCGGCTTCTGCATGATCTTCCGTGTGATCGGTATTTTGTCGACGCTCTTCTTCTCGTCTTCCGTCGGCATTTTGCCGACGTTCCTTCTCACGTCTCCTGTTATCGCGATCCTCCAACTGAGCAATCAGCCGCTGGATGTCTTCCTGGCGTTGGAGTTCATAACACTTCTCCAGATTCTCCATTCGAGCCATCAATGACTGGAGAGCATTCTAAATGAAGCGCTGTGAAGCTTCAGAGTTTTCTTGTGCTGCCGGTGCGTTGGCCGGCTCATGAGCTGCAGGTCCCGCACGCGATGAAGCCTTGTGGGACAATGCGTCTTCTGCCACTACATTCTCCGGATTCGGATTCCTAGGTGGGTCTTCACGTTTGATATTCCGGTGTCTTCTGGTATTAGCCATTGAGAGATGGTGGGATTCGAAATTTATCGTTTCCCACAGACGGCTCGGAGAGAACAGAAATGTCCAACAAGTGGTGTTGGGTATTTGATATAGGATCAGGCTCTCTCTCTCTTAAGAGGCTTATGGAAATGAAGCAACTTAAGGAAGAAGAAGATCACAGCAGCAATACTCACAACGCAATTGGCGTGCGGTGTGTGCAATGTGAATGGAAAGAGAGAGTCAGAATTGTGTACCTTTCACCATGACTGAGGCTGTATTTATAGGACAATACCTGGATATTGATATAATGGTGGTTGAGGCCCATTATCTTTGGCCGAACGGTTTAGCTCGATATCTTTCTCCTTGATATGCGGAGATATTGGTAACAGCCATATCTTCTATCTTCAGTTGGTTATCTTCATGCGGTTACGATGGAGATTCAAATATTTAAATTAACTGGGTAAAAGACGGCATCTTTATCTTTTATCCGTAACAGTTTGTATGAGAAAAAATAAGAACTTTCTATTACAGAAATTTTAATGTGCTAGTATATTCAAATGGTGCACATATGCTACTTTAATTTCATTAAAGTATAAATTTGTGTTAGAAGTTCACGTGAAATGGTAATAATATGCTACTTTAATTTCATTAAATGATAAATATGTATCTAGTATCTGCACCTTACTTATGGAGTTCACATAAAATCAAATTTTACACGATACAAAAGAATATAAGATAACAAAAAAAAAATAGAAAAATAGTACAAATAGCATATTACTACCATGTCTCTCTTTTTTTTATCAAGAACTGAATTTATGTCATTTTACCCGAGATAGTATTTGTTTATATTTTGTTTTGAGGTTATATATGAAATATTAATAATTGGAAATTAATTTTAACTTGACGTTTCACATAGCTTTAAATAGGATTTTCACACCTTGGAGAAATGAACTGTGCTTTCTGAATATTTTTTTACGTAAACCTCATCTCTTATATATAACCATAGTAGTCAGTAGAGAGCTCCGTAGTCTATATAGCAATTGTACTTAGGAATGTACACGGTGCGGAAAAGAAGTCGCATTGCCACTTCCCTTCCATGAGTTAAACATGTAAATAGACATTATACATATATATATATATATATATACTCTTGCAAATGCAGTAGTCATAGACTCATAATAGTGATGGGTATGCATAAGAGTTTACATTTTACATTTGTGCTGTTAAAATTAAAACTTTTGATAATCTACACTATTAATTTAGGAAATATCTCTCTTTTGTGTCCATACATTCTAAACAATTTTATCATTTTATCAGTTTTTAATCTTCTACTGCTCTTTATAATCATTATCCATTATTCTCGTGTTTTAAGTTTTTAATTTTTACTTTTAAATTTTTTTTTCTTTTTTTTGTTTAAAATATATAGAGACACGAACCTCCACTAGTGATTAAGAATGGAAATGATATCACTTCCATCATTGTATAATGTGTTCGAATTAAATTTAATTTTCCCATAATCAATTTCAATTTCACATTGAAAGACAATGTTGCTTCCACTTTTTCGATTTTGGTAGCCATGCAAACACTTTTTTTCTAATTGTCTAATCTAATTGTCTAAATAGTCAAGAATTATAAGTCAATAGCACTCCTATAACAAAGTAGTCAATGTTTTTGGTTTCCATTAGGGGTTAAATTGTAAACAAGGTGAGGTAAATGCATTTGTTTACATGAAACTAAACTGTTTTCTTTGTCGAAACTTGAGGGTAATATAAATTTCTATCCATCAACCAAACACAACATATAACTTTGTGTTCCAACTTGCGTGATACTGAAATAAAAATAGATGTCTGTGATAGTGAGAGCGAAATGTTGTAGCCAACTTGGGTGAGAGAGTCTAAAAGAAAATTTGCATCAACTTAAGTAAGAGTGAAACACGTGTGTGCGTGTGGAGATATGATAGAGAACTAAGGAGGAGACTTCAAGCATTTATTTTTAGATTAGGAATATAGTATAATTTTTGTATAGTGTTTGTGGTTGACTTTTGTGTTTTTTTTAATCTTTGTAATATTAGGTATTTGTTTGGGCTTATATGTGAGCTTTTATAATTTTGTTATTTAATTGGAACTTTAGTAGGCCTTCTAGGAACAAGTATGTGGCTTTTAGGTCTATAGTATAAATATGCTAAATGATAACTTTATAATTAGTTTTAACTCATTTGTTAACAAAGATTACAAGTTTTGCGAAAGAGATTCTCTTAGTTCTTAGGAATATTCTTGTTTCTTGATTCTCTTAGCTTTGTGAAAGGGATTATACAATTAAGACCACAAAATCAGTGTATTAAATATCCTAGTCCTATAGTGGAATGGAATTGTATATAACTCAAAAAATAATTAGTATACAACATGAGATACCAAATATATTATAATAATAATGGGGTTATTTGTTTCTTAAGCGGATGACCGATTTATAAATATTTACAGTGTTATAGTTAAAGAAAAAATAGGATTTTGTTGCTTTACGTTATTTGGGTATCTGCTTCCTCTCTTCTTCTAATCTTCTTGGGGGCTGATGGAATTGCTGACCTAAAATGCACTGCTTAATTATTTAATTTAGTTATTGTGCATTGCTGCATCCACTTAGGATAATCAGTTGTGACTTCAAAATGTTGACAATTGGCTTGAACTATAAACCTATCAGGGACCTGGAGTCTCACCTCATTCAAATATTGAAACTTCCTTTAGCATATATATCACTTATCTGCAAGGAATTGGCCATGTTGGGGCCGAGGCCCAAAATAATAGAGAAACTACATGGAGACTAATCTATTGACAGGGGTCCCATTACAATCATGAGTCAGTAGACAATAAGAACACTAGGTCGATCATGTTGGAGGTAAGGAGGTTTGAGAGAGAAGGGTTTAGTGTTGGGTGTTTGAAGTATTACACCAAGAGGTATCAGAATTTGGAATGCTCAACAGTGTTACCTCCAGCTTAGGGAAAACCCTAGTAATATAATAGGGTATTGGGCTCCAGCCCATATGGACCCATATAATCATACAATAACATATTGGACTTGTATGTGAACATATTAATATTTAATATATATATTAAATACCTTCAACAATCTCCTCCTATGTTCACCATACAGCACAATCCAATAAGGTAATCAGTGTAATGTTCAAACAAACATGAATCATCCACATCCAGTCTAAGACAATCAACTCAGATCAATCAATGAGTTTTAATTAGAAAACATTAAACTCAAACACATTTGCAATCTAACTAAGTGAATCATCATTCTCATGAATCTATTCTGAGATCAATATAACAATATAAATACCAAGAGTTTTAGATTAAATCTAAACTCATCAAAATCCTAAGATCTCAAAATCAGTTTACAACCAACATATGCATAACAATCAAGTATAAGTAGGCTAGTCAAAATAGTCTAAAGCCTTACAAATATAAGAAATAAGCATAATAATCATAATGTTCACAAAATAAAAAAAAACAAAATGTAAGTCTCAAGTAAATGGACTCCAACATAATGGACAGTAGCAGGTGAACTGTCAAGTTCCCTACAACTCTAAATGATAGATTCATATATCAAGTTGGTCGTCCTCTTCAGGATCCCACTTAGTAAGCTCTCCTCCATCTTTGTCATCCCCTGTAGAATGTCAAATATGAATTTCATATTATCATGAATTCAGTCATTTGAATAAACTACTAAAAATGTCTAGTTCTACTAAAAGAACTTAGCATCATATCATCAAGCAAAGAATAACATATATCAATGTCATAAAGCATTATAGTATCATGTTCATAAGCATCAAGCCAGTTTCATAAATTATGAACAAAGCCTAAATAGTTTAAGTTATAAAGAGCCATCAACCTAAGTTTATTTGTAAGAGAATAACGATTGTCTCATTTCACATAATAAGACTAATAGTCACGTCACTTACAATAACTTAGTCTTGTAAT
>PYAF01000753.1:2978-44223 GCA_007407185.1 Glycine tomentella | reverse complement strand
AAAATATTTTCTAAGTAAAAACAATTTTATAACATTCCAAATTAAAAAAAATATTGTTGCAATTTCTGTACGCAATCATATTAAATATTTGGAGAAAGAACTTTGTGGTCTATATCTTGCACAAGTTTAACTAATGTCAATCATATTTTTTGTCTCTATCATAACTAAAAGTATTTTAATTTATGATGTTATTGATAAAATAATTTAAATTAATTAACTTTGTTTGTCCTATAATAAAGAATCAAATTATTATTTTATAATAATATATTAACTAAATGTGATTATTTTTGTAAACATAAATTATGTAATATTAAAAATTTTAAAGAATAAAATAAAATATAGAATAAAAAATCAAAAATATGACATAAAAAGAAAAAAACATTTTAAGAAAAATGAGTAGGATAAAATAATAAAATGACTATTTGTTATATAGAGTAAAGTTATTATAGTCAATTAATTGTTCATCGGCACGTATCATGTTCATTCATATATTTTTTTCTAATATGACTTATGCATATAAATATTTATTTAAAAAAATAAACAATAGAACATATTAGACAAAATTAAATAATTAATAAAAGAGTAAATAGTCATTTTTGTACATAAATGTGTAAAGCGCTGATACAAATATATTCTTGAAAGATAAAAATTCAAATTTTTATCCCTGAAAGTGATAAAAATGTGATAAATCTATCCCTCCGTTAACTTTCGTCTGTTACCGTTAATATCACTACACATTCAGGGATGAACTTGTCAGTTCTCTACCAAACATATAATTTAATCTTCATATTCTCCCTTTTCTAATTATTGCAAGCATAAAATTATAATAAAAACTTAAAAATTAGGAAAGCAAACATAAGTTAAAACAAACATAATAATAAGTATAATATTGATTAATAAGCATAGTTTGTATGTTGCTCTAAAATTTATATTGTAACAACATTAGATAATGAAAAAATCAAGTTGAGCCTCATTTTTTTTGTAAGGATTAATTTAATGACTATGCATTTTTGTTTGGGTCTCATATTTTGGGTAAGGTATTGTCACATTAGAAATTTATTGATTAATAAGCATAATTTATATCTTACTCTAAAATTTATATTGTAACAACACTAGATAATGAAAAAATTAAGTTGGGTCTTATTTTTTTGTAAGGATTAATTTAATGACTGTGCATTTTAATTTGTTTGAGCTTCATATTTTGGGTAAATATTATCTCATATTTTTGCTTTGAAATTTCTAATGTGATAGTACCTTGCCCAAAATATGAGACCCAAACAAAAATGTATAGTCATCAAGTTAATTCTTACCAAAAAAATGAGACCTAACTTGATCTTGTCATTACCTAATGTTGTTATAATAGAAATTTTAGAATAATAAACAAATTATGTTTATTAATCAATATTATGCTTATTACTATGTTCGTTTTAACTTATGATTGTTTTCCTAATTTTTAAGTGTTTATAGTAATGTTATACTTGCAATGATTAAAAAAGAGAGAATATGAAGATTAAATTATATTTTGGGAAGATAACTGACAAATTCGTCCATGAATGTGTAGTACGTTGACAAATTTGTCCATGATATTAACGGTAACGGACGAAAATTAATGGAGAGATAGATTTATCACATTTTTTTTCACTTTCAGAGACAAAACTTTGAATTTTCATCTTTCAGGGATAGATTTGTTAGCATTTTACATATTCAGGAACAAAATTTGTATATGAATATATTAAACATTTAGTCAAAATTGTATCATTTAATATTAATATTGCAGATAAATAAAAAATAAAAGGAAATAATTTTTTAAAAAAATATTGTAAAACAATAATAAAAGGAAAAAGAAAAAAAAAAGAGAAAGTGTGTCAGAGAGAAAGAAAGAAGAAAAAAGGAAAACGAAAAAAGAGAGAAGATGCGAGAGAGATGAAAGAATGAAACAAGTAAAAAAGAAGAAAAAGGATCATATAAAATAGGTTTTCTTTTGTTGACAGGTGTCAAAAAATTAAAAAGGAAGATTGGAATGCACTTATTAAAAAGGGGTGTAGTTAGCAAGTTATAGTAAGAAGATTAAATTAACCCATCTTCGACCGTAAATAAAGGATAAATGAAGCTATTGAGGTAAAATATCATTTTCTAAGCTATAATACTTTTTTTTGCGTTTTGTGAGGTAAAGTATCTGTAATGTAACATCCTAGCAAAATAAATATATAAATAATTATAGTTCTATTTAATTTATAAATAAAATAACCTCAAATTATATAAATAATAGAATAAGTTATATGATTAAAAATAATTTTTAATAACCATGGTAAAACAAAATCATAAAAGCTGAACCAAATCCTTGGAAAATCTTCCAGGTGGCATCAGGGGAAAACAAATAACAAAAGCCAGCTGCAGTAGCTCCCCACTTTGCACCACAATTAAATGAGAGGAATAATAGTAATAATGAATGAGATAAGAGGGTTTAGATATTTTACCTAGATTTTTTCCAACTGAATTCCAAAGCCAGTAGTATAAATAGCTCGACGTTTCAACCTCTCTGCACCAATAACCTACACAAACACTATCAGTTTTCACTCTCTTCCTAAACTTTCTCAAACACTTTCTTTTATGTAAAATCCCTCTCCTCCTAAATTATCTCTACCAATTTCCTTTCTCTTACGTAAAAACTACCCCGGCAATTTCCTACTCAAACTCACCAAATTATCAAAAGGTAGGCTAGGCTTTAATCTGTAACTTAGAAATTTTTAAAATTATTTCAGTTGCTTAAAAGGACAGGTTCAGTTTTTTTTTTTAGTGATAATTTGGAATTTAACTTATTATTAATTTAGGAAGGTTTATGAGATAATTTGAATAATTTAGATAATTTAAATAATTTAATTCTTGTATTACCGGGTAACAAGTTTAAAAACAAGAAGCTGGAAAGTAATATCCTATTTAAATTTTATAGAAATTAATTGACCAAAACAAATAACACTAATCCCAGCTTTTCTTTTCCTCGGCCTGTAAGCACCCCGGTTGTCACCATTTTGAGCACCTAAAGATACCTTAGTGCAGCTTTTATATAATGAAATTTTTCCTGTAGAGCCTATTCACGGATGAATAGTAGTATATATGTAGGTAATAGCTTTAAATATTAGGATGATAGAAAATGAGTAATTGGCATCCCAGCTTTTGTTTTCTTGGGTCACACCACGCCAACTGTTCCTGCAAAATATTCTTGTCGGTCCAGCACTTATACCCTTCTTAAAATAATAAGAGATGCTACACTAACCGGATACCCTGATAGGCTTATGACCAACTCAGCCATAGTAACAAACATTCTTTCGAAAACTAGGAATAGTTATATAGTAACATTTTCACGAAGTCATACCTCGGCCAGTGTAACGTAAGCATCTCGGCACATAGGAGTATATAGATCTCGGCACCGATAACTACTCGGCATCACTTGCAAGCCGGCCTGCATTCATCCCGGACTACACATATCCGGTCTGCACCCAGCTCGACCACCATGAATAATCAAACTCGGCCACACATGATGAAACCCGGCCACCATGCATGATGTAACTCGGCCCTCACACTCGGTATGTTCCTTTCTCGGCCTCACACATGCAGCCTTAAAACCGGCATGCACCATTCTCGGTACGTATGGCTACTCGGCATCACATGCCAGCTCGGCCATACATCCAACCCGGCATGAAACCTTCTCGGCATCACACCTACCCGGCATGCACCATGAACCCAGCATGCCCATGAACCCGGCGTGCACCATGAACTCGGCCTGGCCGAGCACCTCTGCACCTCGGCATGGCCGAGCACCTATGAACCTTGGCATGGCCGGGAACCACTCACCTCGGCAAGTCCGAGCTTAGTTCCTGTGTAAGCCCGACTATAGTGCATGTATAGGTTATAGTTACCTTGGCTAACCCCTTATGCACCTCGGCCACCTACTTATGCATGCTCGGCCTGTACCCAGCCCGGCCAACACCTATCTCGGCCTGTACCCAGCCCGGCCAGCACCTAGCTCGGCCTGTATCCAGCCGGCCAGTACCTATCTCGGCCTGTACCCAGCCCGGCAACCAACATGGAAACCCGGCCATCCCGTACAATGGAACTCGGCCACCCATACCCAGCCACCATACTCAATGAACCCGGCCATTCATGTTCATGAAAACCGGCCACCATGACTCAAGGAAACCCGGCAATACCTCCAACTTGGCAACAATTGTTGTACGGCAACCGATTAACTTGGCAACCAATAGCAGCTCGAAGAGCTCGGTAACTCGGCCATCCATGCCCACCGAACCCGGCCACCCTTGCCAAGTGAACTCGGCCACTATGCTAACCGAACCCAGCCACCCTTGCCAAGAGAACTCGGCCACTATGCCCGGCCACCCATGCCAAAGTGAACTCGACCAACCGTGCCAAACTGAACTCGGTCATCCTTAGCACATCAGCTCTTAACATATAATTTTACGTGCCATGCACAAACCAAGCAATCTGACGAGATCCGCAGCCTTGGCATCTCGGTTCTTAGTGATACCGGGCTCTACTCATCCTATTTTCACACCTCCACACCTGCCAGATTCCACAACTAGAAGTAGCTATAAATATATATATATATATATATATATATATATATAGCACCAGTTACAGGTCATCCCAGTATTATTCTCCTCTCTAAATATAAAATTATAATTCCTCCCAGAATATCTATTCGATTTCATATCTTTATATATAAATATATAAAGATATAAAGATATATATATGAATGAATATGTATATATACTTATAGAGATATAAAGATGTATATATATATATATATATATATATATATTGGGGATATAAATATAAATATATCTATATAAATATATATATATATATATATATAACTATCTATTTATCCCTTGATAAAAGTGGTAGTTCTAAATATTAAAGAAATTTATAAAAGTCTTCCGAAGACAATGTATGAAGTATTATCCATCTGGATAATATGAGTAAATAGTGGTAAGTTCTTAATATGGATTTGAGGAATCAAACATTATGATGACATTGAACAGCACTTAATTATTAAATTTATTTTAGTTGGTACAATTTTATATGGACAAGGTATAAAACGTTATCTATCTTGAAGAAGGATAATATCTTCCCTATACTATGAATTTTTGTGATATGATTGAGATTGATCCGTGTTTCAAGACCGGACCTATGATTTTAAGATTGACCTGAATTGTGAACACCGGGCCTATGCTACTGATTTTATGAGAATGACTCGAGTTGTGAACACCGGGCCTATGCTACTGATTTTATGAGAATGACCCGGGTGTGACAACCGGGCCTATGCTACTTCAAGAGATCAAGTGCTAATACATGAAAATTCATGCATGATTAGCGTAAGACGGCTGCAGCATTCCTACATGATGTACACATGTAGAGGCCATGTGCACCTGTGACCATTGCATTTCATTCCATGCATTTATACATTCATGCATTCATTCCGATATGTTGAATTATTGATCTGCTTAAGTGAGTGATGAATTAGATTTGCTTTATTTATTACTTCTCTAAGGTGTCTGATGGAATAGAATTGCCTTGTTTATTAACCTTACTAATGTGTTTAATATAGTAGATTTGTCTCATTTACTAACCTTCTAACATATTTGGTGGTTTAGATTTGTCTACTGAGAAATTTATTTCTCATTAGATTTATCTTATTTTTTTTTAGATGACAATGATGGTCAGATTTCTTGAAGCTGGAGTTTGGTTGATATGTTGAAGAAGCTATGTACTATGCTGGATTTTGAGAAGAGATTTGTATTGGTATATTTTGTACTAGAGACATGGACTAATGTATCAGTCATTCATAATTTGTAAATTTTATGATGAATAATTTTTTTTTACTGATACACGTTTTTGTAAAATTTTGGTTCTATGGTTCCTACCTCAATTCATATTAGTCGTTGAAAAAGAAAAGATTAAAATAATAAAATTTAAAATAGGCAAATAAATAATTAATTAAATAAATAAAATTAGTTAGGATGTTATATGTAACATCCTAACTAATTTTCTTTATACTTACTTATTTATTTACTTATTTTAAATTTTATTATTTTAACCTTTTCTCTTTCAACGAAAAATATGAATTGAGGTAGGAACAATAGACCAAAATTTTACAAAGAACGTGTACTAGTAAAATTTTTTGTCATAAAATTTACAAAATATGAAGGACTGATACATTAGTCCATGTCTCTAAAATATACAAATATAAATCTCTTTTCAAAATTCAGCATAGTATATAGCTTCTTCAACATATCAACCAAACTTCAGCTTCAAGATATCTGACCATCATTGTCATCTAAAAAAAGAAATCTAATGAGAAATAAATTTCTCAGTAGGCAAATCTAAACCACCAAATATGTTAGAGGGTTAGTAAATAAGACAAATCTATTATATCAATCACATTAGAAAGGTTAGTAAACAAGACAATTCTATTCCCTCAGACATCTTAGAGAGGTAGTAAATAAAACAAATCTAATTCATCACACACTTAAGCAGATCAATAATTCAACATATCGGAATGAATGCATGAATGTATGAATGCATGGAATGAAATGCAATGGTCACAGGTGCACATGGTCTCTACATGTGTACATCATGTAGGAATGCTACGACCGTCTTACGATAATCATGCATGAATTTCCATGTATTAGCACCTGATCTCTTGAAGTAGCATACGCCCAGTTGTCACACTCAGATCATTCTCATAAAATTCAGTAGCATAGGCCCGGTGTTCACAACTCGAGTTATTCTCATAAAATTTAGTAGCATAGGCCCGGTGTTCACACTCGGGTCATTCTCATAAAATTCAGTAGCATAGGTTCGGTCTTGAAACCAGAATCAATCTCATTCATATCACAAAAATTTATAATATAAGGAAAATTCTTGATATTCTTCCATAAAAGTAAGATAGGTAGCAATTCATAATATAAGGGAGATATTACCCCTTCTTCAAGGTAGATACTATTTCATACCATTTCCACGTAAAGTTGTATCAACTGAAATAAATTTAATATTTATGAGCCACCAATGTTATCCTATATGTCATGTAGCCAAAATACGGTTAGAATAATCTAATTATTATAAATATATATATTAAATACTATTCTAGTACTAATTCTATCTGGGATATTCATTTTCATAGGTTTAATTAGGATTTATATATATATATATATATATATATATATTTTGTTATATTATATAGATATATTTCTGTTTATATTATAAATATATATATATATATATATATATCTATAAGAATAAAATTGGAATGATACTATAGCAATTAGCTAAGTGTGGCTACCACGAGTTGGTTGGATATGTATTGGAAACAGCATGATTATTCTTATGGAAAGTATATCAAGGGTTCGAGATCGAGATGCTGAGATATATGTTCTAGTTTGACCGAAATATCATGGTATCTGCAGGATTTGTGAGTATAGCCGAGCTAGCTTGGTATTTACGTATGTTATGCATGGTTTTGTGAAATTATACATTAAGTGCCGAGCTGGGGTTTTACTTAAGTGCCGAGCTGTGGGTTTTCTTAAGTGCCGAGCTAATGCTATACAAGCTGGTATGAATGCCGAGGTTTTATTGTGCATGGTAGCTGGGTTTTCTAGGTGACCGGGTTTCATTGAGCATGGGTGGCCGAGTGGCCGAGTACATGGGTGGCCGAGTTCATGGATGGCCGATGTCTAAGATGAAGAGGAATCCAACAAAACCAATGCATATGTGCCGAGGTAATTATAACTTAAGGATGCACTATAGTCGGGCTTGAATAGAAACTAAGCTCGGATTTGCCGAGGTGAGAGGTTCTCGGCCAGGCCGAGGTGCAGGTTCTCGGCCATGCCGAGGTGCAGGTTCTCCATGTTGAGGTGCAGGTTCTCGGCATGCAGGTTCTCGGCCATGCCGAGGTACAGGTTCTCGGCCATGCCGAGGTATATATATATGGTGAGTGGCCGAGGTAGTTGTTTGATGCCGGGTATAGGATGACTGGTCATGCATGGTTGCCGAGACAGTGTTCAAGCTGACAGCAACTGCATGGTTTATGGGCTGCAACTGAAAGCTGAGGTGAATGAGTGGAATCCGGCCATGCCGAGGTACAAAGGTGCCGAGGTCGGTGTATCATATAGGCCGAGCGGTTTGGAGTGCCGAGCTGGTGGGAGTGCCCAGCTGGTTGGAGTGCCGAACTCGGACTTGCCGAGATGAGTGGGTGGCCGGGGTGCATGAAGGGTTGGCCGAGTTATATGAGTGGGTGGCCGAAGTTCAAGTAAAATTCCGACCATGTATAGGTGCCGAGGTAAGTATGTATAGTGAAGGAGCATGATTTCGGCGGTGCATATGATCTATGGGTCTGGCCGGGATTGGTATGGGTGTTCGGCCATGGTTTATCAAAGTGGAAAGATGCTGTGAAACTGCCGTGGTGGTGGAAGATATTTCCGGAACGTGCTGCAGAGGTGCCGAGGTAAATAGAAGTGCCGGGATAAGCTTATATAGCTGGCAGGAAAATATGCCTACTATAGCAGATAGTCTTAGTTGGTGATAAAGTTGTCAGGGAAGAAATGATTATGGTGTAGCTGGGAGTGCGGTTTGCCATGGTAATGGGGTAAAGGTTCCAAGTTCTGTACTAATATTCAAGCCTCAAGTTATATATGAATACTATTCACCTTTTACGTGGAAAAGCTAGACCGAGATATCAAAAGTTGGAGTTTGCTTTTGCTTTGTTATTATATATATAGCTATACCAGTATATATATATATATATATATATATATATATATATGTATATCATAAATGATAAGCTATTATTTCTTTATCATGGGTGCTCAGTCGAGGTTTAGAGAAAAGCAAAAGCTAGTTATTATTTGATGACAGCCGGGGTGTGTATTCATGAATTTTTCCCGTAGTGCCGAGTTGTTTGGTAATGCCGAGCTTGGTTCCTAATTCACCCCTATCTATTATCCTATTATTCCAGCCTAGGATTTACGTAATATTCATTCATGCTATTCTCCCTTTAATTCCACAATTATTCTTAAAAATATATATATTTCGTATAATCCTTATTCTTAATTATATATATACATATACATATATAATTATAATTTAATATTATAAAACTTAAAACTAACTAATTATAGACCAAATATGGCTAAATAAATACATAAATTAAACTTACTTAATTTCTAATTTTTAAGATTGAAGCCTAGCCTACCTTCAATAATTTTATATGAATTGCTGTCGGGATGATTTTAAGAGAGAAGGGTCTTACGTAAAGAAAATGCTTGAGACAGTTTAGGGAGAGAGTGAAAGCTGATAGTGTAGGTTTTCGGTGCAGAGAGTTTGAAGCTTCCCACCTATTTATACTGCTTGATTTAGTTAGAATGAAAAGGGATTTGGTTGATTTGGTTGAAAAGAAACTTAGTTACTGGAAAATATCTAGATTTTCTTATCTAATCTATTAATGGTGTGTGCAACGTGGAAACTTCTGAGACTGCTCTTATTGATTTGTCTCCCCTAATGCCACGTGTAGAGATCAAAAAAAAAATGTGCAAAGATATTTGGACAGCTTAGAAAATTTCTATGGGGCTGGAGGTTTTATTTCAGAAAAAATATAATTTTATTTGTTCTTCTTAAAGCCTATTAATCAGAAAAATATATTTTTGTGAATGTTACAGTATCTGTCGCAAATTTGTGATGAATTAGTGATGATGTATACCCTCACTAATTGTAACTCTAATTTAACAATCTAGTTTGAGAGAGATTAACAAGGACATTTTTGTCTCAAATGTGCAAGGGAAGCACAAGGGAAATAATCTCTCACTAATATTAAATTTTGTATCTACGATATTTTCTTTATTGGTGAGAGATTTGCGACGGAGTAAGTCCCTCGATAATAATTTATTATAGTTGCGAGGGAATGTTTGTCTTCAACAAGTTGTCACTAATTTATGAGGATATAGGGAGGGAAACAAATCGTCGCAAGTTCACAAGGGATTAACTACGAAAATTTTCCCTTGCTAAAATTCGTCACTAATTAATAAATTTCTTGTAGTGAAGTGACTTAGTGTTGAACAATACTTGTGTTTCTGAGATTTAAAAGGAGTCTAAAAGAATGTCAAAAGTGGTATTAAAAATACTTGTATAGCCATGAGTGGCAAGTTAGAATACTTGTCTTGTAATCAAGTTTTGATTAGTGAAACTCTTTTACTGTTGAGTAAAGGAGAGCTGAAGATAACGCAGATTAAGTGAACCAATATAAATCAAGTGTTTCTACTTCTCTCCTAAACGATTTACTAAGTGTTCTATTAGCATCCTTTGTCACTTCTTTAACACCAAGTATTTATTTTAAAATTGTTTTAAATACTCTCTCTTATTAAGTCACTGGATGATCAAATTTGTCTTTATTAAAGCCTGTTTTCTTTTCAATAGACAACCTACCACACATATACATTTCTGTCTATATTTGTTCTAAAATTTACAAAAAAGTTATTATCTTTGATATACACATTATTCAACCCCCTTCTAATGTGATTGTTATAACATCCTAACTAATTTTCTTTATACTTACTTATTTATTTACTTATTTTAAATTTTATTATTTTAACCTTTTCTTTCTCAACGAACAATATAAATTGAGGTAGGAACAATAGAATCAAAATTTTACAAGGAACATGTACTAGTAAAATTATTTGTCATAAAATTTATAAAATATGAAGGACTGATACATTAGTCCATGTCTCTGATACAAAAATATACAAGTATAAATCTCTTTTCAAAATCCAGCATAGTACATAGCTTCTTCAACGTATCAACCAAACTCCAGCTTCAAGAAATCAGACCATCATTGTCATCTAAAAAATAATATAAAATAAATCTAATGAGAAATAAATTTCTCAGTAGGCAAATCTAAACCACCAAATATGTCAGAAGGTTAGTAAATAAGACAAATCTATTATATCAAATACATTAGAAAGGTTAGTAAACAAGGCAATTCTATTCTCTTATACACCTTAGAGAGGTAGTAAATAAAGCAAATCTAATTCATCCCACACTTAAGCAGATCAATAATTCAACATATCGAAATGAATGCATGAATGTATGAATAGAATGAAATGCAATAGTCACAGGTGCACATGGCCTCTACATGTGTATATCATGTAGGAATGCTGCGGCCGTCTTACGCTAATCATGCATGAATTTCCATGTATTAGCACTTGATCTCTTGAAGTAGCATAGGCCCGGTTGTCACACCCGGGTCATTCTCATAAAATCAGTAGCATAGGCCTGGTTTTCACAACTCGAGTCAGTCTCATAAAATCAGTAGCATAGGCCCGATGTTCACAACTCGGGTCAATCTTAAAATCATAGGTCCAGTCTTGAAAACCTGGATCAATCTCATTCATATCACAAAAATTCATAATATAAGGAAGATATCATCCTTCTTTAAGATAGATAATATTTTATATCCTGTCCATATAAAATTGTACCAACTAAAATAAATTTAATAATTATGAGCTGTTCAATGTCATCATAATATTTGATTCCTCAAAGCCATAATATTAAGAAATTACCACTATTTACTCATATTATCGAGATGGATAATACTTCATACATTGTCTTCGGAAGACTGTAACAAATAAATTTATTTAATATTTAGAACTGTCAATTTTATATAGGGATAAATACATAGTTACATATATATATATATATTTATTTATTTTTATTTATATCCCCAATATACATTTTTATATCTCAATATATACGTATATCATATATATATATATATTTATATATATACCTTTATATCTTTATATGTTTATATATATATATATATATATATATATATATATATATGCATATCTACATAAAGAAAAACCTGGAGGGCAGAGATGTTGTGATTTGTGCTAAGATACCGATATGTATATAGAATATGGTAGTGCAGGGCCACGATGGTATAGTATAAGGAACGGTCATGCCTGCATGGGTTATAGGTACGGTCGATCTTGGCTCTACAGCCATACTATTATGGCCGAGTTGTTGAGTGGCCGAGGTACATGGGTGACCGAGATACATGGGTGGCCGAGGTGCATGAGTGGCCGAGGTGCATGGGTGGCCGAGTGGGTTGCCTGGTGGCTGAGTTGGTTTGTATGGTGGCCGAGTTGGTTTGTATGATGGCCGAGCTGTGGGTTTACCCAGTAATATAGTATGGTCCGAGTTCTGTATAAAGGTGCCGAGGTGGTTATATGGCAAGTATCATCTGCTACTACAGGGTGCTGTGGCAAGGTCGGGGTTACATGAATGCCGAGCTAATACTATACAGGCTTGCATGGTACGTGAACGCACCGGAAAGCCGGGGTGCAGGGAGGCCGGTTTTCCTTGAGTCATGGTGGCCAGTTTTCATGAACATGAATGGCCGGGTTCATTGAGTATAGTGGCTGGGTATGGGTGGCCTTGTTCCATTGTACGGGATGGCCGGGTTTCATGGTACATGCCGAGTTCATGGTTGCCGATATAGGGGTTGCATGTGTGAGGCCGAGAAAGGAACATGCCCAGTTCGAGGTTGCATGTGTGGCCGAACCAGCCGGCTAGTCTCATGTTTTGTGGATGTTAATGCCGAGGTATCTATAAGTGAGAAAGTACCGAGATGCTAGTAGTCATGGGAGCTGGGGTACGTATTCGGCTTATACTGGTAGGTATGCATGGATCTCAACCAGAACAGCATGTATTAGAGGTGATGCCGAGGTAACTAAAACACGGCAGGGAGAGGTTCCGAGGTGGATGTAACCCGGTCATGAAGAGGTGCAGGTACCCGGTCATGCCGAGGTGCAGGTTCCCGGCCATGCCGAGGTGCAGCCGGTCTTACTGTGGGTAGCCGAGTTTGCATATGCTGTGGGTTGGTTGCATGGCTGATATGGCCAGTTGTGCAGGTTATGCTGGGCTCGTACTGAGGATCGAGGTAGATGTGATGTTATCGGAAGTTGATAGCAAAGGGGCTGAGGTGTGTGGAGGGGTTGAGGTAAATCTTAAACTGGCCGGCAGCATGGCTACGTAAGAGAATACAGCATATATGGCTAGCCAATTATATTCAGGAACGAAGGCTTTTATAACTTATGGTGGAGTTAGTTCTAAGCTTGTGAGTGTTGGACCCATGATAGTAACTATCAGGAAGGCTGGGATGTTATAAACCGAGAAACAAAAGCCGAGATAGTACTGTTATTTGCTTTGTTCACACACACATATCTATATATATATATATATATATATATATATATATATATATATATATATTTATATATTTCTTAAGCTATTACCTTTGGCATCGTGGTTAAAAATTATGGCCCTGCAATACTATTCCCCTTTACCAAAAACGTTAAATGTATTATTATCTTGTAAATCAAAATTACTAATAATTTAGTCTGCTAAATTTTGAGTTTAAAATCACTGCATCCTATATTAATTTTTCAAACATAATTTTATCATTTAATTAAGAATTAAGTCCAGCTAAATAAGCACCTAAATTGATATTAAACAACTTCTAAATTAAAAGATTGAAGCCTATGCCTATCTTTGATAATTTGGTGAGTTGAGTAGGAAATTGTCGGGATAGTTTTTACGTAAAAGAAAGGAAAGTGGTGGAAAGGTTGGTGAAAAGGAAAAGCTGGGAATCTATTGTGCCTAGAGTTTGAGTCTCCAGTGCTATTTATAGGACTGGATGTTGGAAAGAAACTAAAATTATCTAGATTTTCTTATCTAATTCATCATTGCTAATATTCCTTCATTTAATTCATTCCCTCAACGTGGAAGCTGCTGAAGCTTTTATCTTGTTTAGTTCTTTCCCCTGTTGCCACATGGTCCTTTACAAAGATTTACTAATGATTTGGATTTATCCTAAGAAAATCCTACGTTGCTGGAAATTTTATTACAATTTAAAATTTCTTCTTAAATCCTATATTTATAATTTAATTATACTCAAAAACATCTTTTTAAGATTATTATAATTTAAATATATTCTTGAGAATAATACACTAAACATTTTTAATTCAATATTTCTTTAAAAATATAACTAATTATCTTTCTTAATTATCTTTCTAAATTTTAATGTATCTATATTTAATATTAAATATTTTTAAATTAACATATTAGTTTATATAAATACTAAATGTTACAATTGTTGTCATTTCGTATTTTGCAATTCTGTGGCTCAGGGGTTGAGGTTGTGAATGACAACAAATAGGGTTTTATGTGAATCTAGGAGCCTACTATCTTTGTGGGATTTCTATTGTTGCATCATTGGCATTTTTGGCATAAATGAGAGACTTTGGATTGGCATACAAGTCAGGGCTTTTGTTCGATGTGTTCTACTTTCTATCATAACAAGTTGCATAAATTGGAAACAACAGGTATATATGCTTTCTAATATTTGTCATAATTAATCGTCAAACTTAAAAACTTATTATTTCATAGTTTTAAAAATCTAATTAGTGATCAATTGGGTAAAAGGACTGGATCACTGGTCGAACTAGTAGGTCACTAATTGAACCGCATGACCTGATAATATAGGTGTGTTTGTGTCACCTATTGGTTACACGATCGAGGCTTGCATCGTTCCAGTTTTTAAATTTATTATATTAAATACAAATATATATTATAAATCTTACATATTTCAATTTTATAGCAATAAACAATATAGAGATAAACAAATTTTATAGCAATAAACTGACTCCATCATAGTGGTAATCATTTATGTCGGTTTGCATCGGACAAATTCATATCTAAACCAATCTGATTGATACATCAATTTTTGGTTGGACCAGTACGACCGAGCATGTTAAAGAGTTATTTAATTTACTACTACTCTTGTTTAATGAATTTAAAAGGACAATTTAAAGTAGCTAATTCTTAGTCTTGCTACCATTTTGATTTTGCTTAATAATGCTGAATGCCCTTGTTGAGGAGGTATCCGGTTAGGCCTTTTGTTTCAATTGTGTGGTGTTGCCAATACAGGCAATCCAGGCAAGAAAGAGGTTATTTGATAGTGAATTTCCAGCGGACTCTCCTAACAACTCTTGAGCTCAATCTCTTTATTGGCAGCTTGAAAGTAATGCTTGAAAGAGATTTTGGTTTTTTTAGCTCATTATTATTGTTTCTTGTTAAATTAAAAACGCATTTTTCCAAAATATCTAGCTCCTCTAATTTTAATATGGGTCTTGACAACATATATCCTTAGAATATTAGTTAATAAATTAAAAAAATATTATAAAAATCATACAAACACGATTTTTTTTTTTGTAAATAATGTAATTTACATATTTTAATAATTTTTTTATTCTTTTATTTTCTTAACCAATATCCTAATATCACTTGTTATCGTCTAACTTCTAATATATGCATTGTTATTCCGGGACCAAAAAGAATCCTGTGTTTAAAATACAATTTAATTTGAAAGTCACTTTAGTTCTATTCCAAACTTCTTTTTTCTCTAAAACCTTTTGAATTCTATACTCTAATATTACGAATGGCACTCAACTGTCATTTCGTTTTTATGCTGTATTTTATGGATCAGGTATTCGTTTGTTGTTAAAATAGTAAATAAATAAATAAAACTACTATGTATCAAAATTTTATAAGGTTTGAAATCATCATTTGCGTACAAAAGGTGAGAGGAGTGATTTCATATTTCATTAAATAAGGTCTTTATTTTCATTGCTAATGATTATTTATTTTGCAAAGCAAATGTTCTATAATTATAGACCGATAGACGTGTTTGAGTATCGTTCTATTCTCAAAATTTGAATAAAAACTAAACTAGGTAAGACGGAAAAGGAAATTAACTTGGTATTCATTTTTTGTTATTTTATTAAAGTGCTATATGGTCATTAAAGCTTACAAATTAATCTTTCAGTGAATATCGATGACGGATGATAAGAATCGTAGAAAAAATAAATGATGAAATAATGAAAATACTGCATTCTAATAAATTTTTAGTGCTCTTAATTAATATTCAGTCAAGAATGAATAAAAAGTATAGAGATTCGTTTAGAGTACTGATATTGAACATCGAAAGTCTAAATATATTTTAAAAGGTTAAAGGTAATCAACTATTAAACATGTTGATCAATTGATTTGAAGTTATTTTAATTAATCAAAATTTTATTATTCATAATGATTTTATATACTCGAATAAGAATATCTTTAGTAAAAAATATATCCGTGAAAAGGTTTTTGTATTAGTTTTTTCCGTCACTAAAATTTGTTCTCTTGTATTAGATGAAGACCGAACCTTTTTTTTATGTAAGTGCAAGGACTAAAATTTATTGTTTTTATCGCATAAAGACTAAAACTTAAAATGAATTTGAATAGTTTAAACTTGTCATTTTCGTAAGAATCCGTACGCAGCCCGCCGCTATACCAAATTCCACATCTATTTCACAAACTTTGTCAAATTTAGTGAAGCAAGGAGGAAACAAGAAAAAAGAAAGTAAAAAAATGAAAGAGATAAAAAAAATATAAAATTAAAACATAAAAAAATAGAATTTATTGATCTTGTTCTTCTCGATGAGAACAGAAATGCCCAACAAGTGGTGTTGGATGATTTTCTATATGATCAGACTCTCTCTCTCTTAAGATGCTTATGAGTTGAAGCAACTTAGGGAAGAAGATGATCACAGTAGCAGCAATACACGAAGCAATTGGGGTGTTGTGTGTGCCGTGTGAATGGAAAGAGAGAGTCAGAATTGTGTATCTTTCACCATGAATGAAACTGTATTTATAGGATAATACCTGTACGTTGATAGAATGGTGGTTGAGGCCCATTTTCTTTGGCCGAACGGTTGAACTCAATATCTTTCTCCTTGATATGCGGATATATTGGTAACTGGAAGATAACAGCAATATCTTCTATCCTTGGGTGGTTATCTTGTGGAGAAGATAACAAATTTAGTAGAGATTTGAGTATTTAGATTAACGGAAATAAAAGATATTGTTATCTTTTATCCGTAACAGATGCCCCTCAGCCCGGTCATCTAGCATTCTGGATGGCCGGGATGTGTCAATAGTGATACCGACCATGCTCTTTAGGTTAAGTACGCAAGGCTACTTGATATCCGAACCGACGGGCTTATCATCCGAGCCGGGATACTCAAGGTCCGAACCGAGGTAACAGTCATACGAACCGAGGTAACTTGCCCGAGCCGAGGTGATCATCTTTCAAACCGAGGCATGCTTCACATTTGCCCCTTGTAGGAATGGCACATCACGTAATTAAAGCTGTCATTCACTTTTTGTTGATTTCTATGCCGAGCTGTCCTTTGTCTTTTCATAGCCGCCTGGACAGCTATTACCATAGAAGAATGGAACGCCTAAAAACATAGGGGAATGGAATGCCTTCTCACCTTCAGCCGCCACGTGTCTCGTTGATCAGCTTTTTGTCTTTTTCCTGCACGTTTCAATCATTTCCCCTCTGGGTTAATGACATTTCTGCCCCTTCCACGTTTTTCTATGACCAGCAGTTATTATCCATAATTTTTGAATTCTGGCGGTTACACTTCTTGCTTCATGCGCCCTTTCCGTTTTATTTCATTAAAACACTTTTATTTCACCCTAATCTTCACATCTTCTGCATTTCCATCTTCTCTGTGCCTTTTCTGTATCTGTCGCGACTTCTGCTTTCTTGCTTCTCCCAGCATTTTTCTGGAATCGTTTGTTCTTCGCTATTACTTCTCTCTTTGCCATCTCTCTTCTTATCCAGGTATCTTTCTGTTCATTATCTTCTTTCTTTTACTGGTATTATAATTCTTTATACTTCGTCTCTTTCTGCATAAGCCCTGAGTATCAATCTTTTCTGCATATTTTTTCATCTTCACAGTCCCCAATTCTTGTATCCTTCTTTCTCATTCATCATGAAATACACCCCTGAGCAAGAAGCAGAAATCCGCAACTCGGTTACCCCCCGTGCTGCATTCTGGCTTTATGGTTTGCCCCTTCCTGAAGAGGAAAAAAGGAAATCCCTGCTTTGAGCCCCTTCGGGTCCAAGCGATTCCAAATCCCCTACTCCAAAGCCCCCCATCCCTTCCAGATTAGGTCCAAAACGTCTCAATCCTTCCAGATTAGGATCTTCTGACTTGGGGTCATCATCGCGTCAAAGGGCAGTAATACTTGCCTCTGAATCTAAGGCCTCTGAATCTAGGGCACCCCCTAAGGCTTCCATCCCTTCAAGTAATGCCCCTTCAGATGATCCTGAAACCTACCCCGTACCCGAGCCAGGTTTCGTGGTTCAGTATGAACATTGCTCAAATTGCATTGAGGAATTCATGTATTTAGTCGGTAGGGACCTCAATAGGCAGGCTGAGGACTTGTTGGACCGCTGTCGTCATAACCCCATCTGGGTTCCTAAACCCTCCTCCAAAGGAATCACCATTCCACCACCTCAGTCGGACTTCAATACAGGGGTGCCGACTTCTGTTGAAGAATCTATCATACCGATTTCGGCCTCTTCTCAACCTAGTCCCTTGATGGTTCTCCTTCCAAGTACTTGACTAACTGTTTCTTTTTATTGTTATAGGTAACTATGGACCCATCAGCCGCCACAGCCATTGACGAATCCGCACCCGGGTCTCATTCCCAAACTCTCTCTCCTGCTCTGACAGGTAGGTTTTCCTGGGTTGCTCATGAGGTGTTGCAACACACCTCGGTGATGAGTTCTGAGGACCTTGCATCCCTCCCCCTTGGGGACCAAGAGGGCTTTCACGTTTGTCTTCCCCGCTCGGGTGAGCCTGTATGCTCTACCCGAGAGGGTAATGAACCTGCTTTCTTTTTATTTTACAAGGACATAATCACTCGGTTGGGAGTCCGTCTTCCCTTTACCGACTTCCAGATGCGGGTGTTAGAGCACCTGCAAGTTGCACCTTCTCAAATTCACCCAAATGGCTGGGCTTTCATGCAGGCCTTCGAAATTCTTTGTCGGACACTAGAGGTCCCCTGTACTTATTCTTTATTCTTTTATTTTTTCTCCGTTCAAATTAACCAATCAGGCAAAGAACCTGCCGACCGGAAAGGATGGACCTCTTTTCGAGGTCACAAAGACCGCCAATCTGATCGTCGGCTTTTTTCTCTTTTTGCTGAGTCTTTTAAAGGTTTTAAAGACAAATTCTTTAAAGTTGTTGCCGAACCTGGCCAACACCCATTTTTCTCTAGATCAGAGTCTTCCTCGGGGTCATGGAAGTTTCCTTTATATTGGACTTCCACCCATCATAATCTTCCTTCCGCTGCTTATCGAACCGATGAGACTCGGTTGTCGGATTCGGATGCTTCTTCCGCGGCTAGCATATTAGCATACAAAGCCTCAAACAACCTGGCTCCCATAGCTTATTATATTCAGTGTGGTCAGTTTGAATTGCTTTTGAAATTATCATTGTCGAGTTGCCAATATTTAATACTGGTCCTGATACTCATTTTATTATTGGTGTGCAGCGACTGAGATGAACGCAAACCCTGCTCCCCGGCCAGCGCATCTTGAAGCTTTAAAGCTCCGAAGAAAGCGAAAGCGGACAGGGGACAAAAGCCAAAAGGCGACCGACGAGTCTCGGTCATCTCCTGTCCCGGTCGAGCCGATTGCTGAGGCTCCTTCAGCCTCTCCTTCAGTTCCTCTTCCCCCCTCTCCGGTGACCGAGGCACCCATCGACGTCCCTGATGAGCCCATGGCCGACGTCGTTGTTGATGCCCCGGTTGCTGCTGATGATGCTGCTGCTGCCCCGATGTCAGAGCCTTCCGAGGAGCACCTTCAATTGTTCCCTCGAACTCTTTGGGACCAAGGTGTGACTCGGGAGCTTTTCCATGTTCTCCGGGCACCTAAAAAATATTCCGACCTGGTTCCCTTCAGCGACCCTGAAAAAGAGGAGTTGGGCTCGCTGGAGTTGGCTTGCTACAAGACTGCCTCCTTGCTTGGAAGCTTAGTGTCTTTGAACAAAAAAGCTTGCAAGGGGGCCGCTGACCTTGAGGCTTCCTAGAACGAGGTCCGACGGCTTCAGCAGGAACTGGATCTTGCCCGGGAGAGTACTGCTACTTCAGCCAAAGAAGTGGAAGCATCCCGAGCGGAGGCTAAGGAAGCTCAGGAGTCGGTGGCTAAGCTGACTGCCGAACTCGAGATCGCTCGGGCTCAACAGGCGTCTTCTCAGGCGGAATTGGAAGCTTCTCGGGCGGAAACTGAGTCCGCCCGAGCTGATGCGGCCAAGTTCAAAGAATCTGCTACCGTTTACCGCCGCCGGGCTGCTGAATCTGCTGTGCGATACAAGGATTTGCTGGCCTTAAATGATAAAAAGATTAAGGATGCGGAAGAAGCCTATCATGAACTTCAGTTTGTTCAATCCCAGCTTGCTAAGTCTTCTGAAGCGTCCTTCAACAATGCTTTGGCCCAAGTCCGATTCCTCAACCCCGGCGTCTCACTGAACACCGAGGGAATGCATTTCAAATCTTATGTTGGGAATGGTCAGCTGCTGACCCTTTCTGATAGCGAGGAGGAGGAGCCAAGCTCAGCAGATTCACCCGGGGAGGCCCCAGGTCCGAGCGGCGGAGGGAACTGAAGGGCCGGGATGCCGGTCTTATCTTGTATTTCCTTTTTCTGAACACTTTGTCGCATACTTTTATTGAACAAATATTTTGCACAATTAAGTGATATTCGTCGATTTTTTGCCGTTTATTTCTTCTACGTGTAGGCTCCAATGGCCAAGTATTTTTAACTCCAACTCGTCAGTCGGGATTTAAGTACTTTATCGTCGGCTTCTATGGCCAAGTATATTATTTAATCCGAATCACTTAGTCGGTATTAAATGTAATTTAGGGATCATGTTCCCGTCTTAGCAACTGTTGATATATTCGTAACGTTAACCTGTAGATGTAATTCTTTCGGAAAATCCGATGATTCACCCGTGATTAAGTAGTTACGCCGGCCTGATCAGGACCGAGCTAATATAAAACAACGACTAAGCGCTCATAGTTCGTGCACGAAAATGTTCCTTGTATTAAGGATTTTATTAATAATTCATGGTATCAATTACAGATTTGCGCGGGTTTTTGTTCCCGGTTCACATAATCAATTGACAAAAAACATGAAAAATTACATAGTTTGTGATCTTCAGAATAGACTTGCGCGGGTTGTACGTCCCCGGTTCACAAAATCTAATGGAAATCACACTAGTCCCATGATTCCAATGACGGGCCCAATGGCCAACTAAAGGGAAACACATGGCGTCCATGATTCCGATGACGGACTTAACGCCGACTAAAGGGAAACACATGGTGAAGTTCCATGATCCCTATGACCGACTAGAAGCCAACTAAAGGAAAACACATGGACCTTCAGCTATAGTATTTCTTCAGCTTGTCCGCGTTCCAAGTTCGTTTGACTTGCTTGCTGTTCAAGGTTTCCAATAAGTAGGCTCCTTGTCCAAGATTTTGGACAACCCGGTACGGTCCTTCCCAGTTTGCTGCTAGCTTCCCATCTCAGGCGTTCTTGTTTCCAATGTTCGCTCGGCGTAACACGAGATCTTCTTTTTCAAAGGACCTCGGTTACACTTTTCTGTTGAACCTTTGGGCCAGCTTGCTCTTTTGATGGAGATCCCGGCGATGAGCGGCAGCGCGGACTTCTTCTATCAAATCTAGCTCGGCTGTTAGGGTAGCATCATTGTCGTTCTCCTGAGATGTATGTTGCCTTCTCCACGATGATTGGCCGATCTCTACAGGGATCATGGCTTCACAGCCATAAGTCATCCTGAATGGGGTCTCTCCAGTAGCCGTTTGGGCCGTTGTTCTGTAAGCCCAAAGCACATAATAAAGTTGCTCGACCCAGTTCGGGCCGGCTTCGTTCATTCTTTTTCGAGGATGACTTTGTTGGCTGCTTCTGCTTGTCCGTTAGACTGGGGATGTTCTACTGAGGCGAAGTGGTGCTTGATATGGAGGCCGATCATCATCGTTTTGAATGTTTCGTCGGTAAATTGCGTCCCATTGTCGGTAACGATCTCTGCCGGGATTCCGAACCTTGTTATTATGCTCCGCTCTAAGAACTTTTGAACGCGGGCCGAGGTGATGGCGGACAGCGGCTCGGCCTCCATCCACTTGGTGAAATAGTCGACGGCAACTATCAACCATCTCATTTGCCCTTCCGTAGCTCTAAATGGCCCCAGCAGGTCCATGCCTTATTTGTAAAATGGCCACGGGGCAGTGATTAAACTAAGCTCGGTCGGGGGAATCCACACGATTTTCGCATGTCTTTGGCAACTATCGCATTTTTTAACATGCTCCACCGCGTCGGCCTTCATGATCGGCCAAAAATAGTCTGCACGAAGAGCCTTTAGCGCCAAAGCTCTTGCCCCCATATGTTGTCCGTTGATCCCTTCGTGTACTTCCGAGAGCACATACTCGGCTTGGTCGGAATTTAAACACAACAATAACGGAGTATGTAGACCTCAACGGTATAGTTCTCCGTTGAGGATTACATACATAGCCGCCTCCCGGATCAATTTCTTTACTTCTAGCTCCTCATCTGGGACAATTCCTTGCTCCAGATAGTTGATGATCGGTCTCCTCTAGTCATCGGCAATAAGTATGATCATGACACACGCTGGTTGGGCGAGCTCTTGCTGGACGACCGTTCTGTGGTTTCCTGTCCCTTTCGTACTAGCCAACTTTGATAGGATGTCGGCTCGGGCGTTCTCCTCCCTCGGAATGTGGGCGACTATCACTTCGTCGAATTCTGCCATAATTTCTTTTACCCTCGCTAGGTATTTGGCTAGCAGAGGGCCTTTGGTTTGATATCTGCCCTCGATCTGCGCAGACACCAGCTGGGAGTCAGTAAAAACGTTGACCCTTGTCGCTCCCTGCTCCTTGACTTGCTTTAATCCTGCAATTAGAGCTTCGTATTCTGCTTGATTTTTGGACGTCGGAAAATTGAGCTGGAGGAATTGCTCAAGGGATACTCCATCAGGATTTTCAACTATGACTCCGGCTCCACTCCCCTTCGCGTTAGACGAGCCGTCGACGTACACTTTCCAAACCTTATCTCTCTGCTGAGTGGCCGACATCGGTGTCAACTCTACAATGAAATCGGCCAAGGCTTGTGACTTGATGACATGGCGGGCTTTGTACTGGATGTCGAATTCGGACAACTGGATGGCCCAGTTCATCATCCTTCCTGCCAAATCCGGCTTGTGCAACACTTGTCGGATGGGTTGGTTTGTCCGTACGACGACCGTATGGCTCTGGAAGTACGGGCGAAGCCTCTTTGCTGTGGTGAGCAAGGCAAAGGCCACCTTCTCGAGCTTTTGGTACCTCAGCTCTGAGTTCTTGAGAGCTCGGCTTACAAAATATACTGGGAGCTGAGTCTTATCGACTTCCCTGACCAAGACGGCACTAATGGCCTCTTCGCCGACCGAGAGATACAAGATAAGTGTCTCCACCGGTTCTGGCTTTGATAATACTGGCGGTGAAGCCATGCATGTCTTGATTTGTTGAAACGCCTCCTCACACGCTGAATTCCATCCGATCTTTGCTTCTTTCTTCAGGAGCTTGAAGAAAGGAAGAGCCTTCTCCGCAGATCTTGGTAGGAATCGGGTTAAGGCCGTCATCCTCCCCGTTAATTGCTGGACCTCCTTCTTGTTAGTTGGAAACTACATTTCCAAGACGGCCTTGCACTTATCTAGGTTTACTTCTATTCCCCTGTGGGTCAACATAAAACCCAGGAATTTCCCGGCCTTTACCCCAAATGCGCACTTCAGCGGGTTCAGCCATATGTTGTGTTGCCGCAATTTCTGGAAAGTTTCTTCCAAATCCTGAATATGGTCCCCGGTCGTCGATGTCTTCGTGATTATATCGTCGATGTACACTTCAATGTTGCGCCCGATTTGATCCGAGAAGACCTTGTTCATCATTCTCTGGTAAGTTGCCCCTGCATTTTTTAATCCGAAAGGCATGACATCATAACAGTAGTTAGCATCAATACCTCGGAATGCTGTCTTCTCTCTATCGTTGGGATGCATGGGTATCTGGTTATACCCCGAATAAGCGTCCATAAACGACAGCAGTTGAAAACCTGCCGAGTTATCCACAAGCTGATCGATACTCGGCATCGGGTACGAGTCTTTGGGACAGAATTTATTCAAGTCGGTGTAGTCCATGCAAACCCGCCATTTTCCATTGGGCTTCTTTACCATCACCACATTGGAGAGCCACGTCGTATATTGGATTTCCTTGATGAATCCAGCCTCGAGCAACTCTTCAATGTGTTTGGTCAACGCCTGTCTTCTATCTGGGCCGAGCTTCCTGTTCTTCTGTTCTACAGGCTTAGAACCGGGATACATTGCCAACTTGTGGCAGCAGAAGGTAGGCTTGATCCCCGGTATCTCGGATGTCTTCCAAGCAAAGATATCCTGATTATCTTTCAGGCATTGAATCAATCTGCCTTTGTTTTCTGGGTCACCCTGCTTGCCTACCTTGGTAATTTGTCCCGGAAAAGCACCGATCTGGACGTCTTCAAGCTCGTCCACCGGCTCAGGTCTCCATTCCTCAACATCCCGTATGTCAAGCTCTACCAGATTGACCGGCTTCCGGGATGAATGCTCCTCGGCCCTGGATCCTCGTTGCTCTCCTTGTCGGATTCGAGGAGGGGATGGTGGGCCACCCTCTGTCTCCCTGATCGTGTTATAGTAACACTGCCGGGATTCTCTCTGATCTCCATAAATCGTGATGACTTTGCCGAGGTGCCCTATCATCTTCATTTTCTGATGCTTGGTAGACATCAGAATATCCCACTTGTGAAGTGTGGGTCTCCCCAAGATGATGTTATATGGTGACGGGAAGTCACCAACGGTGAACGTCACCCTTTCCGACCTGAAACCCTCCTTCGTCCCCAGCGATAATTGGAGGTCAATGGCCCCCTTTAAGCCGGTACCTTCCCCGTTGAAATCGTACAACATGGTTTGACACGGCCTCAAGTCCTCCTCCTTCAGATTCATCTTTTTGAAGGCGCTCCAGTTGATGATGTCGGCCGAACTGCCATTGTCGACAAATATCCTTTTGACCCGAAAATTGGCGATGGTCCCTGTTATGACAAGACCGTCTTCATGTCCGGGTACTACTCCCTTCAAGTCGTCCTCGGTAAAATAAATCAGTGGGAGTGTGTCTTTTTTTGCTACTCCCACCGCCGGTTTCCTTGAACTTCGGCCGGTCTCTCACTGACATTACCTACTTGAGGTACTTCTTCCGCTGATTGGCTGTGTCGCCTCCTCCCCCCAATCCTCCTGTAATGACGTTACATTCGAACTCGGGCTCTGGGAACTCGTCATCCTTCCTGTTCTTTTTGTCGTCTCGTTGTTTGTTCTCCTGCTGGGCTTTTCGCTTGGCCTGGTGCCCCTGGGTTCGGATTACGTATTGGCGCAGCTTGCCTTCACGTACGAACTTTTCGATTGCATCCCGGAGCTCCCAACATTGGTCGGTGGTGTGTCCCGGTCCATTGTGGAAATCACAATACCGAGAGTAATCTATCCCTTCTCTTCGGACTATGGGGGAAGGTCGGTCGACCTTTCTCATCTCCGTGAAAGCCACCTCTTTCCAAATCTGACCGCGGGTAGCGCTTAGCGGAGTGTATCTGTCGAACTTTGATTCATATCTTCCCGGCCTAGGACGAGTGTCGAGGAATCCTCGGGGAGATCGGCCTGCCGGGGTGTTGGTTGTATGTCGGCTAGATTGTCCGACTTGGAAATTCTCTGGACGTCGGTTCCGCGGTGAAGATGGTTTTTTATTCTCCCTCGGAGCCGAGTTGGCGATCTCCATCTGCTCCAGTTCCAAATATTTCTTGGACCGGATCCCAAAGTCATTGAGGGACTTCACCGGGTCCTTGTAAATCGACTTGGCAAGTCGGGAAGACCCATGAAGCCCAGCCGACAAGAGGTGGACGTGGACATTCTCTTCCAGCCCGTGGACCTGCAAAGCGGCTTCCTTGAATCGGTCCAAATAACTCTGCAGCGTCTCCCCATTCTGCTGGCGTATCTTTCCCAAGGCGAACTCGGACTTTGGCTATTTCTTGCTTGTTGCGAAATTCAGCAAAAACTTTTGGCCGAAATCCTCGAAATGACGAATGGTCCTCGGCGGCAACGAATGGAACCATGTCTGGGCTGCTCCTGTAAGGGTAGTAGCGAAGATTCGAGATATGATGGGCTCTTCAATACCTCGAATGCACATCTGCATATCAAACTCATCGATATGCTCTTGTGGATCTTGGCTCCCGTCATACTTTTTCAAGAAGGAACCGTCGAAATCTTACAAGAATGGGGCCTTTACTATACAGTCGACAAATGGACTGTTGTTCTGGTGACCCCGGCTATACTTCCTTCTGTACGTGCCATCGCCTTGACCGGGATGACGGATGATCTCACTCGTCGGTCTCTCCCCGGCGGCATATTCAGGCTATATGGCCGACGACGAGTGGTGAGCCTCGTGTTGTGAACGAGACGTCCTGCCCCGCTCGGAATGGTCGACCGGCTTTCTCTGGTCGGTCCCGGCTGTTTGGGCCGACGTTGCTGTTCTTGGTCTTCTAGCCTTTGCATGGTCGGCCTCTTCCGTGTGGTCGGTATTTTGCCGACGCTCCTCTTCTCGTCTTCCGTCGATATTTTGCCGATGTTCCTCCTCCCGTCTCCTGTTATCGCGATCTTCCAACTGGGCAATCAGCCGCTGGATGTCTTCCTGGCGTTGGAGTTCGTAACGCTTCTCCAGATTCTCCATTCGAGCTATGAGTGACTGGAGAGCACTCTGAATGAAGCGCTGTGAAGCTTCAGAGTTTTCTTGTGCTGCCGGTGTGTTGGCCGGCTCATGAATTGCAGGTCCCGCACGAGATGAAGCCGTTTGGGACAATGCGTCTTCTTGCACCACATTCTTCGGATTCGAATTCCTGGGTGGGTCTTCACGTCTGATGTTCCGGTGTCTTCTGGTATTAGCCATTGAGAGATGGTGAGATTCGAAATTTATCGTTTCCCACAGACGGCGCCACTGTTCTTCTCGATGAGAACAGAAATGTCCAACAAGTGGTGTTGGATGATTTTCTATATGATCAGGCTCTCTCTCTCTCTTAAGATGCTTATGAGTTGAAGCAACTTAGGGAAGAAGATGATCACAGTAGCAGCAATACACGAAGCAATTGGGGTGTTATGTGTGCCGTGTGAATGAAAAGAGAGAGTCAGAATTGTGTACCTTTCACCATGAATGAAACTGTATTTATAGGATAATACCTGGACGTTGATAGAATGGTGGTTGAGGCCTATTTTCTTTGGCCGAACGGTTGAACTCAATATCTTTCTCCTTGATATGCGGAGATATTGGTAACTGGAAGATAACAACAATATCTTCTATCCTTGGGTGGTTATCTTGTGGAGAAGATAACAAATTTAATAGAGATTTGAGTATTTAGATTAACGGAAATAAAAGATATTGTTATCTTTTATCCGTAACAGATCTAATGTAAAATGATGTCTGAGACAAATGTGCTAAGGGTATTATCTGATTTTCCTTCTTCTTCCATTCTTTCGCTATCCAATAAGAACATCTCCAACACAGTTCTTTTATGATTTTCTTAAAATGAAAAATAAATGCTTAAAAATTTGTGCATTGGAGAGAATCTACGTGTAAGGAACGATTCCTTAAAAATATAATGAGTTTCTTATATAAGAAACGGTTCCTTCGATCCACTCATGTAAAAAAAAAAGGAAAAAATGGAAAAGGAAGAGGGAGGTCCGAAGGATGCGTGAGGGTAAGGTGATGGAAAGAAAGAAACAAATATGAAGTGAAGAAAGAGAAGTGAAGAAGACACATGTCGAAGGCACGACCAAAGAAGAAGAAAGAAAGAAATATGAAGTAGGAGGCACTTGGAAGCTTTTGAAATGGAGAGAAAAGATACATAATAAAGGTTGAAGATTAACACTGAAAAAATGTTAATTTTTCTTTTAAAATATAAATATTTGAATATTTTAAATTTATTGTAATTTCTTGTATTGAAGTAAAATATTGAATGAGTTCTTTATAAGTAATATTACGTGGTGAAAATCACAAAAGTAATGTAGAATCACAAAGTTGATGAAAGAACCCATTAAAAATCCTTACATTTGAAGATGCTATAAGGAAGAAGCAAAATCCAACACATATACCTCCTATTATGTGTAGAGACGTAATTGGCAATTGCCTTTATCTAGTAATAAATTTTTATGTTTGATTCATTGTATATAATAGAGTTTATGTAAAATAAACCAGAACATAAAATATTTCATATTTTTTTCTTAATTTATTAAACTTTTAAAAATTATTCATTTCACATATTTTTTTACATTAAAAGTGGTATTTTGAAATTCAAAATTTATTGATTTAATCCTAATGAATGGTTTGATTTTATTCAAATTGAAGAGATTTTTTTTAAAAAAATTTATGAGCCTCACACTTCTATTAATTACTTTAATTTAATTATTTATTCTTAATTTTTTTTATATTTTTCTCTTTTACAAAACCATACTTACCCTTTGATCTTGATTGAAGGGTTATTAAGAGCAAATCATATTGATAATGTGGTACCAACGTCATTTCCAACTTTCCGCTTTACTTACATTATAATGTTGCCACATAAAATAATATTAAATGAAAGCAAAAGTTAAGAAAACTGGTGGGTACGAATTTTTCAACCACTTAAAAAATTATACTAGAATCATGAAAAGAAGAAAGAGAAAGTCTATGTTAGTCAAAGTTGGATGAAAAATTATTTAAAAGTTAGAAAGCTGAAAATTGGTAATTAGAAACTAAAAAATAATAATTTATTAAATTTTTAATTTTTAATAAAATTAGTTAATAAAATAATTGAAAATATAAAATAATAAAATTATGTTGTATTTTAAAAAGATAATTAAGAAATTAAATAAATACATTAAAAAATAAAAGAAAATAAAAAATTAAAACTAACATTTTAAAAACAAATTTATCAAATAATTAAACAATTTTTTAACTAATAAAAAATTTAAAATTAATTAAAATATTTTATCAAATGACAATAACCAATACAGAAAATCAATTTCTAAATTCTATTGATAAAAAGAACAAATATGATTAATTTCAAAACTACAAGATAACTTTAACAGTGGATTATTTTAGTCATGATTTGGAAGAGTAAGTACATATGTGAGGTCAGAGTGTTCAGTTATATTTAAATCCCACGATTTTGTATCGACGCTCGTGGATCGCACATAATATATAATAGAATAAATTATAGTTACATTCTTTCTAAATTCTATTCTATCCTTCTTCTTTTTTAATCTAAAAAAAATTAATTATTTAGTTCATATTATATTTTTTTTTCTCTCAAATATTATTTAATAATTTAAGATAAAATAGACATGTTATCATATAAATTTTAATAAAAAATTATTTAAAATAATTTTCTCTTCTTCCTCAAAATCATATATTAAATTTTACAAACTTTCATCTTTTTTAACAATTCTTCTTCACTTATGACACTTATGACTGTTACCTCCTTCTCCTCCTCTTCCTTCTTTCTTGACAGTACAATTTTTTATTTCTGAAAGTTGTCCTCGCCCACCAATAAAACATCCTGACACACTCACTTTTGTCGAGTAAAAATAATTTATTATAAAAAGAGAAAAGTATCATGGATAATATGAGAAAATATAAGAAATACAAATGTATTATAACGAAGAATTTTGTGTGTTCAAATATTTTAATTAATGTTACTTAATTATGTAGAATGAGATAAAAATAATGCATAAAAAGAAATAAATATCGAATATAATTTGAAAATATACAATGATACAAGTGTAATTTATTTTATATAATATTGTAGTCAATAAACGAAAATATAAAAATGCAAAAATATGGTATAAAATGAAGTTTCAAGTCACCAAGCAGGACCAAACCAAACAAAGAAGGTGTTGTTTCTTTCGTTCTTTCTTTCTCATTATCTCTCTGTCTCTTTCTCTAGCTAGCTAGGTCCGTTTGTGATCGAAAAGAAAAGATCATGGAAGAAAGTCTAGTGAAAAAACATGAAGAAGAAGAACATAGAGTAGTAACATGGGGTGTTTATAGTGAAGAAATGAAAAGGATCTGTGACATAGCATGGCCTATGGTGGCAGTGGTTTCTTCCCAATATTTGTTGCAAGTTGTGTCAACCATCATAGTTGGTCATTTAGGTGAACTCTATCTCTCGAGCGCCGCCTTAGCCATTTCCCTATCAGGGGTCACTGGTTTGAGTCTTCTTGTAAGCTCCTACTCCTACATTTCTTTTATTTTACATATCACTCATTTCTTCTAAAGTTGCTCCATAGCTAGCTTCTTTTCTCTCATTATTTCCTTATTACTATTAGGTTTGAATATCATTTTACTTGGAAAATACATCATATTCTTTTTTTTTTAAGTCTTCATAAAAATTTTATTCACTTAATGTATGGGAATTTTTTTTATTAGTTTACTGTATGGGAAATTAAAAGCACGGCATGTTGTTAACTACTGAGTACACAAGATAAAAATAAATAATAATTTGTTTTATAAACAAAAACAGATGGCTATCGCCACCGTTGTTGATTTGTTGCTGTAAACGATGCAAGGACTAATTAAAACGTACACCAACATTTTTAATGATTCGACGTGACACTCTGACATTGTACCTTTCTTGTGGACACTACACTTTTATACAGGATAGATCCAGACGTGGATAAAATGGAGGATCGATTTTTTTTTTTTTTACAATTATCTAAATATCTAATTTTTAATAAATAATAAATTTAATAAAAATATTTATTATTAATTTTATGTATATAATTAGATATATAATCTATTACTACAAGAAAATTTAACATATGTTAACCCAAAAAATTATTATATGAATCTGTCGGTGCTTATACATATGAATTTGCTAGTATATATATATATATAATATGGATGCATTAATAAATTATAATTAAAAATTATCTTAAAATAAATTAATAATATAATTTATTAACACACTTATATTAAAAATAAAAAGTGTATTATGAGCAAACACTTTGAACTAAAAAAGATATGCACACCGTAAATATAAGCACCATTTCAAATTTCACATTTTTTTTTTTGTATTTTTATGATTTTATTACGTCATATCATCCATCTTATAAAAAGTATTAATAATATATTTTTTAACACATTTTTAAAATTTATTTATAATTATAAGGGGAGCTCACTAAATAAAAAATAAGGCTTTCAAATTTTCAATAATTTGAAACAATAATAAAAACATATTAAAAAAATGTATTTCTAGCATTTTTTTTAATCACTATTGTATTCTATTCCTTTCTCTCTCACGCTATACCAGAATGTCCGCCGAACATTGTCTTTGACTCATTGCACTACGCCGACCAGAAGCACCATCATGTGAGACGGTTGCAGCAAGGGAAAATGCGGTCTTTGCTCCAGTTTTCCGTTGATATTAATATTAAAAAGATGACAGAATGTTCTATTGCATATGTAAAAGTTACTTACCTTTTCAACAGATTCATGCATTTAACCTCAGGTGATGAGATCAGTACCTAGACAAATATTTAAGAGATCGTGCTTGTAAAAAAAAACTCATGATATGTTTATTAACCTTTTTATAGAAGGATAATTTATGAAACTTAATTGTCTTTTGTCACTTTTATAAAAAAAATTAATGTAATTTCTTTTTTAATTATAGAAATAACATATACATAAGTATTTATTCATCAAATTCTTAAGGGTTAAATATGTAGTTAGTTCATTTAAGTCAATGTTTTTTTATTTTATTTTTGGTATGTGTAAGTTTGATATTTTTTTAATTTTGGTTCTTGAAAGTTTATTTTATTCATTTTTAAGTATTGTAAGTTTGTGTTTTTTTAAGTTTAATTTTTAAGATTTTAATTTTTTATTTATAATTTCCATCAATTTGTGTTTATAGTAACAAAAATTGAAAAATAATGCAAACTTACATGGAATAAAAAAGAAACAAAATGTCTTACGACCATCCGAATTAACAAAATGTAAACTTGAATTAAAATTAAAAAAATAAAGTTACAAGCGTTAAAAAAATAAAAATAAAAAACTATTTCAAGCATGTTATCATGCTAAAAATCATCATTATTTTCTTCCCTTGTAACTTAGTACATTGATAAATTGCATTTGCCAACAGAAAGGAATGGCTAGTGGACTGGAAACAATTTGTGGACAGGCTTATGGAGCTCAACAATATCAAAGAATTGGAATGCAAACCTACACTGCTATAGTCTCTCTCATATTGGTTTCTATTCCCGTGTCTCTCCTTTGGATCAACATGGAAAGCATACTAGTTTTCATAGGCCAGGACCCTCTAATTTCGCATGAAGCAGGGAAGTTCACAATTTGGCTTGTTCCAGCACTTTTTGCATATTCAATTCTACAGCCATTAGTTCGATATTTCCAAGTCCAAAGTTTGCTTCTTCCCATGTTTGCAAGTTCTTGTGTCACACTCATTATTCATGTACCTCTTTGTTGGGCCTTGGTATTCAAGACAAGACTGAGTAATGTTGGTGGAGCATTGGCAGTGAGCATTTCAATATGGTCAAATGTGATTTTTCTTGGATTGTACATGAGATACTCTTCTGCATGTGCAAAAACCCGCGCACCCATTTCTATGGAGCTGTTCAAAGGAATGTGGGAGTTCTTTCGTTTTGCTATCCCTTCGGCATTAATGGTTTGGTGATTATTCTTCCTGTTCAATCAATATTCTACATATTCGTGTTATCAGATAACAAAAAGTTTCCTTGTCCAACAAATTTTCTATAATGTATTGTATTGTTTTTCCAAAAATAGTATTTAACATAATTTTTGTATTCATGTTGATGATGGTAGCCTTGAATGGTGGTCATATGAGCTGCTTGTATTGCTGTCAGGGCTGTTACCAAATCCACAACTTGAAACTTCAGTTCTATCTGTTTGGTATGTATGATCCATTATTTTTGTTTTCTTTATAACCCATATAAGACTTTTTGGTCCCTTTATAAACCGAAACTCATGATCTACAATTTCATTTTGCTACCAATCTTCAATTTCTGAGATTTTATAAATTGATGATATAGAACTAATTTTATTGTCATTTTTCTACAGTCTAAACATCATTTCAACTCTCTATATGATTCCCTTTGGAATTGGTGCTGCAGCAAGGTTACATCATAGACATACTCATTCTACATAATTTACACTTTACATGTTACACTACCTAGCTACCTTGAGCATGCATCTAAACTAATTATCTTTTCTCCTCTCTGATTATAGCACAAGGGTTTCAAATGAACTAGGAGCTGGGAATTCACATGCTGCACGTGTTGCCGTGTTAGCAGCAATGTCTCTTGCAGTAATTGAGACAAGTATAGTAAGCGCAACACTCTTTGCCTGCCGCAATGTTTATGGTTATGTTTTCAGCAACGAGAAGGAAGTTATTGATTATGTCACTGTCATGGCTCCTCTGGTATGTATATCTATTATACTAGACAGCATACAAGGTGTTCTCACAGGTAATCTTTCTCTCAATGGCTATCCTAAACTAAATTCTATATAGAAGAAAAGCTTTCTCTCAATTTGTTTAATTCTCTGGTTCAGGGATTGCTAGAGGTTGTGGATGGCAACATTTAGGGGTTTATGTCAATCTAGGGGCCTTCTACCTTTGTGGGATTCCAATGGCTGCCTTATTGGCATTTTTGGTGAGAGTGGGAGGACAAGGACTTTGGATTGGTATACAAAGTGGTGCTTTTGTTCAAACTCTTCTACTTTCTATCATAACAGGTTGCATAAATTGGGAAAAGCAGGTATACCCTCTAATCTTTGTATTCTCGAGGAGTGTTAATAACACACTTTTTTTTTATATACATTCTTAGTTTCTAATAAATTCTAACTAGTAACAAAGTGAGTCCAAAAGAGTGTATTAATATGTTGTTAACATTTCTCATCATAAAACTTCAATTTTGTTATGCTTGATCGCACAAAGTAAAAGGATAATAAAGTATACTAATTCATCTTCTTTCAGGCACTTTTTTGCTTTAATAAATCTTAAAGCCCTTGTGAAGGTTTTAGACATTTTGTTTCAATTGTTTTGTTTTACTATGCAGGCAATCAAGGCAAAAAAGAGGTTATTTGATGATCAATTTTCAGCAGACAATATATTGGTATGAAACAAGCTCTTAATTAAAGGCCAATGTTCTAAAGATGGGGACTATTCTCCGTGACTGAATAGGAGTTTACTCCATTCATTATAAGAAATGAGTTTTGGGCTTTTTGAAGTGGTTAGCTATATGAGCTTATACCTCCGTGGATCTGATTAAGGAATATCGTAACATTTTTGGTCATGATAACAGGATAAACGTTTAGCAATGTTTGCTATACTAGCTCTGTGCTTCTTGGAATGCAAAATGTCATTTTGAGCTATTCCAACTGTTTCATTTTCCCTAGAAAAAACTGTTTCATTTAATTGCCGATCCTTGCTAGTTCCCGCCTTATACATTTAACTTTTTCTTTTTGGTATAATTAGTAGGTATTTAACACCCAACTTTTTCTCTCAACTTATAAATAAAAAATAAAAAATACACTGTCAAAATTATTTCAATTCCAAAGTACAAACACGAGTAAGGGAATAAAGATAAATTGTTCTAATTATTATTATATTTTAATTTAAAAGTAATTTTTGGGTAAATTGTAGTATTAATTCTTCATCCTCTTTCTGAATAGTTGATTATGCCAGATGAGTTCATCAGTACTTAAAAACATAATTTAAAAAAAAAATGTAATTATCTCGTTAAACTCTTTAAATATAACTAGTATTTGGAAGATCGACATCATTCACATGTCATTAATTCATTGTTATGTTATGGCAGAAATTAAAAATATAAGAGTCTTTGAAGGATCAAAATTTAGATTAGTAACTATATATGAACTTAAATTAAAAAAAGGTTAGGGATAAAAAAGACAGTAAAACGCATATTTTTCATACATATATCAGATAAATTAAGTTTGCTAGTAATGTTGATATGCATGATGTTAAAGAATAGAGTAATAAAATCAAATCCGCCTTTAACACTTCTTCCTCAATCGCCAAACCCCAATTATCAAGTCCGCATGTCAGTATTATATAATCTCTAACATGCAAGAACTAAATTTCATTAATTTAAAAAGCATGAGATTTAATTTGATCAATTGAAACCACACAGGAACTAAAACTACTCTTTCGTAAACCTTAAAAACCAAAATTACAATTAAATCTAAAATAAAAATCACATGAATTTATTTATAACAGCAATTCAAACATCATGTTATAAATTTCCATGTGTTATAATTATTATTTAATACTCTTACACTTTACCTAAACACTATATGTCCATTTATAAATAAATTATTTTTCATTATAAATATATTTTAGGGTTAATTAAATTTTTAGCCCCTCTACTTTTTTAGATTCTAATTTTTAGTTCTTTAAAATTTATTTATCAACTTTTAGTCTTTTATTAATTTTCTATAAGTTATTTTTAGTCCCTAAAAAATTGACCATTTGTAGCTTTTTATTTATTTTTATTGCTCAAAATTAGTTCAAAATATATAAAAACGAAGGATTAAAAATGGATAAAATAAGAATTAATCTTGAAAAATAAAACAAATGAGACTAAAAATAAACAAAAACTTTGAAGGACTAAAAATATTAATGATAAAAAATTAAATGAAGGATTAAAAATTATCAAAAAACTTTTAAAGGACTAAGAATAAGAAAAAGTTGAGGAGCCTAAAATTTAATTAACTCTATATTTTATCTTAGACTTTATTATATATTGTTTTATAATAATATTTTCTACATAATTTTTTAAAAATAATTTAATATGTTCATATTTTAATTTAATTTTACCATTCAACAAACAATTGATATACTAGTTGTAATAGAAGGTGTTGCATTTTTTGCGTCCAAGTTAGAATTTGTGACTTGAACATAAGATATAAAAATAAATAGAGACTTCGCGCCTTATTGATTTGAGTTCCAAATGTTAAGGTGCGTGAAATTAAAAACTATGTTCCTCCGTTTTCAGTTCCAAATTTTGGTCTCGAGACTCGAATCTCGAAGATAACACTCAAACCGCCTTATCCAGACTACATATTATAGGACAAAAAATATGGTGCAATTATGCACATATATGATAAAATATTATCATAATGCAAAGCCACAAGATTCCAGCAAAGAAAAAAGAAATGCAAAGCCACAAGAACAAGAAGGGCTAATTAAGGATGTCACACTAACGGAAGGAGAGAAAATGATGGAAGAGAGTCTGTTAGGAAAACAGAGAGAGCAGAGTGAGAGAGTTAGATGGGGTGCTTCGAGTGAAGAAATGAGAAGGATGTTTCATATAGCATGGCCTATGGTGGCTGTGAATAGTTCCCAATATTTGTTGCAGGTTGTGTCAACCATGATAGTTGGCCACCTGGGTGAACTCTATCTCTCTAGCACATCCTTAGCAGTCTCCTTTGCTGGTGTCACAGCTTTCAGTGTTAGACTTTGTTTGGAAGAGGAATTTTAGAGGGAAAGGAAAAGAAGGGAAAGATTTAGGTGGTGATATCTTCTTGTTTGAAAGTTTTAATTTTTGAGGAGAAGAATTTGAGGATTTTTAAAACTCTCAAATCCTCCAAAGCCTAAAAATTGTTGTTCCCCCAATTTGGAGATTTTTAGAAGGAAAAGTAATTAACATTAGTATCTTATCCCAACTACAAATTCAAAAATATATTAAAATATATTTTTAATATATTTTTACATTTAAATTATATAATTTTCACATTTAACATCTTATTAACTCTCAATTTCTCTCTCTTAATATATTTTTAACTCCCAAACAAGGAGGAAGGAAATTCCCTCATTTTTCTCTCTTTTCTTTCCCTCCCTTCCTCTTGAATCTCTTTCCTTCCCTTTCCCTCCTAACTCCCAAACAAAGCCGTAAGCTCCATCTCTAGCCTATGTGTGATAAATTTCTTATTTGATTGCCTATTCTTCTGCTACTTAATTAAATATGTAAAAGATAATAGAAATAGTTGATTAAATATAGAGTAAATTGTGTATGTATTAATAGTGAAGATGATTCTTACACTGTTATAGTGTTATTCAATCACAAGTTGTCATATAAGATAAGTTTTTTTTTTTACTTTAATTAAGAATAACTACATTAGAAGTTAATCTTGGCATGATATCTGATTGTTTTTATATCTTATTTTGAGAGGCAAACATATATAACTTTACCATGATATCTGATTGTCATTCAATGCATGTATTAATTAAGTAAATTCTTTTCTTTAGTGTCCCTGTATCTGTTAAAAAAATTAGAAACATGGATCCAATTTTACCATCCGAATCCCAAAAACAAAATAAAACAGAACCAAGAAGCTCTAGCTGCTATCTTTTTGGATAGATAAGTCTCAACTTTGTGGAATGCTTTTTTCTGAAATACCTGCCAGATTATCCTAATTCCTATAACCTGGCTTACTTTTACAATCTAACTAAAGCTAAGATATTAGATTATTAGTGAGGTCCAAATTTACTTATACTATAAGATTCAATGAGAAGCATTGAATCCGCACAAGTTAAAAATAATGCTTGCGTTTAGAATAATTAATTTACCTTCTCTATCAACTGTATATGTCTAACATGTTAGCTTGCCCAAAATCATCATCATTGCACTCACCTAGTAACTTAGTGCATTCATAATTTGCGCATGCTAACAGACGGGAATGGCTAGTGGACTGGAAACTATTTGTGGTCAGGCTTATGGAGCTCAGCAATATGAAAAAATTGGAGTGCAAACATACACTGCTATATTCTCTCTCACATTCGTTTGTCTTCCTTTGACATTCCTTTGGACCAGCATGGAAAAAATACTAGTTTTCATAAGCCAGGACCCTCTACTTGCACATGAAGCAGGAAAATTCTTAATCTGGCTTGTTCCAACACTTTTTGCATACGCAATTCTGCAGCCGTTAGTTCGATATTTTCAAATGCAAAGTCTGCTTCTTCCCATGCTTATAAGCTCTTGTGTCACTCTTTGTATCCACATACCCCTTTGTTGGGCATTGGTGTTCAAGATTGGACTGAATAATGTTGGTGGAGCATTAGCAATGAGCATTTCATTATGGCTAAATGTGATTTTTCTTGGATTATACATGAGATACTCTCCTGCATGTGCAAAAACCTGTGCACCCATTTCTGTGGAGTTGTTCAAAGGAATTTGGGAGTTCTTTCGTTTTGCTATCCCTTCAGCAGTAATGATGTGGTGATTTATCTTAACCTGCTAATCTGAAATTGTACATGCTTATTGTTACGGATAAACAATATATTTTATTTAATGTTATCTTCTTCCCCACGAAATAACCATCCTAAAGAAAGGAGAAACGGTTATAATCTTCAGTTACCAGAATCTCCGCATATCAAGGAGAGAGAGGTTTCAAGTTCAACCGCTTGGCCTGAGATAATGGGCCTCAACCACCTTATCAGCGTCCAGGTATAAATACTGCTTCAGCCATGGTGTAAGGTACACAATTCTGACTCTCTCTTTTCCTTTTACACAAGCACACACCGCACCCCCCAAAGTGTCGTGTTTACTGTGCTGTGATCTTCTTCCTTGAGTTGCTTCATATTCATAAGCTTCTTAAGAGAGAAAGAGTTTGATCCAACATAAAATCATCCAACACCACTTGTTGGACATTTCTGTTCTCACTAAGCAGAACAGTGGCGCCGTCTGTGGGGACGATAAATTTCGAATCCCACCATCTCTCAATGGCTAATACCAGGAGGCATCGGAACATCAGACGTGAAGACCCACCCAGGAATCCTATTCCGGAGAATGTGGTGGCAGAAGACGCATTGTCCCACACGGCTTCATCCCGTGCTGGACCCGCAGTTCATGAGCCGGCCAACACACCGGCGGCACAGGAAAACTCCGAAGCTTCACAGCGCTTCATTCAGAATGCTCTCCAGTCACTCATGGCTCGAATGGAGAATCTGGAGAAGCGTTACGAACTTCAACGACAGGAAGACATCCAGCGGATAATTGCCCAGTTAGAAGATCGCGATAATAGGAGACGAGAGGAAGAACGTCGGCAAAATACCGACGGTAGACGAGAAGAGCAACGTCGGCAAAATCCCGACCACATGGAAGATCATGTAGGGGCCGACCGTGCAACGGATAGAAGACCGAGGACAGCAACGTCGGTCCGAACAGTCAGGACCGACCATAGGGAGCCGGTCGATCATTCCGAGCGGGGTAGGACGTCTCGTTCACAACACGAGGCTCACCGCTCGTCGTCGGCCATATCACCTGAATACGTCGTCGGGGAGAGACCGACGGGTGAGATCATCCGTCACCCCGGTCAAGGCGATGACACGTACCGAAGGAAGTATAGCCGGGGTCACCAGAACAACAGTCCATTTGTCGACTGTATAGTAAAGGCCCCATTCTTGGAAGATTTTGATGGATCCTTCTTGAAGAAGTATGACGGGAGTCAAGATCCACAAGAGCACATCGACGAGTTTGACATGCAGATGTGCATCCGAGGTATTGAGGAGCCCATCATATCTCGAATCTTCGCCACTACCCTTACGGGACCGGCCCAGACATGGTTCCATTCGTTGCCGCCGAGGACCATTCGTCACTTCGAGGATTTTGGCCAAAAGTTTTTGCTGAATTTCGCCACAAGCAAGAAACAGCCAAAGTCCGAGTTCGCCTTGGGAAAGATCCGACAGCAGAATGGGGAGACGGTGCAGAGTTATTTGGATCGATTCAAGAAAGCAGCTTTGCAGGTCCCCGGACTGGAAGAGAATGTCCACGTCCACCTCTTGTCGGTCGGGCTCCATGGATCTTCCCGACTTGCCAAGTCGATTTATAAGGACCCGGTGAAGTCCCTCAATGACTTTGGGATCCGGTCTAAGAAATATTTGAAACTAGAGCAGATGGAGATTGCCAAACTTCGCTCCAAGGGAGAATAAAAAGCCCCCCTCACCGAGAAACCGACGTCCTCCCGAAAATTTTCAAGTAGGACAATCCAGCCGACATCCGACTAACACCCCGGCTGGCCGACCTCCGCGAGGATTCCCTGACATTCGTCCTAGGCTAGGGAAATATGAATCAAAGTTTGACAGATACGCTCCGCTGAATGCCAGCCGCGGACAAATTTGGAAGGAGGTGGCTTTCACGGAGATGAGGAAGGTTGACCGACCTCCTCCCATAGTTCGAAGGGAAGGAATGGACTACACCCGGTACTGTGATTTTCACAATGGACTGGGACACACTACCGACCAGTGTTGGGAGCTCCGAGATGCAATCGAACGGTTCGTACGCGAAGGCAAGTTGCGCCAGTACGTAATTCGGACCCAAGGACACCAAGCCAAGAGAAAGACCCAACAGGAAAACAAACCGCGAGACGACAAGAAAAACAAGAAGGATGAAGAGTTCCCAGAACCCGAATTCGAATGCAACGTCATCACAGGAGGACTGGGAGGAGGAGGCGACACGGCCAATCAGCGGAAGAAGTACCTCAAGGAGGTAATGTCGGTAAGAGACCGGCCGAAGTTCAAGGAAACCAGCGGCGGGAGTAGCAAAAAAGACACACCCCCGCTGATTTATTTTACCGAGGACGACTTGAAAGGAGTAGTACCCAGACATGAGGACGGCCTAGTCATAACGGGGACCGTTGCCAATTTCTGGGTCAAAAGGATATTCGTCGACAACGGCAGTTCTGCCGACATCATCAACTGGAGCGCCTTCAAAAAGATGAATTTGAAGGAGGAGGATTTGAGGCCGTGTCAAACCACGTTGTATGGTTTCAACGGCGAAGGTACCGGCTTAAAGGGGGCCATCGACCTCCAATTAACGCTAGGAACAAAGGAGGGTTTCAGGTCGGAAAGGGTGACGTTCACCGTCAGAGATTTCCCGTCACCATATAACATCATCTTGGGGAGACCCACACTTCACAAGTGGGACATTCTGATGTCTACCAAGCATCAGAAAATGAAGATGATAGGACACCTCGGCAAGGTCATTACAATCTGCGGAGATCAAAGAGAATCCCGACAGTGTTATTATAACACGATCAGGGAGACAGAAGGTGGCCCATCATCCCC
>PYAF01000752.1:58994-75380 GCA_007407185.1 Glycine tomentella | reverse complement strand
GATTGGGAATTTGAAACTGATGGGCTAATCAGAGCAAAGGTTAGTCATGGAAATTCAATTTAGTTTCTACATATTCTTTTTTAGGATACAAAGACCTAATAACCTCTGCTGGCATGTGTATAATAAGCTAATCAATGTGATGCGATGCATTAACATATCTATAAAGTACGGCTCCAATCCAAACTTCTTGAAAACATAGCGTATGGTAAACTAATGAAGATGTGATGTGATAAAATAGCATATATAGTGTGGCTGTGATATAAAATTCCTGATAACATGAAACAATATTTAGTCAAGTGTGACATGACTCACGGCTGTCACATGACTCACATTTGCAATAAAAAAAATAATCACTGACTGACAAAATAACTATAAAGAGACGTGATTATTACAAGTAGTATATAATAAAATAAAATTAAAATTAACAAAACTAAAGAAAAGAGCTCCTGCACAAGAAATACCTGGCCAAATCTGAAAACTTGATTTAATGCACTCATGAATCAGACCAATTTTATATGATAAGTTGATAGCATAAGCAAAAAATTTTGCATTAACTAAAAAGAAACACGCTTGCTATCTAGTCTTCGAAACCACGAGAAATCCGTGTAAGGGATGAATAATAAAATTCAGCAAAAAAAAATTAAATAATGCACTAGTATGATACCTTACGGAGGTAAACAATATAAAAGTGTGTGAGGTTAGAATTTGAACATACCTTACGAAGGCTTTGGAAGATCTACCTTGACCCCATGCATAATCTGAAACGGGTTAGGGAAATGATAAAAAAAGTGGGAAAATGGGGGAAAATGAAAACATCGAGACTGAGCTTCATGTTAGAAGCATCGTCGAGTATAAATGGTTTCATGTGGTTATTAATGTAATACTTAAACATGATAGTTACCTTAGGAAGCACAGTGGCTGCTAGTTGAAGACGTGGTTCCCACGTCTCTGGGACAAGCTGCAAATGCAAGTGGCAGAGGGATAAAGAGATAAGGCAGACAAGAGTAACAAAATATTTTGGCTAAAAAAAATTCCTATATTTCTGGAGTAACAACAACTATTATGATAAGTGCTAGCCTCCTGTATCAGTGTCAGGTACTCATGTTCATATTATAGAGTAAAAGATAAAGCAAAAAACAAATATCTGGAGCAGAAACATTATAATCAATCATTACGCAAAATCTAAGAGATCTTGTATGTTGTCTGAGTTCTCCTTTGTCTTATCAGCAAAGGTGCTAGAAGAGTTATTGATATATGTTTCTGCCTGATCAATATCAATTTGAACATTTGTGGGGTTATTCCTTAGCAGTAAGGTACCTCCTCTTAATGCCTGCACAAATGAAAGAAAATCAAACCAGAATCCTGATATTCAAATAAACACAACTACTGGGTTCTCTTTCTTAAAATTCATGAGTTAGCAACAAAAGAATGCACCATTTGACATTTCAACAAGGTAAATAAAATTTAGCATTTACATTACATAGATTCAATGCAAGAAATCAGTTTGGTGTCTTTGATCTATATTTTATTTGTATGATAAAAATTTATGAACTCTACCAAGTGAATGATGTTTTGAGCACAATTGGAGAAAACATATTAGTTCTTCAACTAAAGAAATTCATTTTCATCACTACTTTGTTTGATTATTTGCTTGCTGAAAACCAACTAATTCTCTCAAAGATTATAAATTTGGTTGGTGAATCTTGGGTATTATACCACCATTAACTAAAACCATAACCAACAGCTTCAAAGGATACTTAATTTATAACAAATATAACATTTTGCATGCACCATAATTGTATTAAAGACTTAAGGGCGCCTTTGACAAATTAACTGCACTATTAATTCTAATAATCCATTCAACCATTCACCCCTTTTGATTTTATCAGCTCTGCAGCCCGTTATGTATTTGAATTCAACAATCAGTACATTGTCCATAATGTGACACATTCAGCTTTAAACATGCTCAATTGCACAAGCAAGTAGCACCAAATGGGAAATTACAGAGCACAAACCTTCAGTTCCTGAGCCATTAGTTCATTGTTTGTATTCACAATATACCACGCTTGACACCAATCTTTGCAACTAAACTTTTCTCCCAAAGCCTAAGAATAGCAGATGCCAGACCTTGAAGATTTCTATTTCTCCCTTCATGAAGATCAGCACAAAATTCATATCAGAAAGGAAAACAAATTTGACAAAACAGTTCAGCAGATGAACAATACCCAAGGCAAAGTCACAAGGAAGAGATTTAACAAGCTTCCGCATATTTGTGAGTTCGTCACTGGTCAGTCGCAGATGCATTCCCGCAAGAAGAAGCCTAAGAGGTGTCTTGTAACCAGACCATAGGGGGAAGTGAATCAGCATCAATGGGAAGTATTCCAGTACCCCACCATTCAACAAATCGAGGACCAAAGCCATACAGCATCCTGTTGAATTATGCTTCCTCTGGCGTCATGTTCTCCACCTTCCACCAAACTGCCTCACTCTTTTCCATTGATGTCGCATCACTCTCCACTGGCCCTTGATAATTCTTACCACGGTAAACCCAATTATAACCCCCCGACCTCCATATAACTAACCCTCTAGTTCTATGCTGCACAAGGCCACGACAACAATTCAGTTCACCCGACTTCTTCAACACTCAAAACACAAAACATGGTAATATATCATTACCAACACCAACACTATGCACATGTTTGAATTGAATCATCCACAATCACATTGAAATACCAGCTAACGATATTTTAGGTAAATTTTATATGTTTGGTTTTTCATTTGAGGGATTGATTTTGAGTTGAAACAACTTAGGTAGCTTTTTTTGTTAGATTAAAACTTTAAAACTGAATTTTGAATTTTTACCAAAATAAAAATATCAAAATGCATATACATCACTTCAAAATCAATTCTGCATATGCTCACTCAAACACGCACGACGTACATCAAATATTACAAAACAATAAGGGATTGTATTGTGAAGGAACAAATCTCGACAATTTGATGAGCCAACTTCATGTTCTGAGCAAGAAACTCGTGAAACTTGAGCCTCACCAGCTCGCAGTTGCTCCAGTGACGGTGAATCCTGTTGAGCACGGCTTGTGTGAGGCCAGCTTTGGGAATAGTGACCTTTTCCTTAAGACTCATTCCAAGGGTTCGCAATCGCCGCAGCTCCTCCTCCTCCTCCTCCAGTGTTTGCTCTGCCAATGTCGACGCATTAACGTTCTTCTTATTTAGCTTCTCCTTTTGTTGTTCCCCGTGCTTCTCTACTTTTTCTTCTTGTTCCTTGTCCCACGAAAAAAGCGCCTGGTCGGGGTGAAGCCATTTGCGGCGCAGGAAATCGTATTCAGAGTCGGCATGGTCGATGAAGGTAGTGTTGTTCCTTGAGAGTCTCCTTGAAGATGGATCCGATATCTTCCTCTTGGAAGCCGTGGGAGAAAGCAATTTTGATGAAGTGGAGGCAGAATCCCTGGTCCATAAAGGGCATGACTACCCAGAGGCTTCGTTCCACCACGAAGGAGCAATGGGCCCTCACCATGTTGGGGTGGTCGATGAGGCTCATGGTTAGGGCCTCCCTACGCAGGTCATCGAGATTGATGTTGCAGCGATCCAGATCCAAGGACGTGATGGCCACAAGTTGATTGAAGGGGAGATAGACTGCTTTGTATACCGTGGCAGTGGCACCATCACTTTTAGGGCAATTTTAATTCGAAGACGGTTTTAATCGACCATCTTTGAATATCAAAAAACAAAGACGTTGCTCACTAGAAAACGACATTATTTTAAAGTATCTAAGACGGTTCTTATATAACCGTCTTCGTAAATAACAAAATATTTACGAAATTGCCACCGCCTCACCAACTAAGACGATTTTGGTCCAACCGTCTTTGAATGCGCGTCTTAAAATGCATTTATTGTAGTAGTGTGCATTGATTACAGGAGACTTAACCAGGCCACTCGCAAGGACCATTTCCCTCTACCTTTCATTGATCAAGTTTTAGAGAGGTTGGCAGGTAAATCACATTATTGTTTTCTTGATGGTTTTTCTGGTTACATGCAAATCCATATTGCACCAGAGGATCAACATAAGACCACATTCACTTGTCCATTTGGCACATTTGCTAACACCCGAATGCCTTTTGGCCTATGCAACGCACCTGGTACCTTCTGAAGGTGCATGGTAAGCATCTTTTCTGATTTATTAGAGAGTTGCATGGAGGTGTTTATGGATGATTTCACTGTTTATGGTTCCTCTTTTGATGCATGATTGGATAGTCTCTCTAAAGTGCTTGACCGATCTATTAATACTAACCTTGTTCTTAACTTTGGGAAATGTCATTTCATGGTGCATGAGAGTATAGTCTTAGGACATTTGGTCTCTAGTAGAGGTATTGAGGTCGATAAGGCGAAACTAATGGGCAAGCAGAGGTTTTTAATAGAGAGATCAAGCAAGTGTTACAGAAGGTGGTGCAACCAAACAGGAAAGATTGGAGCAAGCTTCTTGAGGATGCACACCTTTTTGGGATGCCTCCCTGTAGGGTGGTTTTCGGTAAGACATGCCACCTTCCAGTGGAGATTGAGCACTGTGCTTATTTGGCGGTGAAGAGTTGTAACATGGCATTTGATGAAGCGGGTATGCAAAGGAAGCTTCAGTTGCAAGAGCTTGAGGAGATTCGTTTAGAAGCCTATGAAAACTCTAAGATTTACAAGGAGAAAGCGAAGACATTTCATGACTCTAGGACTCTTAGAAAGGAATTCCATAGTGGCCAAAAAGTGTTATTGTTTATCTTTCGCCTTAAGCTTATCTTCAATAAACTTCGATATAGATGGGATGGAGCTTTTGTTATTACTAATGTCTTTTCCCATGGTGCAATTGAGATTAAAAATGAAGCTACCGGCAAAGTCTTCAAGGTCAACGGTCACCAACTCAAAGTATTTCATGAGAGCTCTCAAGTGGAGGAGGAGCTTATGGAGGACATCTCTTTGGTTCTGCCAATTTTGCGTGAATGACATTTTGGGGAGTTTCCTTTTCCCTTCTTTTATTTGTTGTCTCTTTGTTGCATTTCATTGCATGCTTACATTGAGGACAATGTACATTTCAAGTGGGGGGTGAAGGATCCTAAAAATTTTTGAAACTCTGGTTGTTTTCTGTTTTCTATTTACTGTTTACGTTTTGTTGCTGTCTATTTTTCATTGTCTGTTGGTTTCTATTTTTTGTTTGTCTGTCTGTCTGTATTCTATTTGTCTGTTTTAGTTTTGGAGTCTGTATGTTTTTGTTGTCTGTTTTTGTTGTTTCTGTTTTGTGCTATTTTTATTGAATTTAAGCACTTTTTTATGTTTTTCATAGGATTTCCAACTTGTATAAATTGTGAGAAATGTTAAAAGTTGGTTGGATTGAGACATTTCATACTTGATGTGAATCATTGTTGCAATTCTTGAAGTGATAAGTAGGCTTGAGAAATAGAATTTAAGATGAACCATGTGTGGTAGAATTATGCCTTGTGAGTTTTTGAGCCTTTGTGGATATGTTTTTTCATGTGTGATTTCACCCGTGTGCTAGATTACTCTATGTTTTGCCTTGCCTCTTTTGACATTCCTTGTTGCACATGCTTTGATTGAGATGATTTAGGCTTTCTTTCTTTTAGCCACTAGCGAAATAAACCTATCCTTATGTTGATATCCATTGTCACCCTCTTTGAGCCTTTAGCCTTTTCTTTCTTGTTTAGCTCATTAAAAACTAAAAAAATAAAAATAAAAATGGAAAACCATGTTATCCTTGCTTTAGGGAAAAAAGGGGCTTTGGAATTGTTTTGGGAGTGGGTTTCAAACATGTGTGGGGTATTTATATTTTGTTTTGTTTTGAAAGAGAAGAAAAGAAAAAGAGAAAAGAAAGAGTTCAAATAGCAAAAGTTCAAAAAGAAAAAAAATTTGTGTATAAGCAAAGAAAAAGAAGTTCAAGCAAAGAAAAAGAAATATGCAATAAAAGTTGTTATGGTTCATTTTCATTCTTGGAAATTCTTTTAAATTTCATCATATTGTTTCTACCCTTCTTTTGTCTTGTTGGAATGCTCCCCATTGTTCCTATTTTCTCTTAAGTTTTAGCGTAAATATCCTTTTCTTATCCACCTTTACCTAAGCTACTCATTACAAGCTAATAAAAGTCCATTTGATCTTTTGATGCATGTGTATTTCAAGTTAAATGAATGAGAGGCTTGTCAATGCTTAGATGTGCTAGTTACATGTGGTGTTTGAGTGTAAATACAAGCCATACACATTATAAGAGGTTGAGTGTCATCCTTTGAGAGAATTCTATCACCTTGGTGCATTCTTAATCCTAAACTTTGCTACTTTTTCACTTTGCACTTTGATTTCATGTTTTCATGGATTGTTTGTTACCTCAATATTATTCTTCCCTCTTTCATCACGCTCACTTTTATGCATTGTTATGATCCATTGAAAAATATGTGTGCCTTGTTCATACCCTTTTGTTAAAATTTTGGTTTACTTTAGTTTGAATTTTCTTAGTCTTTCTTTTAGCTTTGCCCAGGAGCGTAAAAGTTTAAGTGTGGGGTATTTTGATGGAGTGCTTTTAGTTAAATATTTTTTTCTATCCTTCTTAGCTTATTTGACCTCTCTTGGAATTTTATTTTCCCATTCTAATTCAGTTTTTGTCTTAGGCAAGTAAGTGGGCTTAATTGAAAATTGTTGCGTAATTTTATGCTCACTTGACCTATCTGCCTTGTATAGGACCTGCAGAGCTCTACAGAACTTCGAATGGAGCGTTCTAGTAGTCCCTGAAAAGATAACGAAAGATCTACAAGTTTGCCTGAAATAAGCCGAGACTAATTTTACCATTTGGAGGGTCATTTTGGGCTTTGAAGTCAAAACCACTGCACTTGCATTTTTGGGCTGCGGATTTGATTTTTATGGTTGTAAATAGTAAATAATTAGAATTAATGGGTTTTGTTCATGGCCCATTCTTTTCTTCAGACTTAGTCACTACATATTAGTGACATTGGACAGATTTTGACACACTTTACATTACATTTCATTTAATAAAAATAGTTTTACATTTTCTCTCTTTAAGTTTTTAGGATCAAACCCTTGTTCTACATTTTTGGAAAAGAATCGGATCTCCACATAGAAATTTTCATTCCTTCTTTAGTGATGGATTTGGTAAAAGAGAGATCTTCAACTAAAATCCACCACTAAATTTTTTTTTATTTCTAAAAATGACGGGCACAATTCATTCAGTTTATATTTCTAAAAAATGTCTAGCAATTAATATTTCTAAAAACTATCCAGCAGTTTGTCACATGTTGGCTGCAGGACAGTGCAAGATTTTTGGATTTTGTTTTTACTTTTTCATTTTCTTTTCACTTTGATTTTTTTAAAATCGTGCAAGAGCACGGGTCCCATACCTTGTTGTAGTATATAGATAAACAAAATGAAAAAGAGAAAAAATTGTAGAAGCTGTAATATGTTAACTGCTGTAAACGAAAACAAGACTGTACAGTTTTTATAAATATATCGAAAACACTTGATTTAAAATTGATTTTTAATTACAACTATGTTTTACAAGTAGAAATTAGTTCGTAACTAAAATAAATTAATTTTTAATCCTAAATCTAAGTCAGATACTACATGTGTTTCCAACTCAGTGCATTAAAAATTAATCTCTAATTATTGCTTGCTTAAGAAAATTTTATATGAAATCGAATATGAATTTTTCTTGTTAAATCATTATCACATATTTATGCAATGAAATCTTACACTACTATACTAACCATTTTTGGTTAACTAAAGTTAATTTTAAGATCACTGAAACTATTTTACATTATTTGAAATTTATAAAAAATTATTACTCAACCCTGTTGTCGACAAGTGAAGCTTCCATGCTTGATTCTTTTCATACTCATTTTTAGATGCACAACAGTAACTTTTGTAGGAGCAGTTATATTTAATATTAAAACTAGATTTTATAACCATGTGTTACATGAATTTGTTTAAATTGCATATTTTTTTATTTGTATTTAGTTTGTTAAAATATTAGGAATTGAAAAAGGGATGAATAAAAAAGAAAAATGATAATGGGAAACATTAGTTTTTTTGTTAATGACAGGACACATTAGTATTTTTTTATATTAAAATGTTATTTATTTTAAATACTAAATTAAATACTAAATTTAATATTTTTGATAGCAACTTTAATAAGTTTAGTATTAAGTAATAGTATTTTACTTATTATATAATTTTGTTTTAAATTATTAATTAAGGATGTAAATTAATTATTAGATTATTATATATGTAATTATATGACTATAATTCATTTTTAAAATTAATTTTATTCAAATATTAAATACTAATATATTACAAATATTATTATTATTATTATTATTATTATTATTATTATTATTATTATTATTATTATTATTATTATTAAAATATAACATGAAATCAAGAGTTGTTGGAAGATAATTATTATTAATAATATTATTTTTTTAAAAAATAACATAAAATCTGTAAAATTTCAAAAATTCAACTATAGAAATTAAAAGATATTACCAGTAGTAATAATAATCTAGAAAATTAAGTAATTAAATTATTAGAATTATAAGAAAAATGAGGAAAAAGACTCATTTTCTATTAAAATTTAGAGAAAGTCAACAAAGTCAATCACATATTACTAGAGTCAATGGGAATGGGTTGACTTTGTCAACTCATTAATGGCAAATTGTTTAATATGATCAAAACTTTTTAAGAAGAGAGTTTAATTAATAAACACATTTGGTTAGAGTTAGAATTTGTAGTTTAGAGTAACTAAAGATTGGGATTAAGTGTCATGAAGCTTATAGGAGGTTTTAGGATTCAATTAGGGGACTTAACCTAATTGCAATTTTCGATTTCTACTTCAAGGTATAGGAGGTTTTCTTATCTCTCTCATACTTGTTTTGTGTTGATGGTGCTGAATTCCATGTTTGGATTCATGAGTATTTATTTTATGCTTTGGAAAATTGATTTGCTAAATGATGAACAAAAACCTTATGATAGTTTTCTATATTAACATGTCTCATGAAAATTCATACCAGAAATTATTGAGACTTCATGTGGTATAACTAAAATTATATTATGAAAGTATACACGCGGAGCTTATGATTTCGTATCTAAAATGTTAAACTTGAGTAAGAAATGAAATTCGTATGAATTTTGTAGGATGACCTTTATGTTGAATGTCTTGTTGCGACCTTTTATGCTTGTATCATAAATTGGGAATAATCTAGAAATGATTTTTGAGAGTCGTGAATATCTATGAAAAATAGACATGTTAAGCTTAAAAATTTGGGGTCACCCCATTTTAGTTCACTTTGATGATTAGGAAACTAATTAAAATAGAGGAAAATATATGTAGGGGATTCTGTTATTATCCTATTGAAACATGTGTTAGTAAGACTATTATTTCTTTCTCTATAGTTATCCTATGATGATACATGAGACCAATTTAAAAATAGACACAAAGATTTCTATAGTGACAATTTTTTTAAAATTCTACTAAGAAATGAATGAGTTATTGATATTATATAATTTTGTTTTAAATTATTAATTAAGGATATAAATTAATTATTAGCTTCCAAGGCCTTGATCTTTAAGCTTATGTTTTGCCCAGAATGTACAGGAGAATCTTACAAGCCCTGTGAGTACTGTTATGGAAATAATATTGGGCTTAGTTATAAGGCCCAATAAAGAGTAATGGACGTTTACTCCAACTAAGATATGATCGTGGTTCGTGACCAATTCAAAGATTATGGTTTCAACAGTTAAGATCGTGCCCGTTATTTCCGAATACAGCCCACGATTAGTTGAGAGGTTACAACAAAAAGGTACACACATAATTCTAACTCTCTCTCGTTCAATTACACAATGCACACACGCCAGATCAATTGAGGTGTATCTTTTAAACATTGTTATCATCTACTTTGAGATATTTCTTCTTTATAAATATTCTCAGAGTAGGAGAGAAAGAATCAGATCATACAGTAACATATTAGCATATTTGCTTAACATTTGTGTTCTGTGAATAAACAGAACATTGGCGCCGTCTGTGGGGAACGATAAATTTCGAGTCCCACGCTTTACAATGGTTAACACCAGGAATAGCCAGTCGATACCACCACATTCTGAGATGCCAGGCAGAGAAATCTTGCTGCGGGAGAATCGAAGTGTGGAGCGACGTGAAGAAGTACATGTAATGGAAGCAGTTTCGGATTCCGCTTCATCACCTTCCAACCGAACAGCGGAGGGGAAATCCGATACACCCAGGAACCCAGGAGATGGAGTTGGGAGAGCAGTTCGTTAATAATGCTCTCAATTCGATTTTAAATCGTATTGAGAATATGGAAAGAAAGCAAGCCCTTCAACGGCAGGAGGACATCAGAATCATTACCCGGCAGATGGAGGAACGTAATGAGGAGTGGAGGCGCGAGGAGGCCCAACGAATGCTACAAATGGAGCAGCGACTGAGGAGTATGGAGACCCGAGGTGATCAAGTAGACCGAGATGAAGGGAGACCATAGACACATCAGGCTTCAATGATTCCATCAAATCACCCTGGAAACTCTGAGCATCCCAGTAGCCAATTCGAAGGCGGTGTCTCATCTCGTGAACGAGTCCAGAATCAGGAGCCGCCACGTGCTGAAGAAAGGAGTAGTAGGAATGTGCAACCCAAAATACAAAATCGAATCGATGTTCCAGGAGTGCAGCGACCAGGTCATCAATTGGCAATGAAGGAGCATGATTTAGAAGTAGAGGTCGCGTCTCAAGGAAGAAAGGAAGGACCAATATATCGAAGGAAGTACAGTAAGGGCCAGCAAAGCAATAGCCCTTTCATTGACGAGATAGTGAATGCTCGGTATCTGGATGATTTTGATGGTTCTTTCTTATCAAAGTATGATAGAACTCAGGATCCCCAGGTTCACATTGACGAGTTTGATCTACAGATGTGTGTCCGGGGTATTGATGAACCCATCATTTCTCAAATTTTTATCACCACTTTGATTAGTGCTGCTCAAACTTGGTTTCATACTTTGTCGCCGATGTCAATTCGAAACTTTGAAAATTTTCGGCAAAGATTTTTGCTGAATTTTGTAACTAGGAAAAAGCAACCGAAGTTCGAATTCGCACTTGGAAAGATAAAGCAATTACCCGGTGAAACGTTACAGAGTTATCTGGATCATTTTAGGGAAGCAGCATTGCAAGTATAGGGGCTGGAGGAGCAAGTTCATGTATACCTTATTTCTATCGGGTTAAACGGATCCTCTAGATTTGCAAAATCATTTTATAAGGACCCAGTAAAATCATTGATGGAGTTCCGAGCTCGGTCAAAGATGTACCTAGAGTTGGAGCAGATGGAGATAGCAAACGTTCCAAGCCGAGAAAAAGAACAGGGTCCCAGGAGGAAAAGTCCACTGCCCAAGAATCGACAGCACCCTGACAGTCCGAATCAACATAAGAATACTGAGATAAGATTTAGGCCGGGCAAATACGAGAACAAGTATGAAAAATACACTCTCTTGAATGTATCCCGTTCTCAAATTTGGAGAGAAGTAGCTTTGACTGATATGAGGAAGGTTCGAGAAAGTGAATGTGGCCTGATATCAACACCCCGGAATCGGGAAGGAGATGCTGTATCCCGGGATAAAAAAGAAAGAACAACAGCTAAACCCGTAAATATGGTTGAGTTAGACATGAAGGAAGCATCAGAAGAATGGAGGCCTGAACCAGTGGAGGATGTTGAGGACGTGCAGATAGGACCTCAAGTTGGCCAGATCACTAAAGTAGGAAGAACGATGGAATCAAAGTAGAAGGCCAAACTCATTGAATGCCTTAAAAGGAATCAGGATGTATTTGCATGGAAGGCATCTGAAATAGTAGGAATAGATCCAGATTTATGCTGTCACAAACTGTCCATGTATTCGGGGTCAAAGCCTGTGCAACAGAAGAAGCGAAAGTTAGGACCAGAACAAACTCAAGCATTGTGCACGTATATCGAGGAGTTGTTACATGCCGATTTTATACGGGAGATACAGTATACTACCTGGTTGTCGAATGTAGTAATGGTCCGGAAACCGAATGGGAAATGGAGAGTGTGCACCGATTACACCGATTTAAACAAGATTTGCCCAAAGGATGCATATGCCATGCCAAACATCGACCAGCTAGTTGATAATTCATCATGATTTTAAATGTTGTCATTCATGGATGCATTCTCGAGGTACAATCACATAGCGATGCACCCGGACGATCAGGAGAAAAGGACATTTATCGGTGATAAGGCAAATTACTATTACAATGTAATGCCTTTCGGGTTAAAGAATGTCGGGGCCACTTACCAAAGAATGATGAATAAGGTTTTTGAATCGCAACTCGGCCAGAACATTGAGGTTTACATCGATGATATGGTTGTGAAAATAGTCGAGGTCGATAACCACGTTGCAGATTTGGAGGAAACATTTAATCGGTTAAGAGAATATAGCATTCGCTTAAACCCGTTAAAGTGTACATTTGGTGTCTCGACTGGAAAAATTTTAGGCTTCATGTTGATCCACAGAGGAATAGAAGCGAACCCGGATAAATGCAGAGCCGTGTTGAACATGCAATTCCCAACAAATAAAAAGGAGATACAACAATTGACAGGGACGATAGCTGCGTTAACACGATTTATGCTGATACAATCCTAAAACCAAGGCAAGTGAAAGAAGACTTGAAATTACACATCGAGGCACTTCCTTTGGTGATTAAAGGGCCAATGACAAGGGCTAGGGCTCAAACAATCCAAGATCATATACAATCCAGCTTGTATCTATTGGAGAACCATGAAGAAGGCTACAAAATGTTGAGCTTATCTGTTGTAATCGATTACCAGTAGCCTGTAATCGATTAAATACTTTGTATAAATGTTAGATTTGTAAATAGTTTTGCTGTAATTGATTATTCCGCCTTGTAATCGATTACGAGGAAGTGGGAGTTCCTGTGATAATCGATTATTTTGTTCATGAGACATCTTCCAGGTTTGATATGAACAAATAATCGATTACCAAGGTCTAGTAATCGATTATTTGATTCAAAATAATCGATTACCATCCGAAATAATCGATTAAAATCGTTCCTTCTGCAGAGGCGTTATTTTTAGATTTAAAAAGTAGTTTAGGAAAGCTTGCTTTGGAAGCTGCATTTGGATTTCATTTAGGATGCATTTACATTCCATTTAGCTTGTAGTTTCGTGTTCTATATAAACCACATCACAACAGATTGTAAGGACTTTTTGATTGAATGAAATTGCACTTTGTGTGTGAGAGGTTGAGAGTTATTCTCCCTTGTTCTTAGTGAAGAACTTCTTGTTTCTTATCAATAGCTTCTGAGCTATTGTGGTGATTCTTGCAAGACTTATTGGAATTCCTATTCCATGGTGTCAATCCAAATCCACTTCTAATCTTCTTCCATTGTTCCAATTCTTAAATCACAAAAACCTAAAAAGATGTCCAAAATAGAGAATTTCATACTCTGTTTTTCTTTCCATTGAAGAATTGATTCCATTGTAAGGAAGATCGGGGCAAACAGGACTTGATTCAGTTCAGGAGTCCATCATTTGGTATCTAGAGCTTAAACCTATTGGAATTCTTCTTCAATTTCATATTTGGGATTCTTCAAAGGTAAAATTCTGCATTAGAGTCAAAAAGGAAAATTCTTAGTAATTCCATGTTTCTTGATGTTTTCTTGTGATTCTTAGTGTTGTAGCTTTGTTAAGTGTTGTGTTACAAAAACCCTAGGTTTTCTTCAAGTTTCCTTGTGAATTCATGTTCTTCATGTGTTCTTCATAGTTTCCCTAATTTCTAGCTTTGATTCTTGTCAATTTGTGTTAGTATTGTTGTTGTGCTGTGTAATACTTTGTTTTGATTTCAATTTTGTGCTTGATCTGGAGAAAGTGCTAGAAACAAAAAGAAAAACAAAAACAAAGAGAAAAAATTGCATCAAGTGTTATTAGAAAGCAAAAGAAATGGTGAAAAGTAGCTGAAAAACAGAAAACTAGAAGCAAGCTACAAAATTAAACAAGTTCTCAAAATTGCTTGAACAACAAAAACAAGTAAAAGTGTATGACAGTCAGAATTGATGAAATGTGTTTCAACAATTGAAGTCATTGGCATATCTTTATTGTGAAGTTTGTTAAATTGGAAGTATTCCTTGAGTTGTCTCATAAATTCCAATTTGAGTAGTCCTTTCGAAATTGTACTTTGTTACTTGTCTCTTTAAAATTCCAAAAGTTTTGTCTTAGAAGTTTTCTATTCTTTGGACTCTTAAGCCTTGTCTAGAATCATTTCATATTTCACTTTAGCAAAGAGGCTTGATTGGACTTGAAGTTTTTTCCTAAGAACTAAAGAGAGAATAAAAGTGGAAAAAGGAAAGAGAGAATATTATATAAAAAGCCTTGAAAGTGTGCAAACACGAGAGTGAGAGTAAACACTAAGAGAGTGGTGAGGAATTTCTTATATGGACTCGTGTTTTGCTAACAATTTCTGTGAAGGATGAGTTCAAGTGGAGGAGATGTCTTGTCACCTAAAACTTCAAGGTTGATGAGAGCCATGACTAAGCAAATGGAGAAATTGCAAACTAGAATGGATGCAAAGTCACACCATTGTGATAAGGACTAATCAGCCAATCCGACAAGTACTCCACAAGCCAAACTTGGCTAGAAGGAAGATAAGTTGGGCGATTCAATTATCAGAGTTTGACTTGAAATACGAAGCTTGGCATGCTATAAAGTCCCAGACTTTGGCAAATTTCATATTGAAGCTCACCCCGCACATCGCCGGGGACAAAAGATTGGTGGAAGTTATACGTGGAGATCGTCCAATAAAAAGGGGAGTGGCGCCGGGATAGTAATTGAAAATCCAGACTGAGTGGCAATTGAATATTCTTTACAGCTGAATTTCCCAACATCCAACAATTAAGCCGAGTATGAAGCACTCATTGCCGGGTTGTTATAAGCAAAAGAGCAGGAGGCCAGAAAAATAAAGGTGTTTACGGACTCACAGCTCGTCACGGTACAGATTTAAGGATGTTATCAAGTCAAGGGACTACTGTTGTCAAAATATTTGTATAGAGTAAAGGAGATCATAGCTGAGTTTGATAAGGTAGAAATCAGCCATATTCCAAGGGAAGAAAACACAAGAGCTGACATTCTGTCTAAGCTAGCCAGTACTAAAAGCCCGGGCAACAATCGGACCGTGGTCCAACAGGAGATTTTGCAGCCGACTTGCGTAATGATGGTTGCAGTTGAAGAAGATTGGAGGCGGCCGATAATTGACTATTTGGAAAAAGGGATATTGACGGATGATGCGGCAGAATCTAGGAAGTTGACGCGAACAGCAGCTATGTATACAATCATAGACAACGAGCTGTATCCTAGGGGATTACACACCCCAATGTTGGTTTGCCTGAAGCCAGACCAGGTTGATTATGTATTATCCGAAATACATGAGAGCATAAATGGGCAACATATGGGGGCAAGAGCATTAACAAGGAAAGCATTGCGTGCCGGGTATTATTGGCCAACAATGGGAGCCGACTCTACAACTCATGTCAGGAAATGTGAGAGTTGCCAAAAACATGCCACAAGGTTATTATCCCCTCCGAAGGAGTTGCAATATATCTCAGCACCATGGCCGTTCTTCAAATGGGGGATGGACTTATTAGGACCATTCAAAGCAGCGGAAGGACAGTTAAAATGGTTGGTAGTTGCAGTTGACTACTTTACTAAATGGATTGAGGCCAAGCCACTAGCCTCGATCACGTCAGCGTGAGTGCAAAGATTCTTCGAGAGGAATATTGTGGCAAGATTTGGGATCCCTGGCGAAGTCATTACTGACAATGGCACGCAATTCATAGATAAGCGGTTCCAGGAGATCATGGCTGGGTTGCAGATCAAGCATCATTTTGCCTCAGTGGAACATCCCCAATCTAATGGACAATCTGAGGCTGCAAACAAAGTGATTGTCGAAGCCCTACGGAAGAGGATGTATGATGCTGGTTTGAGTTGGGTAGAACAACTTTACTATGTGTTGTGGGGAATCCGAACCATGATTGAAACATCAACTGGAGAAACACCCTTCCGGATGACGTATGGCTGCAAGGCCATAATACCAGATGAAGTTGGACAACCATCATGGAGGCGTGGCCAGGTGCTACAAAAAGGTGAGGAAAGAAATAATGAAGCATTAGCTGTAGAATCAAGTTTGGTAGAAGAAGTCCGAGTTGCCGCTCATACTCGGGATCTCTTGGCTAAGCAGCGCATGGCAACATCTTACAATAAGAAGGTGATCCCAAGACAATTTGAAC
>PYAF01000752.1:28505-43995 GCA_007407185.1 Glycine tomentella | reverse complement strand
ACACCAAATTTTTATAGTTTAGTCAACACTTATTTGGTTTTACTGATTCCTATTTTTCTTGCAACACTAGGATCTGTTCAGTTTGTATCTAACATTGCCTTCGCTTACTTTGTCTTCAACAAAATGGTGACAGTAAAGTATGTGGTATCACAGGCCCTCACACACACTGGGGCACTCACACAAACACAACAATTTCTCTCGTAGAATACTTCTGATGTATTTAGATAACGGTCTGCCAAGCTACACTTTTGGCCTTTTACATCAGATGTTATTTATAAGAAACTTAAAGACATGACTCTTCACATGAGTAACTTCTTCTCCTACAAACGTGACTCTTCACATGAGTAACTTCTTCTCCTAGAGATATGACTCTTCACATTTCTAATTTAATATAGTCGGTGCAGACTATATTAAAGGGAGGATCGCGTTTTGGAGGAGAAAAAACTATTTTCTTCTTCCTTCGAGCTCCAGCAGCCATGGGAGAGCTTCCCAAGCTCCCAGGACCTTGCCTGATGACCCTAAACACTTCCTGAACCCTTTAATCACCCTAGAAACTGTGAGAGCGAGAATCTTTCCTCCACCTTCATTAAAACCCCAGAGAAGCTCTTCTCAGAGGAAAGCTGAAGAGAACTCGAGTACCGGCAAGGAACGGCGGTGGTTCAGCGGCACCAGGGCTCGGGAGAGCAGCCCAGAGGCCTTCCTCATCAGTTCTGAGGTAAGAAACTTGAGTTTCTTCGTTTGATTTTGGATTTGGGGGGTTTTGATGAATAGTGACCCATCTGTGATAGGGCTAGAATTAGCTCCGGGTCCAGTTGGGAGATGTGTTTGGAATGATGAGAGAAGGAAGGATTAGCTTTCGGTTTGTGATTTGGTGACTGTTGGTTTTGGCTCTAGGTGAGGGCATGTGTGACTTGGACTGAGTCACTTGATATGAGACATGCCAGAGCCTTACAGATGGGCTTGTCGTGCCTGAGAGAGCCATGGTAACGGTGTCCTGTGATGTGAACCGTTCAAGCCCTGAGAAACCCTGAGGACTTGGGTCTTTAGAGCTTTTGAGCTCACTGTTGTTGGCTTGTGTTGAGTCTGGAATGACTCTGAGGCCATGGATAGATCTGAGATAGACCATCGAGGGTCTATAGAAAGACTTGTAGAGGATAAGCCTGATGAACCTTAGGTACATGACCTGGGTTGATGGGAAGAACTGTGGTTCCTTTCCCAGAGGCAGTGGATGACTGCTTGATGAGCTTATGCATGATTATATGCTTGAATGGTTTGTGATGTGTGCTTGTATGCCTTGGCAGGGCTTGACACAGTGGGTGTCAGATGAGCAGACCATCAGTGGAGGCTAGAGTTGTGAGGCACGACTAGCCAGGTAAGCTCATTGTTCTGGTGTTTTCCCCTTATTCTGGTTTGCCACCCATATGGGTGATGTATGATATGTATATAGGAGTATATATATATATATGCATGCGTTCTGAGCCTGAGAGGCTGATGAACGGTGCTTTGAGTGAATCTCAGACCGTTCTGGATATTTGGAATATGTGATGGCCTAGTGTGTGCGGGGCTGTAATGATAAACCCTAGGATAGACACTGAGACAGTGTGAGGGTAATGAGACACCTGATATGCAGGTGTGGGGCCGTGGGCCTTTGAGGGAATGCAGATCATAAGATGGTCTGTGATGGAACCTAGAGGATACTGGATGAGTATCAGGCTAGTTGAGGTTCCCTAGCCAGAGGTAGAGTTTGAGGACTCCCTGGAATAGCTGAGATTCCTTGGGAGGTGCCACTGCTCTCCACCTAAGTCCTAAGGACAGAAGGAACTGTGTGGATGTTCCTCCTTAGGCAAAGATGTTAGAAGTCCTGAGTGATTATCCTCAGGCCAGTGTATGTGGAAGTCCTGAATGTGATTACCCTGTAAAGGAGGTTCTTGCCCAGGCATGTGTTATGAAAGTCCTGGAGGGTTTTCCCAGGCCAGATGATAGACAGATATGTTGTATCTCTAAGAGAGGGCTTCCCAAGGGGGACTAGAGCCTAGGGCCTCTTAAATGAGCCATATCTGTAATCTCAAAGTCCTGAGTTGAGGGATTCCTCAGGCAATGTTTGTATGGTTCAGAGGCGGTGCCTCTCTGGTGCGGATAGTGTCTGATGTGTGACACTGATAGTAGAGTACCTCTGTGAGACAGGCTATGAGAGCCAGGAGGAGATACTGATGCCATGGTGATGGCTTTGATCTCTGATGGATGGCTATGAGAGCCATGACGAGGTGAAATACCTCTGATGCTGAGAGCATCCTGTTATGGACCCAGATGGTTGGGATGTGTGGAAACTAGGATGATATCCTAGGTTTCGTAGGTGTGAGCAAGGATGATATCCTTGGCTCTGTTGTTATGTTTTATGTGTGCTTGGTGGTGAACTAGGGTCTGGGAGGATCTCTCAGAACCCTGAGTTTACTGAAACGTTTGTCTCACCCTGTGTTGGGGTTTGTGGTTTTCAGGTGCTTCTTGAGGAGAGGAGCGACCTCAGGGCAGGAGGCCCTAGTTGACCTGATAGGCTGGTTGGGAGGCTGCAGTAGAAGACCAGAGCAGAGCTTCAAGAGTTGAAGCTAGTCTTAGATCTTTGTGTAGTTGTAGGGTATGTGTATACCTATTTCCTATACATATTATGATGTATGACCCAGCTGTGGTCTTGTTTTTGAGCATGTATATGTACAGTTGATGTTGTTGTATGTTATTATTATTCCTCCTGTTTCTCTGAGTTTGGTTTTATATGTCTATTGCCTATGTTGTGTATGTTATGTTAACTGGATCAGCAGGGGCTTGTTTATGATGCTTTGTGTGTGTGATTTTATATTCCCTGCATAATGTAATCAATATAAACGATTCTATCGCTTCCGCACCGCATGTATTTAACGCTGATAGCGTGATATGGATATCATTGATGATAACATTCCAAAGACGTCCGGGGTGTTACACCCCTTCTCCTTCCTTCATTTTCATTCCTTCCAACTCTCCACGGAGAGTTTGAAGTCGAACATGTCTGACTCGATCGGCACCCTTGTAGACATTTGCAAGTATGTCCCACACCTCCTTTGAAGTCGTTGCACCAGCAATCTTCTCAAACCCGGAATCATCAACAGCCCGGAATAACATGTACAACACCCCTTTGTCTTTCAACCCCATCTCCTTCAATGTCATGTTCTGCTCTGCCGTATATCCTGTTGTGGATGTTGGTTCCTCGAAACCACCAGGGACAACCTCCCAACTATCATGGGCTCCCAAAAGGGCTTTCATCTGGATACTCCAGTTTTCGTAATTAGCCTTTGTAAGGCGGGGTAATGGCAGACTACTACTTGGCCCACTCTCCATTTTCTCAATGCTCTGATACCAATTCGTGGTATCACAGGTCCTCACACACACTGGTGCACTCACACAAACACAACAATTTCTCTGGTAGAATACTTCTGATGTATTTAGATAATGGTCTGCCAAGCCACACTTTTGGCCTTTTACATGAGATGCTATTTATAAGAAACTTAAAGACATGACTCTTCACATGAGTAACTTCTTCTCCTACAAACATGACTCTTCACATGAGTAACTTCTTCTCCTAGGGATATGACTCTTCACATTTCTAATTTATTATTATTAAAGTTTAATCCAACAAAGTATGCTAAATTTGAACTGCGATTACTGTTTCATTTTTTTTTGTTTTCACCAAATCTGTTCTAGCTGTTAATACTTGTAGCTTAATTGATGGCCTTTTATCAGTGTACTGGTTGCCACAACTTTCATTGTTCTTGGGAATGTTTTTCTAGTCGCTTTTGGCAATCACCAATCACCTGGTATGTAACATTTTGCCCAGTTCAATTAAATCTTTGCTTCTAGTCTTCCTTGCAAAAACAGTGTTAATTAAGCTGATAGATGTGCATCAGTACAATATCAAGTATTATCTGCAATCAAATGACTAAACTCCTAATTTGGTGAACAACAACTTAAGTAGCTAGGCTTTTATATGTTAGAGATAGGAGGGAGCATTTTGTCATGCCTCTACTATAAACTTAATTTGATTTATTGTTTACCTCAGAGCCTATTGGAGCATGCTACTGCCCTTCTCATATGCTGTAGTTTCGGGGGCTGTAGGTTCATGCTAGGTGTTGTTTGCTAAATCACTGTAAGTCAGCTACTCCAACATGTTGCCATGCTTCATGTTACAATAGCCATTGTGCCTAATGTCAACTTTTTTGGCAGTTCTAACCTATTACGATTGGCTATGTGTAATGGTTATCAGTTGCACAACTGGTTCACATATTCCATGCTTCTTTTGTTTCTTAGTACTGCTGGATTTTGGGTAAGGTTTTTCTTTGGTAAATATTCTTTGTTGGGCTTTATCAATTTGTGCTGATGTTTTGATGGGGTAACTTTTTGAAGTTAATTTACAACAACTGTGAATGCTAAACCAGTCTTTTCCAATTGTGCAGATGACCAGGTTGAATGAAGGACTGTCATTGTTCGATGCAATTCTTATAGTTCCCATGTTTCGGATAACATGGACTTTCTTCTCAATCTGTACAGGATTTATCTATTTTCAAGAATATCAGGTACTTTCTCTCTCACTTAATACGCACAGGTAGCCTTTGCCTTGTATGGGCACTCTAAGAAGATTTAATCATATTATGTTGAAGAAAACTAATTAAATACTCCTACTTTGATGGAATGGAGTCATTTGAGTATATAGTTCAGAAAATCAAATCAGTTACATAATTTAGAAACACCATGGGGCATGGTTCAACATACAAAACCAGACCTAGCCTAGATAATGTAAGTCAAACTCATATAAATGACTTAATCTAGCTTCTATGTACAGTTCCCAAGTTACCTGAAATGCGCATTGCATATAAGGTTTTCCTAAGCTTTCTAGAGCAAGAATTGAGCATGAAGCATGAGTAATTACCCTGTTTTGTTATGGTTTGAGCTAATGTGATGAATTGACAGGAAAGCAACCACAAGTTCCAAAACTAAGCAAAAAGCAGAAGAAAAGAGCCAAGTCTGAAGAAGATGTGGCGCCTGGAGCGCCATTCACACTGGAATCTGGCGCCTGGAGCGCCAGTCTCAAGCCAGAGGCGCCAAAAGCACTGCAACCTGGCGCCTGGGGCGCCATCAATGCTTGAGTTCAGTGCCTGGAGCGCCATTCTGGCGCCCAGGGTGCCAAAAGCCATTGCCAGCCAGCGTCTGGGGCACCAACCTCACGGCTGGGGCACCATATTTTCTGGAAGTTTGCGCCTAGAGCGCCACACCCACGCCAAAGGCGCCACAGGTCGACAGAAGCAGCATTTAAGGGCAAAACAGAGATTTCACAGGCTAGGCTATATATACTTCCACCCTCAGCATTCAATGCACGAACCTTTGGAGGGAAACTGCACTAAATAGGGTTTTAGAAAGCTTGGGTACCTTAGTGAGGGTTTAAGGAGAGTGAAGGCTCAAGTGGAGGTTTCTCCATTTTCTTCTTCCTTGCTTTAGCTAGGTATGCCATTTTCTTTTGTAACACAGCCACCCATTATGAGGTTTGGCTAGTTCTTCATTGTAGTTAGGGCTAAGCACTGAATGTAACCTCTTTTGGGATTGTATTGGATGCTATCTTTTATTAATGCCAAGTTATTTCATTTTATTCTGTTGAATGCTCGTTCTATCTCTCTCTGGACTTGATCACTCTAGTTAGATATTTAGGGCTGGGGTTTACAATAGGAATATTGGGGCCTTATGCTTGGATCTGGGTAAAGTGACAAGCTTTACATTAACTAGGGATAGGAGTGTATGCTTGCAACCATTTAATGCATTATTTAATGCTTGACCTAATCAATATCACTAAGGAATTAGGGTATTAGAGTGGGTTAAAGGGTTAAGAACACTACGGGAGTAGGGCTTAGCTATTATTATTGAAGATGCATGTTGGGTAACTTAGGCTTAATGAAAGTAGTAGACAATGCATGAACAAATGTAGGGAACATTTGGTGTGAACTGCCCTAGCTACTTAACCACATATCTTATCTTTAATCTCCATAGTTTGTCTATACACTTAGGTTTATATTGAGTCTTTAGTTTATCTTATTCTATACACACAAGCAAAACAATCTTATTCATTCTTTATTCGTTATCCAACTTATCGATTTAATTTATGATTTAATTGGTCAAACAATCCTCGTGGGACGATATCTTTCTTACTACTTTATTACTTGAGCGACCGGTGCACTTGCCGAGTACGCAACATTACCGAAATGTGGTATATCGTAGTGTAACTGCTTGTTAGGTTCATTCTCTGGTGATGTCTATCAACTGGTTTTTCTGCAAGGTCTTAACCTACTGAAATTTCCCATTCTGGTTACAAAAGTTTCTCTCTCAAACACGAAATTAATCTTCTATTTTTACCAGTGGAGCTTTGGGCCATGGGTCATTGCTTACTGTCAGGGAACAATGAGAACTTCTAAGTTCTAATATTACTGCAGAGAATGCAGCAAATCTAAACAAATTAAATAAAATAGAAACTAATGTGGAGGATATTGCAAGGTAGTTAAAATCGATATTTTATTTAGGATTGGGAAGGGAGTTAAGATCACAAATCATGGGATCTTACAATCCTATAAAATATATACATTCATACACACAGATAATAGCATAAACAAGCAAAGAGGACATTTTAGTTTAAGTTCAGTAACTTCAAATCAGAAACACTGAAAAAAAGATGCCAGGGAGCCAGATACAGAAGAGAATTAGAGAACAGACAACCCAGCAGTCAGCAAAAGACAGATGTATAAGAGAACCACCCTGCAAACTCAGCAAACATAAGTGCAGAACAGAAGAGGAACAATGAAGGAGAAGAAGATAGCATACAGTAGTGGTTTCAGCTTTAGAATGGCTTAAAATGGGGGTAAATTTTGCCAATTTCAGAATCAGAACTTCCTGGATATTTCATGTTGCAAAACAGGTTGCAGGTCAAAAACCTCACAATGGACTATATTTCTGGTGTGTTGAGGTTGCAAGATCCCAGCAATCCTGGCAAACTTGCCCTGTGATCTCACCCAATCTTACCAAATTGCGACTGACTGGGATCATAATCGCTCATGGCAGTGAAGATTATCAAAATAATACAATATGCCAATGAGTAAAAGATGCGAGAAACACAAATTGTGACAAACATTTGTCAAATATACAAAGTGTATAAAACTGAAAGATACTCAACAAAGGCCGAATGGTAAAAATAAGAGCATGTATCTTTTTATTTCCGTTGCTGGAAAAAAAAAATCTCATTTACTGTACTACAGACAAACAATACCCTAGAAGAGTTGTCCTTGAGAGCTATATATATTATCACAATAAGAAAAGATTGAAAATATGCATAAAAGTTGCAAGTAGCATATAATCAACCAGAGATATGCATACACAAGGAAATGGAAGGGATACAAGTATGCTGGCTCTGTAAACAAACCCGTATTCTACATTCTTTACTTCTTGAATTGTATCCCTAGGGCTGGGTGCTGGATCAAATCAATTTCACCAGGAAGGAAATTTCCCTTGCTTTCTTGCTGTCATTTGCACAAAAATGTCTAAGCAGCTTTCTAGAGATATGAAGTTGCATATCTAGTGGGAGCTGTCCAGCACTTCTCTAAATTTGTAATCACAATCTGGCATAACAATTTAGTAGTGTAACTCTCCAGTACAAGATGAAGGAATTTATACTTGGAACGATGTGTGTGTTTATTGGCATTTCTTTGCCGGCTCCTGATGAATGAAAAGGTACTATAATTTGATGATTATTTTATGGTTTTATATAATTCAAGGTATGCATTGCAGAGGATAATACGAAACTTTGTTTTGAGAAGTTTCAGGTCCTGAGACTAAAGATAGTTCTTTGGATTCCATGGTGTCTTCTGCCATTTCTACAGAAACTAGCAGGTACTGTATAAAACCTTTGTTGTAGCCCCTATAGTTTACTATATGAAACATCACTGAAGGGAATCAAAATGATTGAAGTACTAGTTCATTGTGTTCATTGTATCATCTCATTTTAACTTTTGCTTTGACCTTCTAAATCAGCCATAGTTCTCTTAAAGTTTGTTGACAGAATTATATGACTGTATTTTCTTCAGCAATCATTTTGTGGTTAGTATAACAATTTGGAACACACTAAGTAATTGGCTCTCCAATTGTTTTTAGTAGCATAGCTTATGCACTTAAATTTAAATGCTTGATTGCTTAAATAAAAATTGAATAATACAGCAGCTTTTGATAGGCATCCCATGGACACTTCAAGGAGTATTTAATTTCAGTTTCGCTTTGCATTTAGCACTTAATTCATTTTGTAGTTAGTATCACAAATCACCAAACTTTTTTTTTATTTGACTCTAATTCTTGTCATTAGTAGCATTCTTGAATACTGATATTTAGGTGCTTCCTAGTTAAATAGTAAAAAAGAAGGAAATAGCTGAATTTGATACATTGGGCATTGCATGGGCACTCTATTCCTGCAACATGAGATAATTCATATTTAATTGCAGTTTGATGTTCTAATATTGAGTTTTTTGAGTTTTCCTGTTCCATGTTTTACATGTTTCATCTCAGTGATAAATAAAATAAAAATAAGCCAAAAGTCCCTGTCTGTTTTTATGCTTGCCATTATTCTTTGCAGGTGAAACTTCTGATACATCTAGCTTAAACAAGTGGAGGTCTAGATGTTCTTTCCAAGGGAACCAGAGCTACTTTCTTGCTAATTGTTCAAAGTCATGTGATTGCCACTCAGGTATACTATTAATTTTCTATTGGAATGAAGACAAGCAGCCTCCTGCAGTGTTTTGTTACGAACACACAAGCAAGAAAGCTGAGAAAAGAGAATTAAATGTCAAGTTTTATGAGCAAAAGGCATGAAATACGGATATATCTACCCTTTCATCATTGATCATGGAAAAGTTTTATAAGCAACTTATGAATATATCTATTAATGTAGTCCTGTAAGTTACATGATGTGAAGTTGCAAATGCTTGGAGATCGCCAACTTCAAAATGCAGCTACTGCTACTTGTGTGGCACTTTGTCTTCGCAATTTAGGTATAACTTTTCTACCTTCTGCTTGGCCTCACTCTACATGTGTCTTTTCTTTTTGTTGAATTCAAAGATTTTAGGTAGGGAAGAAGAAAAGGAGATAATAGAGAATCATAATAATACAAGATTGATATTATTATGATGTAATGAGTTGATCACAAAAGACAACCCAATAAATAGCAGTCCTAATTGAAAATTAAATATAGAAACATATCAAAATATAAAAGAATAAGAAATCCTTAGAGATCATCTAGGATACTCTAAAATATTCCAAGATATCATTAGATGTTTCTCAGATTTTGTAACACTTTTTATAATTAAATTGAATATATTCCTACTCTAATTCTTCTGCCCTTGTGTTAAATGTGCAAATGGAAGACGACAATCATTGAATGAGATTCGCTCACATCTTATATGTGAAGGCATAATCCAAAGTTATACTAAATGGATTTGGCATGGAGAATTGTCAGACGTGCCATCAATGTCTGAAAATGTATCTCATGACGACGTACTTGGGTGTCGGTTGGAAGAAATGATTCGTGATATTGGCCAAGAGGGTTTTCCTCAAGCACATGCACCTTACTATGACCAATTACAAAGTGATTCAAATAAGCCATTGTATGCGGGGTGCACAACATTCACAAGGATGTCAGCTGTGTTAGGTTTGGTGAACTTGAAGGCAAGATTTGGGTGGAGTGACAAAAGCTTCACCGCATTGCTACAATTGTTGGAAAATATGCTTCCTGAAGACAACGTCCTCCCGAAAAACCACTATGATGCAAAGAAGATATTATGTCCAGTGGGTTTGGAGTACCAGAAAATACATGCCTGCCCTAACAATTGCATCTTGTACATGGGTAAATTTGCAACACTGCACAATTGCTCCACGTGTGGGGTTTCCCGGTACAAAGTCAAGGATGACGATAGCGGTCATGATGCAACACCACAGAACCGGTTCCCAGCAAAAGTTTGTTGATATCTTCCCATTATTCCAAGATTTAAGCGGTTGTTTTCTAATCAAAATGATGCCAAACATTTTAGTTGGCATGCAGAAGGAAGAGTAGCTGATGGGTTCCTGCGGCATCCTGTTGATTCTCCCCAATGGAAGACGATTGATTCTTTATACCCAGAATTTGGGTCAGACCCAAGAAACCTAAGGCTTGGTCTTGCTTCAGATGGTATGAATCCTTTTGGTAGCTTAAGTACCAACCATAGTTCATGGCCAGTTTTGTTGATCATTTACAACCTCCCTCATTGGGTATGCATGAAGCGAAAATACGTTTTGCTGGCTATGATGATATCTGGTTCAAGACAACCAGGCAATGATATTGATGTCTATCTGAGTCCGTTGATTGAAGACTTGCGGAAATTGTGGGTTGACGGCGCTGAAGTGTTTGATGCAAATGCCAAACAAAGTTTCTTGTTTTGTGGAATGGTTTTTTGCACCATTAACGACTTTCCCGCATATGGGAATTTAAGTGGTTATAGTGTGAAGGGGCATCACGCATGTCCTATCTGCGAGAAACAAACAAGCTACCTGCAACTAAAACATGGAAAGAAAACAGTGTATACTAGACATCGGAGATTTCTCAAACCTTACCACCCTTATCGTCGATTGAAAAAAGCTTTCAATGGACGCCAGGAGACTGAAATTGCACCTAAACCGTTAAATGGGAAGCAAGTTTATGACCGGGTGAAGGACATTATCACTATTTTTGGGATGACACAAAAGAAGGAAGCCACGCAAAAGAATACCTGGAAGAAAAGGTCAATTTTCTTTGATCTTTCGCACTAGTCCGATCTAGAAGTCTGACATTGTATAGACGTGATGCATGTTGAGAAAAATGTTTGCGACAGCTTAATTGGAACCTTACTGAACATCAAAGGAAAAACTAAGGATGGTTTGAAATGTTGACAAGATCTGGTTGAATTAGGTATACGTGAACAATTGCATCCCATATCAGAGGGTCGTCGAGTGTATTTGCCACCAGCATGTCACACCATGTCAACAAGGGAGAAAAAAAGTTTTTGTCACTGTTTGTGAACTTTGAAAGTCCCACAAGGATACTCTTCAAATATCAAGAGTCTTGTGTCCATGAAGGAGCTTAAATTGGTAGGGTTGAAATCTCACGATAGTCACATTTTAATGCAACAATTGTTGGCTGTAGCCATTCGAGGAACCTTGCCTGACAAAGTTAAGGTTTCCATTTCTCGTCTATGTTGTTTCTTTAATGCAATTTGTAGCAAAGTTATTGACCCTACACAGCTGGATGACCTGGAAAACGAGGCAGCCATTGTTCTTAGTGAATTGGAAATGTTTTTTCCGCCTTCCTTTTTTGACATAATGGTGCATTTAATTGTCCATCTTGTTAGGGAGATAAGGTTATGTGGTCCGGTTTTTTTACGATGGATGTATCTTGTTGAGCGGTACATGAAGGTCTTCAAAGGTTACACCAAAAAATCATTACCGACCAAAAGCTTCAATTGTTGAACGGTATGTTGTTGAAGAATGTATTGCGTTCTGTTCCGAGTACGTGGATGCACTTAAACCTGTTGGGATTCCGCAGACCCGTCATGACTTAACCAGGGGAGGCTACGATACACAAGGCTTTAATGTCGTCACTATGACCCGACAACTGGTTGAACAAGCACATTTGTATATTCTGAATAACACACAACAGGTTTTGCCTTACATAGAGATGCACAAACAACACATCACAGATCTGCACCCAAAGATGAACATCATGAAGGTACTTCAAGAGCATAACAAGACTTTCATTAAGTGGTTCAGAGAAAAAATCCTTGCAGATGAAAATGCTTCAAGAAAGTTAACTCTACTTGCGTTGGGCCTAAACCATAATGTCCCTACTTGGAAGGGATATGATATCAACAACTACTTCTGTACAGAACAGTGGTGTCAGTGTTGAGGCTTTTTCGGAACACTTCGCTAGTGAATCAGATAAAAAGTCGGTTCGAGCTTCGATGCCTTACTTTGGTGTCATTGAAGAAATATGGGAAGTTGATTATAATGAATTCAGAGTGTCGGCCTTCAAGTGTAATTGGGTTAACGGAAACACTGGCGTTCATGTCGACCAATTTGGTTTTACATTAGTTGATTTTGATAAACTGGGTTACAAGGACAAGCCTTTCATCATGGCTGAACAAGCTAGACAAGTGTTTTATGTTCAAGATCCTTCAAATCCAAGGTTGTCCGTGGTCATTCAAGGAAGAACAACTGGCATAGTCGATGAAAGTCAACAACCTGCACAAGAAAAACATGAGGTACCGTCATTGTTTAGGAAAATATCTGCCATTGGTGACGAACATATGGTGGATGATGAGCATGCAAATCGTACGGATCATGAAGAAGGCTTGTGGGAAAACAACAAAGCTTAAGTAAGCAATGTCAAAGATTTCGTGTTCTTTAATAAATCACATTTTTACCTTCCATTAAGGGTATTACTGAATTTTTTAATTTGCATTTATATTTAGGTTTCTTGTTAAATGATGACAACTTAATTGGTTTTATTTTGTTTTTGCAGACAAAAATGGCAACACCACCTCGGTCCCCTCCTCCTTCAGATGAACCTTCTGAGTGTCAGTCGAGAAGGAGCAGGCAAGCAACGCGACTAAGAAGCTTGACATCACGGAACTTGGACCAGCATAGACCAACCGTTCAAGTAAATCCTCAAACTGGGAGAGCATCTGGTCCCCACAGACACAAGTTCCACAGCTACCTAGGAGTTGTAGCACGAGAAAAAATCCCTATAATCCACCAAAAATGGAAAGATGTGCCGGCAAATCTTAAGCAGCTAATGTGGGATGACATATTGGTATTTCAAAAAATTTGTTTGTTTCTTATTTGGTTAAGTCAATTAATTGTACCACAAAAGTAATACACTTCATGTGAGATGTTGTTGTTGGCGCAGGGCAAATTTGACATTCCAGAACCACTTCAAGTGAGGAAGAAGGTGATGTCATCTGTGGCCACCAGATGGAGGCAATTTAAGTCTTCGCTGACATGTAAATACATATATGGTGATAAACAAGGTGAAGATAAAGACCTCGCTGTTGTTAAGTATGGGCTGGATCAGCAAACTTGGGAGGCATTTGCAGCAAGCAGGGAAAATCCTAATTGGCAGGTTACACAATTGGTTAACACAATTGATAGAAGTTTTTATCAATTTTTAGTCATTTTTCTTTACTTAAATGTTTAACTGGTGTGTCATATTTTATTTTATACACAGGGGGTTAGAAAAAAGGCGCAGGAAATTCAGAAGTTCAATGATTGCCCACACGTCTTATCTCGAGGGGGTTATGAGTTGCTCGAAAAAAGACTGATGGAAGAAAAGATCAAGAAAAGACAACAGGATGCCAAAAACACCGAGAACCCTCCATTGGTCGATGAGCCACCTTCTCCAATTGCAAGGCATGTTAAGTGGAAGATGGCTCGAACAAAGAAGTATGGAAGAATGACATCTACAGTGAGCCAAGAAATAGCAGATAGAATAGTGAGTTAATATCATATTTTTGTGTTATATCACTAATGTATGGTAAACGACGTTCTTATTTTTATGGTTGTCATGTACTTGGTAATGCAGGACTTGTTAGAAGAACAAACAACACAGGGGACCTTTGTTCCCCATGGTCGAAATGATATTCTAAACACTGCACTAGGAAGACCATAGCACCCTGGTCGTGTTTGTGTAGCAGGGACTGGTGTCACCATACGCCAATATTTTGCACAAGCATCCTGTGGTTCTGCTAGTTCTATGCCATCCATCAGTCAAACTGATTTGTCGGACCTGATTCAAAATATGAAAGAATAATGGAGGAGAGAACAAGAAGAAGTAACCAAAAAAACAATTGAGAAAAAAATACAAGAGGTTAAGGACATAATGAAAGAAGAGTTAAAAGAGGTAATCAAAATGGAGTTGTCCCAAATAGCATCACCACCGTCCCCTCCGGGTGACTTGGATTGTCAGCAAATAGTTGCACGTGTCAGCACAAAGGGGAGTTGTGTTGATCAAGCAGCGAATCCATCAGCTTACGACCATGTCACCAATGTGGTACCTACCATGGGACTACATGTGGTGTGTGATCAATCTACGAAGTTGGTTGCCATGGGAAAAGTTGAGCACGGGGTGTCCACCATACAAAATGTGCCTTATGCAGATGATGTCGTTAGAGCTTCTGTCAAAAAAATTATTGATGGGGATGCTGAAGTCCCTATCCCGTCATCTGAAATCAAATATGTGAGAGAGACCCTTGGCACTTTTGTTGCGTGGCCCACATATCTTGTGAGGCGTGTGCCTCCCCAGGTATTCATGAATCCAGTTTTTCATTTATATTACAAGTTGTTTGAATTAAAAAGTAATTTGTTGATTACATTGCGTATTCAATATTTAATTAATATGATGTGGTTATTTACAATGATAGGATTCAGATTTGTGTACAAAAAAATCCAATGAAGCGCTTGAAAGGTCAGACACTAACTGTGGAGATGACCCATTGGGCAACCTCATTCAGAACCTATTTGATTTTTACAAGAACCTGGTGGAGTTGGTGTGGGATGGAGCTAAATTTGGTCTCCCTAATGCAGTGACATCATTCTTCATCACCTTTTTCTGATGTGAACGAAATTGTTTCAGGCGACAAATGTTTGAACATTTCTAACCTACAATTGTGGATGATGTAAGTACATTAAGTTTCACCATGTGCAGTACAAAATATGATTTATACACCATTTAACCTTGGAATGATGTAAGTACATTAAGGTTAATGTAGTCCATTGTGAATTTTAGATTAGCACATTTTAAGGAAATAATCAGTTTTTTGCCAGCTTCCTGAGATAATTTTGAAAAGAATACAATTATTTCAAAGAATTTAAGCGATCCTAAACAAGCCTTCAGCTATACTAGATGTGCTTTAGATAAATCAAAAAGGCAAATACCTAATGCAGTTATCATACCTTAGCTGAATATAAAACAATATCTTCCTTTGTCAGCTTGAAAGATTGCCTGTATTATCATAAGATGCAAGATTTAAGGCAGCACATGGCTCTGGCTGACACAATAGCACATATTTGGTGAAATGCCATAAACTTGTGTAAGTCAGTGGAACTACACACCTTAAAAGTACTTGCTTGAGATCCCGTTGTCACAATAAGCAAATCCTTTGGAGCATAAGCATCAATATCTTCTGCTTTCACCTTTGTAAAATTAGAAATAATTAACAGCTGGTAACAAATGAGACTATAAGAATTACAGAAGCTCTAACAAAAACAAGGATATACAGGTGTCACTAAAATTTAGAAACACAAAAATTATTAGTGACCAAAGGTGGAAATAAATAAATAAAAACAAATCCAACAAATAACTATTAAAATGAATGGAAAAAAA
>PYAF01000752.1:0-23216 GCA_007407185.1 Glycine tomentella | reverse complement strand
TTTTTTTCCATTCATTTTAATAGTTATTTGTTGGATTTGTTTTTATTTATTTATTTCCACCTTTGGTCACTAATAATTTTTGTGTTTCTAAATTTTAGTGACACCTGTATATCCTTGTTTTTGTTAGAGCTTCTGTAATTCTTATAGTCTCATTTGTTACCAGCTGTTAATTATTTCTAATTTTACAAAGGTGAAAGCAAAAGATATTGATGCTTATGCTCCAAAGGATTTGCTTATTGTGACAACGGGATCTCAAGTAAGTACTTTTAAGGTGTGTAGTTCCACTGACTTACACAAGTTTATGGCATTTCACCAAATATATGCTATTGTGTCAGGCAGAGCCATGTGCTGCCTTAAATCTTGCATCTTATGATAATACAGGCAATCTTTCAAGCTGACAAAGGAAGATATTGTTTTATATTCAGCTAAGGTATGATAACTGCATTAGGTATTTGCCTTTTTGATTTATCTAAAGCACATCTAGTATAGCTGAAGGCTTGTTTAGGAACGCTTAAATTCTTTGAAATAATTGTATTCTTTTCAAAATTATCTCAGGAAGCTGGCAAAAAAATGATTATTTCCTTAAAAAATGCTAATCTAAAATTCACAATGGACTACATTAACCTTTTGCTAATGAACCAATACCAGTATATGAACTTCCAATTTACTGTTTTTAGTTTCAAATTTAAATCCATTATAGTAGCAACTTCTGATTTTTCTGGCTGGGCTTTTGCTTGTGTTAGTTTCTGAAATTTTTTCTGGGTGAAGAAAAAAGATAATTATGAAAATTTCTATCTAATAATGTGTTGTAAATGTGTTCTTTGCCTTTTATACCACCTAGAAACATAAGTAAATAAAAACTAAATAGCCCAAATCTAAAAACGGCGTAAAAAAACATCCAAAGGAGGAAGCTTAATTCAATTACCTGGAAATCAAAAATCAAAATCTGGTCCAAAATTGATCCATTTTCCTTCATATTTTAATGGAAAGAAAACAAAGCAAAGCAGTCTTTGAATTCTAACCCTCAAAATCAGTACACAATCATGTGGCCAAAAAACATTAGGTAGTTTTCTAATAGTTTACATTCCATATTTAGCAATTTTAACAATGTAAGATCTGCTGCTTGTCAATGTGTGGCACAGTTTTGTTTGCTTGTATGAGGGCTCCACAACCCACTCCCTCCCAAATATCTAAGTTGCAGCCAATGGTTCAACTGTAAACTGTCCATTGTGATGTCTGAGCCTTGTTTTGTTCAACCATTGATTTTGAATGTGTTGAGGACCTTTTCATATAAGAAGTGATAATTGACAAAGTATGTTTTTGTTATGAGGATGTTTCAGAAACAACAAATGTTTAGATTGTCACTCATCATTTCAGTAAATGGAATGTAAACTATGCTATATAATGAAATTGTAGTTTCATCCTAATTTGAGGATGCAACTTAATATGGTCTTAACATCATAAAGGGCTATTTATTTTGTTTGCAGGTACTTGTTAGTCACCTTGTTGCAAGGGACGATAGTCACCGTCGAAGCCTACATTCTTTGAGGAGTCTATCACGCTTGTTCTCTCATTTGTTGCCATCAACGAGGTTGCTATTGTTGTTTGTGCCCACTATACGAGGTTTGTGTGTTTTTTGTACACTTTTTTGCTTATCACACTTACTTGTTGTAACATTTGTTATACCTTGTTTTAAAGTTATTTCAATTTTTAGTGAACCTTAGAGCATATTTAGTGTAGATCCTAAATTGGGATCCTAGACCATTTTTTGTGGATCCTATAGTGTCATTTAGGATTGAAGATCTCTAGTGTTAAATTTCAAATTAAGATATTAGATAATTTTAATGTGTCCCACATGAATCTCACTTTTAAATATTTAAAATTTTAATTAAATTAAATTAAATTAATTAAGTAATTAATTTTACTTAATAAAACATGAAAAAATATATGAATATCAATAAAACATACAATTAATTTTAAGTAATTAATTTTAAATTTTAATTTCATTTCATTTCTTTTTTTTCGTTCTATCACATAAAAAAATCATTTTTTTTAACTTCGGGTAGATCTTCAGGATTTTTGGAAAAGAATCGGATCTCCACATAGAAATTTTCATTCCTTCTTTAGTGATGGATTTGGTAAAAGAGAGATCTTCAACTAAAAGTTCCACTAAAATTATTTTCTATTTCTAAAAATGACAGAGACAATTCATTCAGTTATATTTCTAAAAACTGTCCAGCAATTAATATTTCTAAAAACTATCCAGCAGTTTGTCACATGTTGGCTGTAGGACAGTGCAAGTGTTTTGTTTTTTTTTTTTTTTTTTTTACTTTCTCATTATTTTTCAATTTGATTTTTTTAAAATCGTGCAAGAGCACGGGTCCCATACCTTGTTTTAGTATATGAAAAAAACAAAATGAAAAAGAGAATAATTGTAGAAGCTGTAATATGTTAACTGTTGTAAATGAAAAGAAGATTGTATAGTTTTTATAAATATATCGAAAACACTAGATTTAAAATTGATTTTTAATTACAACTATCACTACTACAAAAAGGGTCTTTAAAGACGCGTGTTTTAAGTCGGTTCTAATATACCCGTCCTTATTGGTAGCGCGGTGGCAATTTTGTAAATAAAATGCCACGTTCAATGACGGTTGCCAATTAACCATTTTTGAAACTTTTGTACTAAGGCGGTTTTCACTGCAATCGTCTTTGTACCCATTTATGTTTTTGCTTTTATTTAACCCTTTATGTCACTCTCTCTCTCTCTCTCTTCAAATCATGGTTTAAAAAAAACATGTTCCCCTTCGAGGTGAGGCCGCTCGCTCTCTAGGGTTTCTGATTTTCTCTTCCCTTTCAATTTTCATACCTAGGGTTGGGGCTTGGGTTCGCTATGCTAAGTGTGAGATGAAGAATGGCGAGGTTGCGAGGTCAAGGAACGTTTACGGAAAGTCGTGGATAAGCTCTCCGATGACGAGGAAGCAGAGCAATTGTTTGTTGTGACTCGACCTCCTTGGCGGGTCTGCGAGTGATCACAACGAGTCAACAACAGTCAAGGGAAGTGGTGGAAAGAGAGGCTTCTGTGAAACTGCTTCTGTTGATTTGAAGCTTAATCTTTCTTCCAGTGATAACTCTGCCTCGGATTCACCTTCATCTGTGTCTATCGAGAAGGTCAAAGAGAAGACTACCACTTCTACACCTCCTCCTCCTTCTCGAGCTAACGCCCCTGCAAAACCACCTGTAAAGTCAGTTCTTCTCCTCCTTTTGCCCTCCCTTCATTTCAATTCCATATGCTACAAGTACTTTGTCAATCAATATTGGTTTGACTCTTTAATTCTTGTATTATGATATATACGTGTGTGTGTGATATGTGTCAATGTACTTTGATTTCAGTTGATGAAGCCTCATAAGAATCTAGTTAGCTAATTATCTCTTATACATCTCCCTCTATAAATGTAACCTTTGCTTTCAATATATCTCACCAGTTATCCAATATTATCCAATATTTTTTTTTTCATTTAATCATGGCTGCACCACATGATAATGGTCCAAGAAACATGGTTTCCATTTCAAGGATTGTGTATCACCCTTTACTTTCTTATGTGGATCTCTTTACTCGTACCAATATTTTCCCTTTGTTTTTGTCAATGGTTTCCAAGGAAAGGTGATACATTGATTTTATACATTATATGGTTGTCAATTTTTTCACAGGATTATAGAACCACTTGCCTCAAGGTGTGCAAAATTCAGGTTTCAACCATTATCAAAAGAAATCATGAGTAGCCGTATATTATACATCTCCCAAGAAGAAGGACTCTGTCTTGATACTGAGGCTGCTGTTGATAAATTTGAAACTTATGTAAGTTGCTTTGATTTTGTTCAATATATATTTACTGCATTCGTGATTATTAATATATATATATATTTAGAATGAAAATCACGTCTTTATGATTGAGCTATATGAATTTTCAATTGTTTGTACGACAATGCCAATAGATTCAAATGGATATATACGGTCATGAACAGTGGTACTTCTAGGCATGGCTTAATTTGTATTGGTAATCTTGGTATATTGTTTGTTTTCTATTTTTTTTTTTTTGCCATAAAGATAAGAACATCATAAAGTTTAGAAGTCTTCAATTAATAGTCTCACAACTAGGTGTGATCATAGATCTCAACATGAATATGATGAATTTGTGCTGATTTAAACAACAGACATTACTACAGCATAGACATTCAAGGTCGGTTATTTTGACCATACAAAGTTAGTTTTGGAACCGACCTTGTCTTTGACGTCGTCAAATAGGTAAGCCAACAACGTCGGTTTTTTTAACGACCGACTTTGAAATTCTTATAAAAAAGTTTATTTTTCTAAAAAAAATTCGTATTATCTAAGTTGGTTATTTCAAAAAACCGACTTAGAAAGGTTAATTACAATGTCGTTTATTCTTAATAACTGACTTTGAAAATCCGGATACAAAGTCGGTTCCTTTAACAAATCGACTTAGAAAGCATGCATACAAAGTCAGTTGTTTTAAAAAACTGACTTAGATAGTTCAGATACAAGGTCGGTTCCTTGAAATAATCGACTTAGAAAGCATGAATACGAAGTCAGTTGTTTTAAAAAACCGACTTAGATAGTTCGATACAAAGTCATTTATTCCTTAATAACTGACTTTGAAAATATTGATACAAAGTAGGTTATTTTAAAAAACCGACTTTGATGTTCCCATTTTTTTTTTAAACAATATTTTTTTTTTTGAATTTCCCATAAATTAAGAAAACAGTGAAATTTGTACCTATTTCTTCACCATAATCCAACAAACAATTCACTGCAATTTAAATTGACAGTAATTTAAATATTGGCAACAATTAACAAATACTCAAGTAGCTAGGTTTAAAAAAATAGGAAAATAAAAACCAGATGAAAAAGACAAGTCTAAATGAGTTAAGTATCTAAAACTCATAAGCCTCCTCAGTCTAGTCCCTGAAAATCAAGTATAAACCCATGATTATCAATGTGCAGTGAATATCACTTTCATTTCTTTTAAGTTTTAACACAATACTAGCTGTTACTATAACACAATACATTTGAGGCCATAGAGATCACATAAGCTCCAAGTGAATCACTCCCCAATTTAGAGGCAATTTGGAATGTATCCAAGACTTCTTTAAAATCAGCATGAACCTAAAAACAAAAAATCAAGATACCATACCAATTAGAAATAGCCAGGAACATTGAATAGAAAAAGAATTAAGCGACTACAGCTACTTTAATTGTTGGTTACTTTAGATAAAAAAGAATGTAAAAAGTATAGTACTTTGAATTATAATGTCACTGGTCACACTTTTGATGTTTACTCTTTTTTTCAGGATTGCCATAGAAAGTTCAACACTAAAGTTCTCAGTGTGTCAGTAACTATAATTTGAGAATCCTGACATGAGAATATATAATACCAAGGCTCATATTCCAATTTTCAACTATAAAGATCATAGTGGTGATTTTGGAACTAGTCAACATTCAGTTAATCATAGAAACGTGAAAAAAGAAATAGCTTCAATGTTTTACACTTTAACTACCATATCAACTTTTTTCCTTTTCTAAAATTCAAACCGAATCTTTCAAACACAACAGTCAAACAGATGCTTGGTATACTAAAAACTGTAACCATCACACTTAACTCTATACCAACAGGAACAAGAGGAAGATTATATTGGAAGTCAATGAAAAAGTCTTCAAAATGTATAGGGAGGTGCCAATTGAACTACAAGCTTGTTGGTGGCAATTTCAATATCTAATAGAAGATAATCTTGAATCAAGTTGTAGCTATTTTTGCAATCGTCGCAACTAACCGTGATTCTAAATTTCCAGTTATTGATGAAATCCGGGTAGCAGCCCATGCCCGGGAACTTCAGACAAAACAGCAAATGGCTCGCGCTTACAACAAGAAAGTGGTCCCACGACAATTCGAATTGGCCGAATTAGTATTACGACTAGCCGACATTGGAAACAAGAACGCCCGGGACGGAAAATTCGCAGCTAATTGGGAAGGTCCATATCGGATAACTCATAAACTCGACAAAGGGACCTATATGTTGGAAACATTGGAAGGTAAGCTGATCAAGCGGACATGGAATGCCGACAAACTCAAGAGATATTACAGCTAGTATGACATACGTGCGCTTCTGTTATCGAGGGTACGAACTCAGAAGTTATATTCCCGGGTACTTATGGTCCTCTGTCATGGAAAGCGCACCGCCTAGACGACAGAGGAATGCGAGTTTTTCTTTTATTGAGGGTACGAACTCGGGGATCACACCCCCGGGTACGTATGGTCCTCTTTCATTGAAAACAAATAAGCTTTTTCCAGTCGGAAATGGATCCAGAAGCCATGCCTCCGAACACAATTATTTCTATTTATCATTACAAATTGTACCGTTGTAAATCTTAAGTGTTTTATTTGGAACACATGATCCTTAATAAAGCATTGTAATACGACAGCTACGAGTTTAATAAAATGGTATTAAGTATCATGGTGTTTTATTTATGTCTCCATAAAACGTGATATGAGCAGATGTCGTGGTTTTTTAAGACATGATTCGACTAGATTCTAAAAGCTTTGAATGATACGATGATCGGTTCTGATCAAATCGGGAGAAACAGAGTTATTCATGGTTAAAATCTAAGTCTAAGACAATAACAAATATAATATTCGGTCTTTGGAACCAAAAAGCTGCGCGCACACAATATTCTATTAACCGGGTAGAAAAAACCTGGAAATCAAAAAATCATTCAAATTGATAGCCATACTATTAAAATGTTTGTGCCAAGTACTGTTAAAATATATGTTCCAGGCCCTTGGGCCCAACATCGACATAAAAGTAAATAAATACAAGTAAAACCGGCCTTTTGGCTCTTCACTCCTTTTCGACGGGCGGGATGTCGGTGACGGTCTGTTGCGAATCGGAGACAGGGGGTTGATTATCAGCAGAAGAATCAGTAACCGGGGCAGTAGGAGTCTCATCGGCTTGCGTAGGTTCATCAACTGCCGCTGCAGAGGAGGTTTCAGCCCCGGTAAGAGGAACCCACTGGCCATCGTCAACGTAAGCCATATAATGCATCACGACAGTAGAAAGTACCACTCCCGGGTTCAAGTATTGAAGTTGCTCGATGGTGTTAGTGAAACCCTCCTCGGCAGCGGCTTTAAGAGTAACCTTCATAGCCGCGAGTTTATCCTCATAGGATCGGATTTGCTCTTCGTGATCAATTTTTAAAGAAGCCTTTTCCTGCTCGGCAACCTCCAGAGAGCCTTGAGCTCGACCCAAGTCGCTCCGCAAAGAAGCAGAAGAAGCTTGGGATGCGAGTAACTCTTCCTTTAGCTGCCGGTTCTCTGCAGCCAACTGAGCCCGAACCTTCTCGAACCCGACCTTGGTTGAAAGAAGCTCCTCATAAGACTTTTTCTTCTCTTCCAACGCGATGCCATACCTGTTACATTTAAGTACTGAGTGAAACATCATGAATAAAAAATTCTAAGAGTTCACGATAAAGATATATATACCTCTCCCGCACCGCAACAAGTGCTCGAGCCAAGGATGCTGACCGGAAGGCATATTCTTCGACGCAGACGAGCTCGGCCAGTTCTTCGCCCACGGGGGCACCGGGATTAAGCATATAGGAGGGAGGCTTTGTCAATTTGATTAAGTCCTCACTCACTCCTTTTTTCCAGACGTTACCCGGAATTGCCCGAGATTCGGAACGCCCGGAACCAGTAGTGGGACCGGTGCGCCGCTGAGATGTCGCCACGGTCAGATCCACAGTTGCTACCCCGGAAGTCGGAGTAGTTGAAACCAGAGGACGGGGAGGTGCTGTGTGACTAGAAACAACCGGCGCACTTGGCACAACCTTGGCCCTCTTGTCCTCGCCATCCAACATGGTCCGGTAAGAAGGAGGAGGGCGTTTACGCGATTTGTTTTGAGCAAGAGGCTGCTCGGAGGCTAACCCCTTACCTTTATCCTCGACAATCTTGGGGCTAGGAACAATGTCAGATTTGGTCTTGGTGGGAGGAGTCGGCTGTGGTCCCATGTCGGCTACAAAAAAAAAAAAAACGTTAGAAACAATATATATAGCATACTTGGCATAACTAAGGAATCAGAGCAAACCGGTTCGATGGCCAATATAGTTAGCTATGACAGGTTGGCCATGTGCATCTACATATTCAAAAATGACAAAAACAGATGAAGCATCGGAGTCACACAATTCCTCTTCGGTGAACCGATAATTTGACCGATCCTGCTTATAATGATCCTCAAACCAATAGAGGGGAAAGGCCCATTCCACGTCGGAGGACTCGAGGCCGGACAAAAAGAATGGTCGTCGACCAGGCTCAGCGACCACCTTAAAGTATTTGTCCTTAAAACCCCTGAAAGAGTCTGTGAAAGGTTTAAATAATTTCCGCTTACTCTGACTTCATAAAGAAATCCATCCTTTCCGGTTAGGAGGTTCTCTACCCGTTCTAGGAGTATGAGGAAAGAAATAATAAAAGAAGAGGGGGATAGTACAAGGAATCCCCAAGTCTTCACAAAATAATTCGAAAACATGGATAAAGCCCCAACTGTTTGGGTGAAGTTGAGAAGGGGCTACCCGGAGATGAGTTAAGACTTCGACCTCGAAGGAAGAGAAAGGAAAAGTTATGCCTATTTGGGTCACTACGTCCTGGTAAAAGAAGAAAAAATTGTGGTCGTTGTCCTCTCGCCGAGCACAAACGGGCTCACCCGAAAGGGGAGCCCGGATTACAAACCCGTCTTGTTTCCCTACCGGAGTGGATACTATACTAGGGAGATCAAGGGTGGACAGAGTCTGAAGGACTTCGTGAGTCACCCAAGTAAATTTGGACGCCAGTGCCGGAGCCACTTCCGATTGGGAATCAGCAGATATGGAGTCGTCTACAGTTTCCAAGGCAACATCCATTACACCTACGTAAATGAAGAAGAAAAATAAAGATTAGTAAACGTACCTGGAGTCAAGTCTTCAAATACAGAAGAAGTCAAGGTCGAAACCTCGTCGCAGCCGACGCGGCTGCGTGGCTTTGTCGGGGGTTTTTTGGTGGAAGAGAGTATAGGGTTATGCCGACACGACCCCAAAATTGAGACAGCAATGTCATCGGAGCCAAGTTGAGTATAGTACGCAGCCTCAGAAACACAATCAATGCAAGCATCGTATTTGACATCCATTATTTCATCCGAAGATGAGGATGAGGTGTCATCCAGCAATGAAGAAGTCTCATCCGACGAAGAGGAGAGACCGGTAATAGGATTGAAACGACGACAGGGAAGACCTAATGAAGGATCTCTTAGGCCGCTAGCGTCAGTGGGCCCAGGAAAGTGGGGACCCAAAGTAGGGAAAGTCCTAGAATGGGTCAAGTTCGGTCTAGGTGTAGGGCCTATAGAGTTCGAAAGGGGAGGAAGAACACCGGTGGTGTTAGACTCATCTCGGTGGTACAGCAGAAAAGGAGTGTTTGGTCTGCCTTTCCTAGAGGAGGAAGACCCATCCAGTATGGCCGCGAAGGGGATCACTTTCGCTTTCCCCCGCCGGAAGGGGAAGGCCAAACAATAACCAGGCGGCCCTAGGGCCAACATGTTTCCGTAACTCCGCCTCTTCCTTTGGGGTCATTTTCATGATGAATAGAGGCGAAAAATAACACGGAAAAAGAAGAAGAAGTAGAAGAAAAGGAAACCCAGTACAGAAATAGAAGATGATACAGCCCTAATCGCTAATACAAGTGTAAACTATCAAACTATGAATTCATAAAAGCCAAAGTTGAAAGAAGAGCAAAAAAAAATACCTGTCAAAGGAGAAAGATTGAGAACTGGGAGTGGATGAATGAAGAAAGTACTTGAAGAAGACTCGAAAGATCGTTGAAGGAGAAGAGAGAATGTGAAGAGAAAAGCAGGAAAGTGCGACAGAAATGACAAGCGAAAGGAAAGGAAGCAGAAGAAGTAATAAGAAGTGCGGGATTTTCGGAAAAATTCAAAATATAAGGATAAATGGAGTAACCGCCAATTGGAAATGAAACGGTTCATGAAACCGCAATTAATGAAATGAAACGATGTAAGGGCATATTGGAGAAAGCACACCTGAGTTTGGGGGCATGGAAGTAAAAACATAAGGATTGCAATGATTATTCGAAAAATGAAACGACAGGCCCTTTTAATGCATTGATTGACAGTAATGGCAGGAATGGTAACCGGCTGCATATAGGAAAGGTCAACCGCCGTTGGAAGCATGCTGGCTACTCGGAAATGTCTCCCCTCCTTAACATGTCCGGATACGTGTACTCGTGGAAATGCAATCGAATGGTAACAACTCGGAAGGGTGTTTGCGGGTAGGCACCTTTGAAATGTCATTTAGTAGGTCTATCTCGACAGGTTTTATTGGAAAATCTATCATCTGGCCAAGCGTGGCCGGACGATTCTATTAGGCAATTTTCTGTCCGCGACAACATGTCTACTCGGACGGATTCTTATCCGAATACAATCCGCTTGGGGGCACGTCTAGTCAGATAATCCTATTCGGATGAAGCCTTTAGCTGGAGTGAGGTTTAATTGCAGGGGTGTATGACTAATCCAGTCCATTAGTACAACACCGCTCCCAATGACTATTACTCTATGCTACTCGGAGGACTTCTATTCGACAAAAGTTTACGATTGTGGATTTCTAGTCGGAAAGTACAACACATCCCGGCTACCAAGATTGCTTGATAACCGGGCTAGGGAGCAACTGTTACGGAAGTGATATTGGGCCTGATTGCAAGGCCCAATAACCATTCGAAGATCCTGTACCTAATATCTCCCCTGAACGTGGGCTCTGACTTGGTCTATAATAGAAGTTATAGACGTACGGATTGAGGCCGGAAATCTCGGGAGCAGTTCGTGCTGTAACTGCAAGGTAACAAGTCTATAAATATCCATTGGTTACAGTCAAAAAGGTACACACACATTCTAACTCGCTCTCTTTCAATCACACAGAGCACACACCCCACGTCAATTGGTGTATCTCTGTGATCGTCTGCTTCGAGGTATCATTCTCCATTGATATCCTTGAAGTTGCAGAGTTAGAGTGATCAAACAGTAACCACACAGTACTTTTGTACTGTACATTTGTGTTCTGGAAACAGATAGAACAGTACCCATTTATGTTTTTGCTTTTATTTAACCCTTTATGTCACTCTCTCTCTCTTTAAATGATGGTTTAAAAAAAACATGTTCCCCTTCGAGGTGAGGCCGCTCGCTCTCTAGGGTTTCTGATTTTCTCTTCCCTTTCAATTTTCATACCTAGGGTTGGGGCTTGGGTTCGCTATGCCAAGTGTGAGATGAAGAATGGCGAGGTTGCGAGGTCGAGGAACGTTTACGGAAAGTCGTGGATAAGCTCTCCGATGACGAGGAAGCAGAGCAATTGTTTGTTATGACTCGAACTCCCTGGCAGGTCTGCGAGTGATCACAATGAGTCAACAACAGTCAAGGGCAGTGGTGGAAATAGAGGCTTCTGTGAAACTGCTTCTATTGATTTGAAGCTTAATCTTTCTTCCAGTGATAACTCTGCCTTGGATTCACCTTCATATGTGTCTATCGAGAAGGTCAAAGAGAAGACTACCACTTCTACACCTCCTCCTCCTTCTCAAACTAACGCCCCTGCAAAACCACCTGTAAAGTCAGTTCTTCTCCTCCTTATGCCCTCCCTTCATTTCAATTCCATATGCTACAAGTACTTTGTCAATCAATATTGGTTTGACTCTTTATTTCTTGTATTATGATATATACGTGTGTGTGTGTGTGTGTGTTTTGTGTCAATGTACTTTGATTTCAGTTGATGAAGCCTCATAAGAATCTAGCTAGCTAATTATCTCTTATACATCTCCCTCTATAAATGTAACCTTTGCTTTCAATATATCTCACCAGTTATCCAATATTATCCAATATTTTTTTTTCATTTAATCATGGCTGCACCACATGATAATGGTCCAAGAAACATGGTTTCCATTTCAAAGATTGTGTATCACCCTTTACTTTCTTATGTGGATCTCTTTACTCATACAAATATTTTCCCTTTGTTTTTGTCAATGGTTTCCAAGGAAAGGTGATACATTGATTTTATACATTATATGGTTGTCAATTTTTTCACAGGATTATAGAACCACTTGCCTCAAGGTGTGCAAAATTCAGGTTTAAACCATTATCAAAAGAAATCATGAGTAGCCGGATATTATACATCTCCCAAGAAGAAGGACTCTGTCTTGATACTGAGGCTGCTGTTGATAAATTTGACTCTTATGTAAGTTGCTTTGATTTTGTTCAATATATATTTACTACATTCGTGATTATTAATATATATATATATATATATATATATATATATTTAGAATGAAAATCATGTCTTTATGATTGAGCTGTATGAATTTTCAATTGTTTGTACGGTAATGCCAATAGATTCAAATGGATATATACGGTCATGAACAGTGGTACTTCTAGGCATGGCTTAATTTGTATTGGTAATCTTGGTATATTGTTTGTTTTTTTTTTTTGCCATAAAGATAAGAACATCATAAAGTTTAGAAGTCTTCAATTAATAGTGTCTCACAACTAGGTGTGATCATAGATCTCAACATGAATATGATGAATTTGTGCTGATTTAAACAACAGACACTACTACAGCATAGACATTCAAGGTCGGTTATTTTGACCATACAAAGTCGGTTTTGGAACCGACCTTGTCTTTGACGTCGTCAAATAGGTAAGCCAACAACGTTAGTTTTTTTAACGACCGACTTTGAAATTCTTATAAAAAAGTTTATTTTTTAAAAAAATTCGTATTATCTAAGTTGGTTATTTCAAAAAACGGACTTAGAAAGGTTAATTACAATGTCATTTATTCTTAATAACTGAATTTGAAAATCCGGATACAAAGTCGGTTCCTTTAAAAAACCGACTTAGAAAGCATGCATACAAAGTCAGTTGTTTTAAAAAACTGACTTAGATAGTTCAGATACAAGGTCGGTTCCTTGAAATAATCGACTTAGAAAGCATGAATACGAAGTCAGTTGTTTTAAAAATCTGACTCAGATAGTTCGATACAAAGTCATTTATTCCTTAATAACTGACTTTGAAAATCTTGATACAAAGTAGGTTATTTTAAAAAACTGACTTTGATGTTCCCATTTTTGTTTAAACGCTATTTTTTTTCGAATTTCCCATAATTTAAGAAAACAGTGAAATTTGTACGTATTTCTTCACCATAATCCAACAAACAATTGACTGCAATTTAAATTGACAGTAATTTGAATATAGGCAACAATTAACAAATACTCAAGTAGCTAGGTTTAAAAAAATAGGAAAATAAAAAGCAAATGAAAAAGACAAGTCTAAATGAGTTAAGTATCTAAAACTCATAAGCCTCCTCAGTCTAGTTCCTGAAAATCAAGTATAAACCCATGATTATCAGTGTGCAGTGAATACCACTTTCATTTCTTTTAAGTTTTAACACAATACTAGCTATTACTATAACACAATACATTTGAGGCCATAGAGATCACATAAGCTCCAAGTGAATCACTCCCCAATTTAGCGGCAATTTGGAATGTATCCAAGACTTCTTTAAAATCAGCATGAACCTAAAAACAAAAAATCAAGATACCATACCAATTAGAAATAGCCAGGAACATTTAATAGAAAAAGAATTAGGCGACTACAGCTACTTTAATTGTTGGTTACTTTAGATAAATAAGAATGTAAAAAGTATAGTTAACTTTGAATTATAATGTCACTGGTCACACTTTTGATGTTTACTCTTTTTTTCAGGATTGCCATAGAAAGTTCAACACTAAAGTTCTCAGTGTGTCAGTAACTATAATTTGAGAATCCTGACATGAGAATATATAATACCAAGGCTCATATTCCAATTTTCAACTATAAAGATCACAGTGGTGATTTTGGAACTAGTCAACATTCAGTTAATCATAGAAACGTGAAAAAAGAAATAGCTTCAATGTTTTACACTTTAACTACCCTATCAACTTTTGTCCTTTTCTAAAATACAAACCGAATCTTTCAAACACAACAGTCAAACAGATGCTTAGTATACTAAAAACTGTAACCATCACACTTAACTCTATACTAACAGGAACAAGAGGAAGATTATATTGGAAATCAATGAAAAATGCTTCAAAATGTATAGGGAGGTGCCAAATGAATTACAAGCTTGTTGGTGGCAATTTCAATATCTAATAGAAGATAATCTTGAATCAAGTTGTAGCTATTTTTGCAATCGTTGCAACTAACCGTGATTCTAAATTTCCCGTTATGATGTGAATTAAGTGTTACCTTTTGTGAGACCTTATTGCTACTACCATTGACCAGCTCTGGTGCCATCCAAGGTAGAGTTCCATGAACACCACCAAACACCAAGGTATTTCGCTTAATCTTTGAGAGGCCAAAATTGCCAACCTGGTGAAAAGCAAGTTTCGTAGCTTTGTCACACTGAACACAATTATAATAGAATGAATAATCCACAGCTTCAACGGATACCTTGCATATTGGCCGTATAGGATCCTTCAAGTTCACGACCAAATTGTCACATTTGAAGTCAAAATGCACAATATTTTTAGGTTCTAAATACTCCATTCCAAAAGCAATTGGAGAGCCAAGGCAATTATCAGCCTCTTGCGGCGATCAAGGTACCTGGAATCAGGATAAGATGATGCAAAACAAGGACAAACTGAAGGCAAAGTCATAAAACAAAGAAAAAAAATAGACTCAATATAAAACAATACTAAGCCTTTGATTTGGTTAATCAAGGTTGTCATGAGAAAGATATAAAATAATTATATTGAAACATGCAAGAAAGTTGATGCAGTGTCTGAACAAAATGCAACAGAAACCCTTGTAGATGTTATCCACACACTAAAATCTCAAGTAACTTCTGAATTAGAGTAGGAATATATTCAATTTAATTATAAAAAGTGTGACAAAATCTGAGAAACATCTGATGATATCTTGGAATATTTTAAGAGTATCCCAGATGATCTCTAAGGATTTCTTATTCTTTTATATTTTCATATGTTTCTATATTTAATATTCAATTAGGACTGCTATTTATTGGGTTGTCTTTTGTGATCAACTCATTACATCATAATAATATCAATCTTGTATTATTATGATTCTCTATTATCTCCTTTTCTTCTTCCCTACCTAAAATCTTTGAATTCAACAAAAAGAAAGGACACATGTAGAGTGAGGCCAAGCAGAAGGTAGAAAAGTTATACCTAAATTGCGAAGACAAAGTGCCACACAAGTAGCAGTAGCTGCATTTTGAAGTTGGTGATCTCCAAGCATTTGCAACTTCACATCATGTAACTTACAGGACTACATTAATAGATATATTCATAAGTTGCTCATAAAACTTTTCCATGATCAATGATGAAAGGGTAGATATATCCGTATTTCATGCCTTTTGCTCATAAAACTTGACATTTAATTTTCTTTTTTCAGCTCTCTTGCTTGTGTGTTCGTAACAAAACACTGCAGGAGGCTGCTTGTCTTCATTGCAATAGAAAATTAATAGTATACCTGAGTGGCAATCACATGACTTTGAACAATTAGCAAGAAAGTAGCTCTGGTTCCCTTGGAAAGAACATCTAGACCTCCACTTGTTTAAGCTAGATGTATCAGAAGTTTCACCTGCAAAGAATAATGGCAAGCATAAAAACAGACAGGGACTTTGGGCTTATTTGGATTTTATTTATCACTGAGATGAAACATGTAAAACATGGAACAGGAAAACTCAAAAAACTCAATATTAGAACATCAAACTGCAATTAAATATGAATTATCTCATGTTGCAGGAATAGAGTGCCCATGCAATGCCCAATGTATCAAATTCAGCTATTTCCTTCTTTTTTACTATTTAACCAGGAAGCACCTAAATATCAGTATTCAAGAATGCTTTTAATGACAAGAATTAGAGTCAAATAAAAAAAAAGTTTGGTGATTTGTGATACTAACTACAAAATGAATTAAGTGCTAAATGCAAAGCGAAACTGAAATTAAATACTCCTTGAAGTGTCCATGGGATGCCTATCAAAAGCTGCTGTACTATTCAATTTTTATTTAAGCAATCAAGCACTTAAATTTAAGTGCATAAGCTATGCTACTAAAAACAATTGGAGAGCCAATTACTTAGTGTGTTCCAAATTGTTATACTAACCACAAAATGATTGCTGAAGAAAATACAGTCATATAATTCTGTCAACAAACTTTAAGAGAACTATGGCTGGTTTAAAAGGTCAAAGCAAAAGTTAAAATGAGATGATACAATGAACACAATGAACTAGTACTTCAATCATTTTGATTCCCTTCAGTGATGTTTCATATAGTAAACTATAGGGGCTACAAGTTCTTCACTTTATTTAAGTCATACAAAGGTTTTATACAGTACCTGCTAGTTTCTGTAGAAATGGCAGAAGACACCATGGAATCCAAAGAACTATCTTTAGTCTTAGGACCTGAAACTTCTCAAAACAAAGTTTCGTATTATCCTCTGCAATGCATACCTTGAATTATATAAAACCATAAAATAATCATCAAATTATAGTACCTTTTCATTCATCAGGAGCCGGCAAAGAAATGCCAATAAACACACACATCGTTCCAAGTATAAATTCCTTCATCTTGTACTGGAGAGTTACACTACTAAATTGTTATGCCAGATTGTGATTACAAATTTAGAGAAGTGCTGGACAACTCCCACTAGATATGCAGCTTCATATCTCTAGAAAGCTGCTTAGACATTTTTGTGCAAATGACAGCAAGAAAGCAAGGGAAATTTCCTTCCTGGTGAAATTGATTTGATCCAGCACCCAGCCCTAGGGATACAATTCAAGAAGTCAAGAATGTAGAATACGGGTTTGTTTACGGAGCCAGCATACTTGTATCCCTTCCATTTCCTTGTGTATGCATATCTCTGGTTGATTATATGCTACTTGCAACTTTTATGCATATTTTCAATCTTTTCTTATTGTGATAATATATATAGCTCTCAAGGACAACTCTTCTAGGGTATTGTTTGTCTGTAGTACAGTAAATGAGATTTTTTTTTTCCAGCAACGGAAATAAAAAGATACATGCTCTTATTTTTACCATTCGGCCTTTGTTGAGTATCTTTCAGTTTTATACACTTTGTATATTTGACAAATGTTTGTCACAATTTGTGTTTCTCGCATCTTTTACTCATTGGCATATTGTATGATTTTGATAATCTTCACTGCCATGAGCGATCATGATCCCAGTCAGTCGCAATTTGGTAAGATTGGGTGAGATCACAGGGCAAGTTTGCCAGGATTGCTGGGATCTTGCAACCTCAACACACCAGAAATATAGTCCATTGTGAGGTTTTTGACCTGCAACCTGTTTTGCAACATGAAATATCCAGGAAGTTCTGATTCTGAAATTGGCAAAATTTACCCCCATTTTCAGCCATTCTAAAGCTGAAACCACTACTGTATGCTATCTTCTTCTCCTTCATTGTTCCTCTTCTGTTCTGCACTTATGTTTGCTGAGTTTGCAGGGTGGTTCTCTTATACATCTGTCTTTTGCTGACTGCTGGGTTGTCTGTTCTCTAATTCTCTTCTGTATCTGGCTCCCTGGCATCTTTTTTTCAGTGTTTCTGATTTGAAGTTACTGAACTTAAACTAAAATGTCCTCTTTGCTTGTTTATGCTATTATCTGTGTGTATGAATGTATATATTTTATAGGATTGTAAGATCCCATGATTTGTGATTTTAACTCCCTTCCCAATCCTAAATAAAATATCGATTTTAACTACCTTGCAATATCCTCCACATTAGTTTCTATTTTATTTAATTTGTTTAGATTTGCTGCATTCTCTGCAGTAATATTAGAACTTAGAAGTTCACATTGTTCCCTGACAGTAAGCAATGACCCATGGCCCAAAGCTCCACTAGTAAAAACAGAAGATTAATTTCGTGTTTGAGAGAGAAACTTTTGTAACCAGAATGGGAAATTTCAGTAGGTTAAGACCTTGCAGAAAAACCAGTTGATAGACATCACCAGAGAATGAACCTAACAAGCAGTTACACTACGATATACCACATTTCGGTAATGTTGCGTACTCGGCAAGTGCACCGGTCGCTCAAGTAATAAAGTAGTAAGAAAGATATCGTCCCACGAGGATTGTTTGACCAATTAAATCATAAATTAAATCAATAAGTTGGATAACGAATAAAGAATGAATAAGATTGTTTTGCTTGTGTGTATAGAATAAGATAAACTAAAGACTCAATATAAACCTAAGTGTATAGACAAACTATGGAGATTAAAGATAAGATATGTGGTTAAGTAGCTAGGGCAGTTCACACCAAATGTTCCCTACATTTGTTCATGCATTGTCTACTACTTTCATTAAGCCTAAGTTACCCAACATGCATCTTCAATAATAATAGCTAAGCCCTACTCCCGTAGTGTTCTTAACCTTTTAACCCACTCTAATACCCTAATTCCTTAGTGATATTGATTAGGTCAAGCATTAAATAATGCATTAAATGGTTGCAAGCATACACTCCTATCCCTAGTTAATGTAAAGCTTGTCACTTTACCCAGATCCAAGCATAAGGCCCCAATATTCCTATTGTAAACCCCAGCCCTAAATATCTAACTAGAGTGATCAAGTCCAGAGAGAGATAGAACGACCATTCAACAGAATAAAATGAAATAACTTGGCATTAATAAAAGATAGCATCCAATACAATCCCAAAAGAGGTTACATTCAGTGCTTAGCCCTAACTACAATGAAGAACTAGCCAAACCTCATAATGGGTGGCTATGTTACAAAAGAAAATGGCATACCTAGCTAAAGCAAGGAAGAAGAAAATGGAGAAACCTCCACTTGAGCCTTCACTCTCCTTAAACCCTCACTAAGGTACCCAAGCTTTCTAAAACCCTATTTAGTGCAGTTTCCCTCCAAAGGTTCGTGCATTGAATGCTGAGGGTGGAAGTATATATAGCCTAGCCTGTGAAATCTCTGTTTTGCCCTTAAATGCTGCTTCTGTCGACCTGTGGCGCCTTTGGCGTGGGTGTGGCGCTCTAGGCGCAAACTTCCAGAAAATATGGTGCCCCAGCCGTGAGGTTGGTGCCCCAGACGCTGGCTGGCAATGGCTTTTGGCACCCTGGGCGCCAGAATGGCGCTCCAGGCACTGAACTCGAGCATTGATGGCGCCCCAGGCGCCAGGTTGCAGTGCTTTTGGCGCCTCTGGCTTGAGACTGGCGCTCCAGGCGCCAGATTCCAGTGTGAATGGCGCTCCAGGCGCCACATCTTCTTCAGACTTGGCTCTTTTCTTCTGCTTTTTGCTTAGTTTTGGAACTTGTGGTTGCTTTCCTGTCAATTCATCACATTAGCTCAAACCATAACAAAACAGGGTAATTACTCATGCTTCATGCTCAATTCTTGCTCTAGAAAGCTTAGGAAAACCTTATATGCAATGCGCATTTCAGGTAACTTGGGAATTGTACATAGAAGCTAGATTAAGTCATTTATATGAGTTTGACTTACATTATCTAGGCTAGGTCTGGTTTTGTATGTTGAACCATGCCCCATGGTGTTTCTAAATTATGTAACTGATTTGATTTTCTGAACTATATACTCAAATGACTCCATTCCATCAAAGTAGGAGTATTTAATTAGTTTTCTTCAACATTATATGATTAAATCTTCTTAGAGTGCCCATACAAGGCAAAGGCTACCTGTGCGTATTAAGTGAGAGAGAAAGTACCTGATATTCTTGAAAATAGATAAATCCTGTACAGATTGAGAAGAAAGTCCATGTTATCTGAAACATGGGAACTATAAGAATTGCATCGAACAATGACAGTCCTTCATTCAACCTGGTCATCTGCACAATTGGAAAAGACTGGTTTAGCATTCACAGTTGTCGTAAATTAACTTCAAAAAGTTACCCCATCAAAACATTAGCACAAATTGATAAAGCCCAACAAAGAATATTTACCAAAGAAAAACCTTACCCAAAATCCAGCAGTACTAAGAAATAAAAGAAGCATGGAATATGTGAACCAGCTGTGCAACTGATAACCATTACACATAGCCAATCGTAATAGGTTAGAACTGCCAAAAAAGTTGACATTAGGCACAATGGCTATTGTAACATGAAGCATGGCAACATGTTGGAGTAGCTGACTTACAGTGATTTAGCAAACAACACCTAGCATGAACATACAGCCCCCGAAACTACAGCATATGAGAAGGGCAGTAGCATGCTTCAATAGGCTCTGAGGTAAACAATAAATCAAATTAAGTTTATAGTAGAGGCATGACAAAATGCTCCCTCCTATCTCTAACATATAAAAGCCTAGCTACTTAAGTTGCTGTTCACCAAATTAGGAGTTTAGTCATTTGATTGCAGATAATACTTGATATTGTACTGATGCACATCTATCAGCTTAATTAACACTGTTTTTGCAAGGAAGACTAGAAGCAAAGATTTAATTGAACTGGGCAAAATGTTACATACCAGGTGATTGGTGATTGCCAAAAGCGACTAGAAAAACATTCCCAAGAACAATGAAAGTTGTGGCAACCAGTACACTGATAAAAGGCCATCAATTAAGCTACAAGTATTAACAGCTAGAACAGATTTGGTGAAAACAAACAAAAATGAAACAGTAATCGCAGTTCAAATTTAGCATACTTTGTTGGATTAAACTTTAATAATAATAAATTAGAAATGTGAAGAGTCATATCCCTAGGAGAAGAAGTTACTCATGTGAAGAGTCATGTTTGTAGGAGAAGAAGTTACTCATGTGAAGAGTCATGTCTTTAAGTTTCTTATAAATAGCATCTCATGTAAAAGGCCAAAAGTGTGGCTTGGCAGACCATTATCTAAATACATCAGAAGTATTCTACCAGAGAAATTGTTGTGTTTGTGTGAGTGCACCAGTGTGTGTGAGGACCTGTGATACCATGAATTGGTATCAGAGCATTGAGAAAATGGAGAGTGGGCCAAGTAGTAGTCCGCCATTACCCCGCCTTACAAAGGCTAATTACGAAAACTGGAGTATCCAGATGAAAGCCCTTTTGGGAGCCCATGATAGTTGGGAGGTTGTCCCTGGTGGTTTCGAGGAACCAACATCCACAATAGGATATACGGCAGCGCAGAACATGACATTGAAGGAGATGAGGTTGAAAGACAAAGGGGTGTTGTACATGTTATTCCGGGCTGTTGATGATTCCGGGTTTGAGAAGATTGCTGGTGCAACGACTTCAAAGGAGGTGTGGGACATACTTGCAAATGTCTACAAGGGTGCCGATCGAGTCAGACATGTTCGACTTCAAACTCTCCGTGGAGAGTTGGAAGGAATGAAAATGAAGGAAGGAGAAGGGGTGTAACACCCCGGACGTCTTCGGAATGTTATCATCAATGATATCCATATCACGCTATCAGCATTAAATACATGCGGTGCGGAAGCGATAGAATCGTTTATATTGATTACATTATGCAGGGAATATAAAATCATACACACAAAGCATCATAAACAAGCCCCTGCTGATCCAGTTAACATAACATACACAACATAGGCAATAGACATATAAAACCAAACTCAGAGAAACAGGAGGAATAATAATAACATACAACAACATCAACTGTACATATACATGCTCAAAAACAAGACCACAGCTGGGTCATACATCATAATAGGTATAGGAAATAGGTATACACATACCCTACAACTACACAAAGATCTAAGACTAGCTTCAACTCTTGAAGCTATGCCCTGGTCTTCTACTGCAGCCTCCCAACCAGCCTATCAGGTCCACTAGGGCCTCCTGCCCTGAGGTCGCTCCTCTCCTCAAGAAGCACCTGAAAACCACAAACCCCACACAGGGTGAGACAAACGTTTCAGTAAACTCAGGGTTCTGAGAGATCCTCCCAGACCCTAGTTCACCACCAAGCACACATAAAACATAACAACAGAGCCAAGGATATCATCCTTGCTCACACCTACGAAACCTAGGATATCATCCTAGTTTCCACACATCCCAACCATCTGGGTCCATAACAGGATGCTCTCAGCATCAGAGGTATTTCACCTCGTCATGGCTCTCATAGCCATCCATCAGAGATCAAAGCCATCACCATGGCATCAGTATCTCCTCCTGGCTCTCATAGCCTGTCTCACAGAGGTACTCTACTATCAGTGTCACACATCAGACACTATCCACACCAGAGAGGCACCGCCTCTGAACCATACAAACATTGCCTGAGGAATCCCTCAACTCAGGACTTTGAGATTACAGATATAGCTCATTTAAGAGGCCCTAGGCTCTAGTCCCCCTTGGGAAGCCCTCTCTTAGAGATACAACATATCTGTCTATCATCTGGCCTGGGAAAACCCTCCAGGACTTTCATAACACATGCCTGGGCAAGAACCTCCTTTACAGGGTAATCACATTCAGGACTTCCACATACACTGGCCTAAGGATAATCACTTAGGACTTCTAACATCTTTGCCTAAGGAGGAACATCCACACAGTTCCATCTGTCCTTAGGACTTAGGTGGAGAGCAGTGGCACCTCCCAAGGAATCTCAGCTATTCCAGGGAGTCCTCAAACTCTACCTCTGTCACGCCTCTCTTTACACACTTGTGCTTGATTAATTTTAATTAAAAACTCGTGTCCGCTTGGTATTAAAATTTGATTAGAACAAATTTTTTTTCAAAATTCTTTTCGCTTTGCTTTTCAAGTTTACGAGTTGTCTGTAATATAAATGATTTTCCTCACCACGACCATGCAAATAAAATTCATTAATACATATTGAATTATCAGCAGCCGAGTACAGTCCAAATAGTTTTATATAAACAGTCCATTACAATACAGCGTGGCGCAAATACAAACAAACAGAAATCACAGTCACAGCTAAAGCATACAGTCATCCAACAACACACAGACATCCAGCTTCTTCCTTAATGCTTTCCTCAGCTCACTGTTCTTCTGCTCACCCAAATAAATTGGGGTCATCACAGGTGTCAACCACAGACACAACTTGGGTAAGTATTTTAATAAACATAATTAGATAATCGATAGGAAACAGAATAACATATCAGATACATAATAGATTTAAATTAAACAGCGGATATAT
>PYAF01000751.1:387096-400418 GCA_007407185.1 Glycine tomentella | reverse complement strand
ATATTTTTTATCTATAGACATGAATCAATGTACGTAATATATAAAAATATTTTTAATTATAACTGATTAATATAGATAAAATGACTTATATCTATCATTATTTAGTGTAAGTAAAATTCATTAAAACTTAAAAAGACTTTTATTTATAATTACTTTGTGGAAGTAAAATCATATAAAATTTGTGTCTAATTAATATAGGTAAAATTCAAACGATTACTACCTATAAATATCTAATGTGGGCAAAATTCTCAAAAACTTATACATAGAATTACTTGATATAGATAAAAACTTCATAAAATCCGTACGTAAAATATTGTTGCTACATGTTAAGCTAAACATAATAGGAAAATTCAACCTAAAAGATTAGAGACTTAGGTGAGAGAGCCTTGTGACTTAAGTTGCTTGGAATAAAAGTTGTGTGGTCTGAACTCAATTGGCTTATATACGAAGGGAAATATATATATATATATATATATATATATATATATATAAAATAAGTGTATTATATATTAAAGTAATTAAGTGTATAAATATAGAAATATATATGATGAGAAAAGTTTCAGTTTTAAATATTTAATAATTATAAATCTAGGTCATATACGATGTATGTATGATTGATTGAAATCAAAAAATTAGTTAATAACTACTTAAAAAATCAGATATATCTATATCTTTTAATATTATGAGTAAATAGTCTAATAGCTGATATTTATTGTTATTATATTTTTTATAATGACCAAATATATGTAATTACATATAAACAATGTTTTTTTTTAGTGAATCCTCATTTTTGTTTCCCCAAAATTGTAATGTAACGTCAATTTAGTCTTCAAAATTATTAAAATATCAAAATAATTCTTAAAATTATGAATCATCAACTAAATTAGTCTCTTCATTAACCTCAATTGATTAGCAAAGACACTAATGTGACACCTTAAGTATCATATGGCTTCCACGTTACAGGAATTAATTTTACTACTTTACTTTCATGTATACAAAAATTCAAATGAGAATCCAAATACAATTTATTTCTCCATCTTCTTCACTCTTAAGTCCCAAAAGAAACAAAGACACATGCATTTGAATTTTTCAAACAAGCGTCTTTGTCTTCATCCATCCAAAAACACTTTGGTCCACAAATCACCAAACAAATTTTTTCAAACCCATGTCGAGTTATACGAATGCAGATATGGTTCAGCGGTTTTGTTTGTAGCTTCCTTTATGGAACCTATATTCAGAATTCTATTTAATCCACGCGATAGAAAATACATAATGCACGTTAAGGAAACTGGTAATAATACGTCATTCATTTGTTAAAACCTTATTCTTTTGCTTTTCGAGATAAGTAAAATTAGATATGTTCATAACAATGTTATATAATACTTTTCTTATTACCAAAACATCGAAATTTTCTATTTAGTATTGCTTCAACACTTGAACTATGTATTATAGGAAATTGCACTCGAGCATTTTGGTTCGACATTAGTGAATTTTTTTAAAAGCAAAGAAAATAGAAAAAAAAAAGTTGTCAATTTGTCATGCATGTATTCTTAAAAAAAAAAAATAGTCAAATTCCTTTCCATAAGGATGCTGCCCAGAAAATGCAAAAGTTGTAGACCCAAATCAAAGAAATCTGATCATATTTGAGTTGTTTCAATTAGATCATTGAATTAATCAATAAAATAAAATAAATTATTAAAAAGAATAGAGGACGGAATGTTAACAAAAAATTGTAATAAAATAAAAGAAAATTAATGAATAATATCAAAAGTGTGAATTATAGAAATAAACAATGTTAAAATTATAAATTATATATAATTACACAATATAAAAAATGATAATTTTTTAAAAATAGCATGAGGTTGGATTGATTCGAATTCTGCATATATACTCAAATTCGAAATCTGATAATCGGAATTGAAATTTTAAAATCTAAATCCAAATTCTTATCTTTAGTTTAATTTGGATTTATCATAGATCCATAGCCACCCTACAATGCAATTTGGAGGACCACTCAAGTTTTGTTTTGTAAGTGACATGCAAAAAATGAGTCTGAGGAAACAGGAGCACGAGGGAAGGGTAGATAGTGTCAATTAGACAAAATCAGAATGGTATGGTATGGGTAATGGGTAATGGGTAATTGGGTATAGAGGATAGAATGAAAAGAACAAGAACAACAAGGAGTGAAATTAAAGAGTCGGTGGCGTTGCCGGCGCCTTGTCGCACGTGTGCATTATAACCGAAGCTGCATACATCAACGTAGGTCCCACGATGTTCCTTCTCAGTCACAGATACACTTTTTTATCAGTTTCATCCATCAACGGCCATAACTCCTCCACTCGACCAATCATTCTTCTTTCTTCTCAATACCTAAGCCCTACCTTGTCAGCAACATAGCCTACAATCCACATCGTGTCGGCAAAGACATAATAGGGGGAAAACTAACCTACATCTCATATTTGGCGTATATTCATCAAATGAAAATAGAGATAAAAAAAATAGAATGAACGAAGAAGAAAATGAAATTTTAGTTTTTTTATTTTTTTTAAAATCAGTGATTATTATTATTTTAAATTTTTCACAGTTTTAATTTTTTTAATTGAAATATTTTATCTTTTACTTTTAAAAAATTTATAGTTATAATCCATGTGATCAATTTTAAACATTGATCTATATATTTCATAAATATTAATTGACATATGTCTACTTATTATTTATATGACACATTAATTGACATTGACGATTTATTGGTCAGTTCGAATCCAAAAATAGTCTCTTTGTATATGAAGGAATGAGACTAAATATAATATTTTTTCATTTTACCTGTGCATAGGGTAGAGCCTCAGAGTAATGGGATAAGTAGTTTGTTTATATAGTATTTTTTTATAAACATAGTTAAGTCTAAAATTGACCAAGAGACTAAATTACATATTATTTTTTAAAAGTGAAGAATAAAATATCTCAATTAAAAAATAAAGGAACTAAAATCATAAATTTAAATATTTTTTCTATTTTGTTTCTTTACTCTTTATCACTTAAAAATATCGTATTTTCTCTAATTTACTATACCTTAAACAGAAGATGGAAAATTTTGATATTTGAAGAAATATGTATGTTAAAAAAATATTTATTTATTATCAATTTTAGAACAAAAATGAAAAAATATATTTTGGTTGTTTATTCTTTAAATGATTTATTTTAGTCCTTTTTCATTTGAGTCAATATTATTCTTCTTGAAACAATGGTCGGTTTTTATTTTTAGGGCAAATTTTAAATCATTTTTTGACTAATCTAAGACCTTAAATCCTCGTATGTTCAAAAATAGTTGATATCGCTATACTAGTTGATGAATAAATTAAAAACATAATTTATCAAAAAAAATTACGTGTGAATATTTTATCAAGCTTCTTGATGAAGTAACAATTCATTGTTAACGTCACTATTATATCATTAATTAAAATTGTTATTTGACAATTGAGTCACATGGGCATAGGGAGGGGGATTGGCAGGAGCCATTACCTTCCTTAATTTTTTTAAAAAGTGTGTATTTTATAATAAAATGATCTTGGGTCCCGTTTATAAAATTGTTATTATAAACATACATGAACTTATTATAAGTTATTGACACATAGGCAGAGAAAAAGAGAAGACAAAAAAATATAGATGTGATAAATAACATGTTATGATAGAAAGTGGGATATATAAAGAAAAAAATATATAACTTTTAGTGAAGTATTTGAGATATCTATATATAATCATCCAAAATTTCAATCTATCTAAGAAATAAATAATTATAACTTTTATTTATTTTCTCATATATTACCTTTATTCATATTCATATGAAACAAATAACTAATTTATTAAAATCAGAAAAAATAATTAAGTTGGTTAATTTTAATTAATAATATCATAAAATTAAATAGTTTAAGCAATAACTTTTTATAGTAAATTATTCGTAATTCAAAGAATATTATTTTTCACTAATATGTGAGAGTGGCTTAAAATGTTGATTGGGTCAATGAGTGTATAGCGTCCTTGATTATTGATGTCTCGATGACTCATACCCTACAACACTTCATATGGTCACATTCACTCAATTTTATTGTTGGTCAAAACCTCCACCGGTCGAACCATCCGTGGCTAGCCTTTTCTGAGACCTCAACAATTCAGTTAGAGCCCTCCGTAGGTAATCATTTCCTAGACCTTAACAATTTGTTTCGACTACTTTCATGATCAATGATTACCCCCACAAATCAACACGAGACTTTTTAGCGCATTTCGTCCTCACTTACATGCTTTCTAAGAAATTTTTCATAAGGTCACCCATTGATCCGTAAAAAATGTACTCGCTAAGGGCAAGTGTACCCTAAGAAGTAGCAACAGTGGACTCGAAACTTCATATATCATACCCTAGAGACTAGTTGTGTTCCCAAATAATCTAAATTGCATAAGCTAAATAATTTTGGATTTTATCTCGAGTTAGAGATTGTTTGTGTTTGCGTTCAAGAAAATAAAAATAAAGACATGCAACAATATCGAGAAATGATATGTATGAAGAAAAGTGACTCAGATTATAATTTCACATGTATCATTTTCCCCTTGATTCCTATTTAATTAAGAACTCTGAGCTATCAATTAATCGTATAATACTTCTTATTTTAATTATCAACCTACGGTGAAGGTCCGAGAATACTCTTCCCCATAAATCAATCATGCATTGGTCATTTGAGATTTAATTTAGGGTTAAGGATAAATAACAAAGAAGTTTGTAAAAAACAATGAATTCATGCACCAGCTTGGTCATACAAGTTTTATGAATCCTATCATTCTATAGGTCTGTTAATTATGAGAAGATGGTCACAAACACATAATTAACTAATAATCAAAGTGATCAATTCCAATATAGAAGTGAAAGCGATAGAAAGATACAATTAACTGAATAACATCAAAGAACTTTATTAAAAGAGGAACTAGAGTACCTGAGTACATCTACATCACAATCTGAGTTCTAAGAGATTTAGCCAACCATGGTCATAGAATAACTAAACAACATATAATATTGCATTATAAAAGAGATCGAAAGCCCTTATATATTCAGACCCCAATTGTTATCGGTTCAGTTCTTCTCTCAAAAGCTATTGTTTTGTTAGTAAATAAAATAAAAATGTAACATAAAATACCTTTTACACTTCTATTTATAATGTTTAAAATAAGCTGCAGCGTAAAGGCCAACACAGGTCATGCTGGGCCAGCACAGGGAGTGCAGGGTGAGCATCGCCTTCTACGAGGATTTGGGCCATTGATTTAGCATTGGCCATTCTGGATCAACATGACCTGTAGGTTCAACACGAGCCGTGTGGGATCAGCATAGCCTGTGCCCAATAAAAAATTCTTAGAATTCCCTTTTTCTTATCTCCTTTGGCGCTCTTACCTCTTTATCAACTTCTCTGCTCAACTGTTCACAGTTAACACATACCCATGAGCTCTACAAACAAAATAAAGTAAAAACAATACAAAATGGGACAAAAAATGGAGTCAAAATACAGTCAAACAGCGGTTTATCACCCATCCCATAATTACTCCAAGCCAAACAAGCTTAATTGTGGAATTCTTAAGTGATACACTATCGAAAAGTAGATGCATCTTGTTGATATAGGTAATATTATATTTATAAAAATTGACTCGAACCGACCAGGTCGACCCGTTGGTCTGAGAATCAGGCACCTAATCTGTCTAAGCCACATGTTGGATCGGTTACACATACGACCTGGTGTGACTTGTCTGACTCAGGGTGACCTGGCCTCAAACCGGTGACTCAGCAACCTAGTTGACTTGGCGGATCATACATTTTTTAGTTTTTTTTTATCAATATCACTCATATTAGAAAAATCAATTTATTATACCTTATACTAGTGTTGTTTATAGATTTGCTTATATTTTTTTACCAAGCATAGCCACGTCTTGAAATTTAAGATGATAAACTTGTTATCATTTTCAATTTTCCCTTGACTAATTTGTGTGTGTGTGTGTGTGTGTTAGATTATGTTTGTCATTGTACAACAATCATACATATTTTAAATTCTAACTTAAGTTTTTTATATAAACTGAATTCTGAAAAAATATGTTGCATGCTCTAAATTCTAAACTAGTTCATAACTATGCTTCTAAATATATTGAATTTTTATTGAACTTTAAATCTTAAGTGTAAAAGTTTACCTGTTACGAAACTATTTTAGATTTTTTCTATTATAGATTAGATCATGTTGGTCAACTGATAACTAACTGAGTTGACCCCTGACCCAGTGACTTAGTATCCTGACTGAGTCAGTAATCGGTCTAAGTTTAATAAAATTGGATAGTACCAATTAATTTCTTTAAGCCATCTTCAATTGTACAGTCTCATACGTGCACAACCTCTAGATTCATCTCATTCTGGTGTGATTCATCTGGGTGTTACATGCCACCAACTTTCGTCTGGTTGTCCTTGAACCTCACCATACTAAGAGAAATGGTTACTCTTATATCATTTGTAATGCTCTTGATTATTGACGTCTCAACGACTTATACTTTACAACACTTAACTCAACTTCCTTGTTGATCAAAATCCTCCACCAGTCAAAATCTCTCGTAGATAGTCCTTTTCGAGATCTCGACAATCTGCTTTCGAATGTTTTCAAGATCAATAAATGACTCCACAAATCAACATAAAAACTTTTTAGTGTGCTTTATCTTTACTCACACACTTTCCAAGAAACTTTCCATAATGTCACTCATAACATAATTATTCCAAGTTAAGCACGTTTAACTATGAAGTTCTTAAGTGATTGACTACAAAAAAGTAGATGTATCTTATTGGTATATGAAATACCAATTAATTTCTTTAAATCATCATCAATTGTACAGTCTTATATATGAACAGTCTCAAATCCCTCTCATTTTGGTGTAATTCAATCGGAGTGTTACATGTCCACTAGTTTCTACTTGGTTCTTCCATGAGACACACCGTATTGGGTGAGAGGTATGCTCTGATACCATTTGTAACGTCACTAATTATTGACATTTCGATGATGCATACTCAACGACACTTCACATGGTGACACTTCACTCAACTTCCTTGTTGCTCATAACTCTCCATAGGTAGTCATTTTCAAAACTTCAACAATCTGATTCGGCTGTTTTCAAGATTAATGATTATTCTTATAAACCAACACAAGACTTTTTAGCATATTTTGTCATCACTTACATGTTTATTAAAAACTTTTTAGAAGGTGATTCATTTCATGCACTATCAGAAAATAAATATATTTTTTTAATATAGATAATACCAATTAATTATTTTTTTAAAGATTACTTATTTCATTTCATTTATAATAAGAGCAACCATATAAAAAGAAATATGATGAACAACATGAGTTGACACCCTTGCTAATCAATAAACAATAAAATTAACTTCTCTCTTAACCAAATTCACCACAAAGTTTTTGAAATAGGAAAATAAAAGATTATACTTGTTCAAGATTACACTGATTATTGTAAGAGAAGTTTCTTACTTAAAAAGCTAAAATCATAGTGTAATTCAATCTTAAACTGTCGATCGTTCCAATTTGCCTCTTAAACAGTTTCGGTGTAGTATAACTGTGTCATAAACATTGTCAAATCATTTTTAATGCTGGCATTTATCTAAAATCTTACTAAAAGCATTCATTTTTAATTACATGTTTCCAAGTATTGACGTGAATGTAATGTGAACTTCTTCTTCTTCTTTTTCCGAATGAATGTAAAATAAAACATATCGTTAGTTGCCAATTTTCTACTTTTGTTTGTAAACTGTAAACAGAGTTTTAACCTTTTTCTTGTAGGTGCTAGTCCACTTTCTTTGCTAATAATCATTTCAACTGACTTCCGTGCTCTGAGTTTAGTTACAGACTCACAGGATTTATCGACATTAATACACATATTTTACTCTTGAAAGTTGAAACGAAGTTAATAAAAATTAACTTAAATTTTAAATTATTATACATGAATTTAATAAATACTACTGTAGTATTATAAAATATTTGTCCCCTATAAATATAAGTATAACTTTATTATTTTCTAATTCTAGAATATATTTGAAGAAAAGAAAAAAAGATATTAGTTAATTACTTAACGATGAAATAATGAAACAGATTTGAAAAAATAAGATGTTGCAGATAATGGTTGATCGAATCACTGGTCCCAAAAAAATTATTACGTCTTTCCCCAGATGGTATCCATCAATCAAGTCGAAGTTGCATAAATCAAGCAAAAGTGTAATGATTACCCGCCAAACAGATTGATCAATGGATCATCCCTTCTCTTCACTCTGCATTCTGCAAAGAGTATTCACGACTTCCGATGCGTTGTTTTCGTACTAGCTTAATGCTTTCCCTCGATATCGTAACATATGATTATTTTGTTCTAAGAATAATGATTTCCCCCCATAAGTTAACGAATGTGTATAGGATATTCCTTATATACTTAATTATAAACTCTTTTCACAAATTTTTTATTAATTTTATAAAATTATTTTTAATTAATTATTCTCTGCAAATATTAATAAAAAGTAATTAAATAAACAAAAAAATAAAAAAAATAATAGCAAAAATAATTGACAAATTAATTGTAATTAACTAAATTTATTAATATTTTTTAAGGGACTTAAATTAATTAAAAAACTATTATAATTAAGGACAATAGAAATATTAGTTAGTAAAAAGAAAAAAATGTTTTTATTGAAATGCATAAATTATGATTTTATGTTTAAGTTATAGACTAATTATCTTTCATAACAATGAGGGGTGATGGCTATTAAAAGGATGAAATAATTATGATTTTATTTATTATTAATTGTGAGTGTACAAGAGAATATATATAGAGAGAGGAATAATAAATTCAAAAGCATCTAAAACTTAAATTTTAAAACTTGAATTTAAATTTTGTAACAACTTGTAATTAATTACTCTATCATATCAATAGTCTAACACGCTCTGTAAGATGATGGTAGTTAAGACAACGTCAATCTTATTCATAAAAAATTTGTGGTGTGAAAATATAAGATTTTTGATGAAAAGGTTCGCACATCAATCAAAGTCAATAAATGCAAACTTAACCATTAGCCACCATAAGGCAAAAGCAAATATGCTTAACCACCATAAGGCAAAAGCAATCATGCTTAACCACTATGAGACAAGCAAAAAAACTTAACCACCATAATGCAAAAGCACAAGAAAATAGCTTAACCACCTAAAAAAAGCAAAAACAAAAGTAAAAGAGTTTAACCACCTAAAAAGACAGAAGAAAAAAGCCTTAGTCATCTAAAAGGCAAAAGAAAAAGTGTTCAACAACCTAAAAATGCATAATCAAAAAAATGACTTAATCACCTAAAAGGCAGAAGCAAAATAAAATGGCTTAACCACCTGAAAGACATATGCAAAACAAAAATGGCTTAACTACCTGAAAGGCAGAAACAAAATGACTTAATCACCTAAAAAGGCATAAACAAGAAAGCTTAATCATCATGAATGATTTTGGATGGAAGACATGATGCAATCCTCGTTATATAACCACCAAGAAATTTTGCCTTCAAGGAGATGAGTCATTTGGTAATTTGCAAAGACTAAATTTAATGGGTAAATTAAAAGCAATGGTAGGTGACCATGAGGAAACAAAAAAAAAAAAAGAGAAAAGAAAAGAAAAAGAGGATCAATTTGGTTGTCAAGCTCCTGGCTATATGATACCATATTGAAAAGATGAAATAATTAAGATTTTATACCCTACTAATAGTGAATGTACAAGAGATATATATAGGGATGACAAAGTGGGCCAGCCCACCCAAAACGGGCCGGACTGGCTGTAACACCCCAAAATTTTGGAATCACAGTCAATTACTAGGATAAAATATTAATTAGAGGCAACACGGAAGGATCTAGGGAAAATGACGAAAATACCCTGGATATTTTGTAAATGACTAAATTACCCCTAGGTAGTTTAGCAAGAAATTTTAAGGAGAAAATCTTATAAAGACCCTTGGATGTTCTGGAAAGGATCAAGAATACCCTTAGGGTGACAATTATAGAGATATCTTGAACATTTTTGGAAATGACGATGATACCCCTAGTGTGAGTGGTGAAATTACCAAAATACCCTTATGTCAAAAATGACCAAGATGACTTCAGAAATTTGTGGGGACCTGAATATAAGATAAAATACTTTTCGATAACAATTTATCAGCAAGGTTGAGGGCAGAGAACCCTAAAATAGAATTTCTACGAATTTTGGGAAGATAGGTTGAAAAGAGCTTAATCTAGACTACCTCAGGTATCAGAAAATTATAAGAAAAGGATGAACATAATATAGAGGATTTTATCTTAATTATGAGAGGAATAGGTTTCCTAAATAAGGTATTTTCATAAATTAAATAATTAAAAGCAAATTGGATCAATAAGAAAATAGAATTTGGCTATTACATGTAATAAGAGAAAAATTTGTTGATTTGGTTCCCTAAAATAAAGCCTTGGCCGTATGATACAAAATCAATGGAGAAAAGCTTTAAGAAAATTCAAGAATAGCCACATGGATGATTAAGAGGCTTAAAGAATAGCCATTGGTCCAATTGTAAAGTAAGGTAATAATGAATTAAGATTTTTTGAAGAAAACTTCCTCTTAGCTCATTTTGGACACGTAGACATTTATAAGAATTATTTAAAGATCCCAACGGTCCAAAGTTAGATATGTGGGATAGGAGTATGTCTTTAAAATTTCAAGAAGATCCAACGGTTAACGAATCCAGAATCAATATTTTTCTAAAACAGGTTTTGAGAATAAAGAAAAGCACGAAAATTCTCTAAAACCTAGAAAAAGAAGAAAATTGGTAAAACTTTTTCTTGAAGCCTAGCAATCCACGTAAGAATGAAGAAAAATGAAGAAGAATGTGGAAATTGGACACTTGGAAGGTGGAGAAATAATAGCCAATGAGGTGAAAACTAATGGAAAGCCAAGTAATAATGACTTAGATAAGATATTTGTAGTTTTTTTTTCACAAAGAAAAGCATTATACGTATGAATGGAAAAACAAAATTGGATTCCACTACAAGCCTAGGAGTTGCACGTGAAGAATAAGCAAGAGGCAAGGAGGTGGTAGAAAAATCAAGAAGCAATACACTTGGAAGCATATAATTCACCAGCCAATAACCATTAACCAAATGGAAAGTAGTCATAATTGATGCAAGATTTTTAGCAAAATGAATCTTGGCTTAAGGAGGTGAACAATCTTCTATATATAAGTGAAGGAACCGTGCACAAAGGGAAGCAAAAGGAAACTAAGAAGTGGTCGTGCAATTACTCCCTTTGTATCCTATCTTTTTCTCATTTTAACCTTCTCCATCACTTTCAAAGAAAAACAACAAACCAAGCCCATCAAACCTTGAATGTTCACGTGAAACCAAGAAAGAAAAGGGAGCAAAGGTTGTCCAAGGGAAAGCTTCAACGTGCAAGCTTCATCCCAAAAACATCTCCATTTCATTCCTTTTCAAACCTAGAACAAAAACAAGGCCTACATGCTTGGAAGTCCACGTGAAGATCTAGGAGTATTAGGAGCAAGGGCTGTCCAAGAATTTGAGAGGAAAGCAAGGTATGGGGGAGTTTATGATGAACTTAGTTTGAATATTAATCTTTGACTGGTTTCATTAAGCTTTGTAGACTAGGTGTTTGATAAATTACCTCAAAGAACCAAAGATTGTTATATGAAGAGTTGTTTGATTAAGTAACTTGATTTTAGTGTTATAAATACTTGTTGAATAGATAACTTGAATCTAACACTAATTAATGAAAGCTAAAAGGATTTACAACTATATGTTTTATGATTATTCTCTAGAAAATAATTGTTTAAAAGTATAGTGTCTAATAGAATATTTTATTAACAGTATATGATTGATTAAAATTATTTTATGATTTCTTGAGTTTATATATTTTTAATTGATACTAAACTTATGTTGAATGGAATTTATAGATATTTGCTTGCAATGGTAGTACGTAAACGGTTTCTAAAGTTTAGATGTTTTATTTTGAGTAGTAAAGTGAGATAGCTTGTTAAAATAAATACCTTGAGTATGTTTGTTATGATATTAGAGTTATGTTGAAATTATGTTGTGTTGGACAATATAAAGATTACGATTAAGTAAAGTTTTCTTTAAAGAATTCTAAGAATTCAAGCTTGCACACCATGTGTTTGATAATTTGTTACAATGAATAAAATATGTTTAAGAATGTTTGGCTTGAATCCTTGTTGTTGAATTTGAATTATATTTACATGGTTGGTTGCTTAAGCAAAAGTTATGTAATATTTCATGTGTTCTTGAGTGTTTCCATAAACGCACATCATATGTTTGATGAAATGTTCTAAAGAATCAAAGATGGATGAAGTATTGGAATCCTTATGTTGTTAAATACGTTGTGATTATTTATGGATTCCAAGAGTTTTGTTGAGCTATGGCTGTATGCTTAGACTGTGGAGTAAAGCTTTTTGTGATGTTGAAAGAAGCTTTATGTGTTGTTTAAAAAGCATATGCCATGAGTTGTGAAAGATGTTGAGTTTTGAGATGTATGAGAAGAAGAATAATAAAAGTAAATCATTCATGCATTTTTATATGCATATGCCTGGCGGGGGCTAGTCCGTGGAGTTGTTTGTCAGATAGCTGAACTGAATCCACGCGTTCAAAGGAGTTATGAACTAGGGGGTAGTTGAGACAGTGAGGACCACACCACCATGATGATCACATGGGTGGAGGTGACTATCCTATGCGCCACTGGGCTACCCTGACTGGTTGGATAAGTTCTGTGCCACAGAGAGAGAATGGGGCTATCTTGATTATGGTACCATTTAATGAGAATCTGAGATCTCAGTCATGCATCATATAAAGAAGATAAGCATGCATTACTTGATGAAAATGTTATGATTTGAACTATGTGCTGTGTAGATGGTGTGATTTAATCTGTGGGAGAATCATGCGTGCATATTATTTTATAAATACTATTATAACTATCTAGATATATGTTCTTTATATATGCTTTTATTCAAATTATGTTTGTCATAAACTTACCCTATTTTGTGTCTGTGGTTGACACCTGTGATGACCCCAATGTATTTGGGCGAGCAGGAAAACAGTGGAGCATAAGCTGAGAAGGATTTTGAAGAAAAGATGATGAAGATGTGTTGATGATTTGTACTAGAATTTAAATTATTTGTATTTTACGTTGGCTTGTATTTGGGACTGTATAATGAACTATACTTTGGTCTGTATTGT
>PYAF01000751.1:375555-386996 GCA_007407185.1 Glycine tomentella | reverse complement strand
CCCCAATGTATTTGGGCGAGCAGGAAAACAGTGGAGCATAAGCTGAGAAGGATTTTGAAGAAAAGATGATGAAGATGTGTTGATGATTTGTACTAGAATTTAAATTATTTGTATTTTACGTTGGCTTGTATTTGGGACTGTATAATGAACTATACTTTGGTCTGTATTGTTGGACTGTACTTGATCATTATAATTAAACTGTGAAAAAAGAATTCGTTTATGATATAAACGACTAGTAACATGTGCAAGCAAAGCGAAAAGAATTTTCGTGAAATTTATAACTAATCTGATCCTAATCCAAAGTGGTCACAAGATTTCATCTAAAATCAATCAAACACGAGAGAGTAAAAGGAAGCGTTACACTGGCTCAACCCACCAAAAAAATCGGGGTGGGCTGGGCTGGTCCACTTTTCAAAAGTGGGCTAGAAATGCTAGTCCACCCCACTTTAAGGTGGGCCAGCGGGCCAGCCCACCTATAAAATAAAATAAAATATTTAAAAAAAAAGCCAAAAAAATTGTTAAAAAAATATAAATGTAATTAATTTATACTAGATTAATACATTAACTTAAATTTAGCAAAGTAGCAAGTAGCAACATTTATACATTAAATTTAAAATTTGCTAAAAACATTAATGTTGAATAGAAGAATTGCCAGAACCACTCTCATTCCTTTTATTTATTAAAGTTATTATAAAATGACTATTGAAAAACTAAAAAACCACAATTGTGTTTTGGCACAAGAATTGGCTAATGGGCTTATATAAAGAGCAGAACTTGAAAGAAGAAGTAAACATAATGCACTAGACAACTATACGAAAAATATAAAGGAAAATTAATTTATAATGAAATTTGTCCATCTGTTGGACTAAGGGAGCCAATCTATCTAGTATAATAATTCAACTTACAAGAACTCCACAGCATAAAAAATATGATGTTACCACCATGCTTCTCATTTCTGGAAAAAGAGGTACTATTACATTATTCTAAATTAGATCAAAAGTATCTCCAAATGAAGAAACAAGGAACATCTTAAACTAGAACACTTGTTTCCTTAACTAGAGAATTTGGAAATTTAAAGAATATAAGCACAACTGATTTTATCACATCTGCAGAAAGTTAAAAATTGATTATTACCCTTGTTTACATGAATCACCAAAGTAATATACTCGCCTGTGGTGTCACTGTACAATAAAGAAATGCTAATTCTAAGGTGTTGAGTTGAGAAAATAAGAATGGAAAAAATAAAACTAAACATAATTGCTTTACCTTGAACTTTGAAAAAAGTAGCTGTGAAGCAAAGCAATTCTGCAAGCCTCTTTTTTATTTTGGCCAGTTGCTGAAGCTGTTTCACATACACCTTTCCCACTCACTTTAGCTTCAACTGAAAACCTTTTAGTCAATTTTGAGGGCTGGCAGAAACTCCAACTCCAAATTATGAGATTGGAAAAGTTCTCGCAAATCCCTAACAGGACTGAGCTGCAAGCACATGAGATGATGTTTCGAAATGAAAGAAAAAAATTCTATCAAATTCAAAACTTCCATCAACAACTGATAAAAGCATAAGCCAGCTTTAAAAAGAGAGACCTCAAAGAACACAAACACTAGCCATGGTTTAATTAATTTATGTCTTATGATAAATGAATAGTTTTCCAGTGCTAAAAGGCAAAAATCATGTAACAATTTGTCACAAGAAAGAATTAACACAACAGGGCACAAGTTTCAGCAATGCCTGTCAGGAAAGCATCATCACTATTCCAGAGTTCAAGTCCAGTCAAGCTATGCAACAAACTTGTGACCCAAATGTAAAATTGTTGCATTCTTAACTTAAACATTCTTAAAATGTGAATTATATCAAATCTATAACACAAAGTAAATCCCCTTTGGAACAAGAAACAAACATGGTAAAAGTGGACATACACAAGAACAAAGATAAGAATCATTACTATTAACAACTGAACATACAAGATACCAAGTCTTCCAGAGTCTAGCGCTAGAAAAAGGTGACCATGGAACAGATCAAACCGGTTCAAGTAAAATCCAACCCAACAGATGGACCTCGATCAACAATGAGATCAAACAAGAACTGCAGATACAGGTTCAGTTCTTGCAACATTCGAAATAGTTATTAAATTAAATAATAAAAAAAAGGCAAAACCCTAAACCTAAGAGGAAGGAGGGAAAAGGGATTGTTAGCATCTAGTGCTTTATAATAACCATATACAACATATGTGGAAGCCATTTTGGAACTAAGATGCATGTCCACAATGAGGTTACAGTAAATGGGAGATATATATGTGACAGGTTTTGTATTTATTTTTGTTGGTCTTTTTTCACTTGGATTAAATAAAGCGCTAATTTAAACTAAAATTCTAGGGAAGGAGGCCACTGAGTATGTGGACATAAACTGAAATTCATGGGTCTGCCACTAACTCTAGGGAAGGAGGCCACCAAACTATCCTCACCACACCACTTGTCAAACCAAAAGGATGTTTGACCCCCTCACTTAGCTTCAAACCTACCAAGTTATCAAAAGATAATATTTATTTAATTTTTTTATGTGATGTATGTATACATCACATAAAATTTTAGATAAATATTTTTTTATAATTTGATAACTAATAAAAATCTTAAATTTTCACTCTCATTCACTTACAAAATGTAACAATTATTTTAGTTTTGGATATTCAACCAATCTAATAATTATAAGTTGTAAAATAGTTATGATGTTTTTATTCTAGATGGTGTTGTAATTGCCAATGAGGTCGAGAATTTTTCAAAAAGAAATCACCAGGAGTTATTGTTGTTTAGAGTAGATTTCAAAAAGACATGATTCTTTGGATTAGGTTTATTTAGACTGGACAATGGAAAAAATGGAGTTTCCATGGATATGGAGGAAATAAATGCAGGAATGTTTACCTACGCCCACTATTTCGGTTTTCATAAATGGTGGTTGTAACACTCCGTGTGCACCCGGTGTATTATCATTACAACTATATCAGAATTAGCACTTAATCACTTAATCAAAACCTTTTACGGAAGCGTAAATCAAAACCATATTTCTTGTTTACATTATGTATGGAATTTAGCATCTTAGCATAAACAAAACAACACAAGCCCCTGCCGATCCAGTTCACACAACATAATCATAGGCAGATAACATAAACATCTCATGCATATAAACAGGAGGAACCTCATTACATAACATAAACTGGTTATGTACATATACATAGTCTGACACTCGAAGTGTCTATACAAAAGAATAAGCGTCCGCGTGCTTTTGATCCCAAGGACCCTTCCTCACACGAGGGCATACACACAGTATATATACATATGCATCTCAAAATACATGTACACACACATGTCTTCCCTCTACAGGGGTACAAAACAACTAAAGCTGAGCCAAGCTCCAAGCTTCCACTGCTGCCTCACAGCCAAGCAACATTGTCTCTACTGGGGCCTCCCGCCCTGAGACCGTTCCTCTCTGCCAGAAGAGTCACCTGAAACAACATAAGCCCCACACGGGGTGAGACATACATCTCAGTAAGCTTAGGGTCCTTGGAGGCATCTCCTCCACCCTGGCTCACTCATCATGACACATGTCATCAAGGTTTCACAATACACTGGCCTCCCGGCCTGGCCTCCCGACCCTCACAATAATACAAGCAAGTTATCTAGCTCTAATGTAAGGTGAATCCAATCAACACCGAACCTCAGTGTGAAACCGGAATTCACACCCGTGCCGTCCCATCGGGAGCTACCCCTTACGCATGGATGCACGTATATGGTACCTCCGAGATTAGGCTTCAACCGCGACGGGACCACCTATCTCTTGGTCTTAGGGGATCGTCATCACCCCGGGATCATCATCACCCATAAGCAAACCAAACTAGGAGGAAACCATCTCCTAGGGAGGTCCATATCTATCTAACTGGCCAGAAGATCTAACAATAGGTATCATACATATCTCAAGCACACATACAAGCATATATCATCATGAGTATGCAACAACCAATAATGCATGCATCATGAATGTAACCACTACTCCCTCGGAGTATGGTGGAGCACAAACAAGTGGGAAACATCCCCAAGGGACCAAGAACTTACCTGGCAAAGCCGAGCTCTGCGGTTCTTTCCCTGCTCGGTGGCCTACGCCACTGACACCCGCGGTGTCACACCCTATACAAGGCACACAATCACATATCAATCATTCATATAGCTACACAAGGCATAAAGCATAACACGGTTCTCAACCGTTTCAACGAAAGGACTCACTATCCTTTCCAAACCACAAGGTCATCTAACCTAAGGTTTATCAGAGTTCAACCAATTATACCACTCAGAGACCCTCAATGGTCTAGCTTGGCCTAGCCAAAGCACTAGTGTCTTCGCAAGACACCGGTACAAGCCAACGTCAAGAGCTCAAAGCTCTAAACCGACCAAAGGCTCACACATGGCTTAAACGGTTCTCCCACACACAAGGCACTGTTCCAATAGCCTTCTAAGGCCATCAAAGCCATCAACCAAGGCTCTTGCATGTTAAAACAAGGCTAAGCAACTCAGCACACCACTAAACATGCATTACATAGAGCCAAGAATTAAAGTTCACCAAACTAACAATTGAGAGCTAATCCTTCATCCACATTACATTCTAAACACATATTTCTAAAGGACCCAAAGCTAATTCTAGCTTTATCTTTACTCACACCCCGCGCTAACCGCGCCACACTTTCCAAAACCTGTGGCGCCAACCGCGCCACACCTGGCGCTGACCGCGCTGAATTCCAGAGGAAAATGGTTTTCCAGGGCCCTTCCGGCGCGACTCGCGCCACCAATAGCGCTACTCGCGCTGGCTTAAAACCTTGGCGCCACTCGCGCCACATACGATGCTGACCACGTCAACTTCTAGAGAAAACTGGGTTTTTGGAGGACTTGTGACGCTGACCGCGTCACCTTGGCGCTATCAGCGCCACATTCCAGAACTTTGGCGCTGATCGCGCCAAACCCGGCGCTACCCACGCCACATACCAAACTTAGTTTTCATCTGAAGAACCATGGCGCTGATCGCGCTAAACCTCGCGCCAGCCACGCCAGGCTTCAGAGTCATCACATTCAACCCTCCTTTTAGGAATTTTGTCCGCAAAATCGAGAACCATACCTGTCAAAGACCTCGGGATACAGTTGCAACAGCTCCTGCTTTTGCTCCCAGGTCGCCTGCTCAGGTGTTCTCCCTTCCCATTGCACCTTGACTATGGGAATGGTCTTGTTTCTAATGCGCTTTTCCATCCTATCCAGAATCTTCATGGGTCGTGTGGGACATTCTCTCTAATCTGAACGGTGTCGGGCTCTACCACGTGGGAAGGATCCGCCACATACTTCCTCAACTGGGATACGTGGAAAACATCATGCAGCCCTACGAGTTGGGGAGGTAAGGTTAGCCTATAAGCCACTGGTCCCACTTTCTGAAGGATCTGGTAGGGACCAATTAACCTAGGACTCAGCTTCCTTATACCCAAAGTCCGTCCTACACCTGTGACCGGAGACAGCCTCAGAAACACATGATCACCCTCATCAAACTGCAGGGGTCTATGTCTATGATCATAATAGCTTTTCTGACGACTCTGAGCTTTCATTAACTTGTCTCTAATCATCTTTATCTGCTCAAAAGTCTCTTGAACCATCTCAGGTCCAAGAAGCTGCCTCTCACCTACCTCTATCTAACAGACTGGAGTCCTACATCGCTGGCCATACAAGGCCTCATAGGGTGCCATGCCCAAGCTAGCATGGAAACTGTTGTTGTAGGAGAACTCCACCAGAGGTAAGTATCTATCCCAGCTAGTACCCTGCTCCATGGCACAAGCTCTCAGCATATCCTCCAGTGTCTGGATGGTCCTCTCAGTCTGACCATCTGTCTGAGGATGGTAGGTTGTGCTAAGTCTCAGCTGGGTCCCAAAAGCCTCTTGAAGTGCACCCCAGAACCTAGAGGTGAACTTCGGATCTCGGTCACTGACAACACTCTTAGGGACACCATGCAACCTCACAATCTCCCTGACATACAGCTGAGCCAACTTCTCTGCTGTGTAATCAGTCCTCACAGGCAAGAAATGAGCAGATTTGGTCAGCCTATCAACAACCACCCAGATGGAATCACATCCAGCCTGAGTTCTCGGTAACCCCACAACAAAGTCCATGAAAATGCTATCCCATTTCCACTCAGGGACCTGTAAAGGTTGTAGCAGACCAGATGGTCTCTGATGCTCAATCTTTACCTTCTGACACACCAGACACTTAGCCACATACTCAGCTATATCTCTCTTCATCCTAGGCCACCAGAAACTCCTCTTCAGATTTTGGTACATCTTAGTGGCACCTGGATGGATACTGAACTGGCCCTTGTGAGCCTCAGACAGGACGACATCCACCAACTCGCCCTTAGGCACCACAATACGATTTTGGTACAACACCAAATCGTGGTCCTCCCAGGAAACATCCTGCTGGCCAATCATGGCCCTCACAGACTCATCCTGCTTCTGGGCTTCTCGGATCCTCTGGATCAACTCATTATCAATCCTGATCCTTCTCAACTCAAGACCACGAGCACCTTCTGTCACAGTCAGGTGCATATCTCTGAACTGCTCAACCAACTTGCACTCAGAGATCATCATGCAGGCGGCACTCACATGCTTTTTGCTCAAGGCGTCAGCAACAACATTCGCCTTGCCGGGATGGTATCTTAACTCAAAATCATAGTCTTTGAGGAACTCCATCCACCGCCTCTGTCTTATATTCAGCTCTTTCTGATCAAAGAGGTACTTGAGACTCTTGTGGTCACTGAACACCACCAGCTTAGCACCATACAGATAGTGCCTCCAAATCTTTAGAGCAAACACCACAGTTGCAAGCTCTAAATCATGGGTAGGATAAGACTCCTCATGAGGCTTCAGTTGCCTAGAAGCATAGGCAACAACCCTCTTATCCTACATGAGCACACATCCAAGCCCCCGCTTGGAAGCATCACAGTAAACCTCAAAGCTTCCCTCAGGGTCAGGAAGGGTCAACATTGGAGCTGTAGTCAACCGTTCCTTCAACTCCTGGAAGCACTGCTCGCACTCATGGGTCCAAACAAATGGAACCCCCTTCCGAGTGAGTCGAGTCAGAGGTATCACTAACTGGGAAAATCCCTGAATGAACCTCCGGTAATAGCCGGCCAATCCAAGGAAACTTCGGACCTCAGGTACATCCTTGGGTCTCTCCCAAGACATCACAGCCTCTATCTTACTGGGATCAACAGATACCCTAGCTGCTGAGATCACATGGCCAAGAAATTTCACTTCTGATAGCCAAAACTCACACTTTGCCAACTTGGCATACAACTGATCATTCCACAAAGTCTGAAGAACAATCCTAAGGTGCTCAGCATGCTCCGTCTCCGTCCGGGAGTAGATCAGTATGTCATCAATAAACGCAATCACAAACTGATCCAAGAAAGGCCTGAATACCCTGTTCATATAATCCATGAACACTGCAGGGGGCATTCGTCAGACCAAAGGGGATGACCTGATACTCAAAGTGACCATACCTAGACTGGAAGGCTGTCTTTGGTATGTCAGCAGGCTTGATCTGAATTTGGTGATATCCGGACCTCAGGTTGATCTTAGAGAACACTCTGGCTCCCCTCAGCTGATCTAACAGATCATCAATACGAGGCAAAGGATACTTATTCTTAATAGTATCCTTATTTAATTGTCTGTAGTCGACACACAGCCTCATACTGCCATCCTTCTTCTTCACGAAGATCACCGGTGCTCCCCAAGGTGAGACACTTGGTCTGATGAACTGTTTGGTTAGCAGGTCCTCCAACTGTACCTTCAGCTCCCTCAACTCCAGAGGAGCCATACGATAAGGTGCCACAGATATCGGTCCTATACCAGGAACCAGATCAATGGAGAACTCAATCTCTATCTCAGGTGGTAGTTGTGTAATCTCCTCAGGAAATACATCCACAAACTCACTAACCACCGGGATCTGCGACAGATCAACACTTGGCTTATCTTCTGCCACACAAGAGAAGATATAGCCCTGAGCTCCTTCCTTGATTGCCTTGCGAGCTTGCAAGATTGAAAGGAAAGAAGTGGAACTCGAACCAGCTCCATCAGAAGGCATAACAACCCTTTTCAGACAACAATCCAACATCACGCCATACTTGACCAACCAATCCATACCCAGAATGATCTCAAGGGTAGGCATAGCTAAGCAGTACAGATCAATCATGTACTCTCTGCCATCGAACTGAAACCGCACGTCCTTGCAGTACGTGCCCACCCAACATCTCTCACTAGATGCGGTGATAACCTCCATCGGAGGAGAAAAATTGATCATAGGCAACTTAAGCCTATCAGCAAGCACATCCTGAATGAAGGAATGTGTAGTTCCAGAGTCAAACAAGACTCACATCACAAGTATCGATCAGAACAGTACCTCTGATCAAGTCTGGAGCTCTGGTTGCTTCTCTGGCATCAACAGTATATACCCGGCCTGCCGTGGGTGCTGTCATCTCAACTGTAGCAGCTTGTGCACGGCCTCCTGCCTGTGTGCACTCCCGAGAGATATGGCCTGGCTGGCTACATCTGAAGCAGATAATCTGACCGGAAGGGCACAATCCCCAGTGCTCCCTTCCACAAGCTGGGCACTTCGGAGGTGGCCTCCTCCGAGCTGAGCCACTCTGACCAGAGCCTCTCTTGAATCTATCAGAAGAGGTAGAGACTCTCAAATCTCTGCCCTTACCCTTACCGGGTGGGCCAGAACCACTGGTCTTCCTCCCCTCCTGTCTGACTGAGGGAGAAGACTGACTGCCACCATATCTGCGTAGCGTGTCCTCAACTTGGCGACACTGCCTCACCAAGTTGTCCATATCACGGGACCCACCACCGGCAACCAACACAGCTATGCTCTCTCTAAGTCCCCTCTGGAACTTAGCAGCAAGAACATCCACATCAGATAGGGATCTCTGGAAATGAGCATACTTGGCTAGCTTATTAAACCTGGCCAAGTACTCATCTACAGTCATGCTCCCTTGAACAAGACTATCAAAATCTGCTTGCTTCTCTTCTCTAGCATCCCTGGGAAAATATCGGTCCAGGAAACAAGCCTCAAACATCCGCCAGGTCACAACCTCTCCCCGGCCTCTCAGCAACTGATGTGTGGTAGTCCACCACTCATGGGCATCGCCCTGAAGCATATAGGTCGCATACAACAACCTCTGGTGATCAGGACACTCCATCACCGTGAATATCTTCTCCAAAGCCTGCAACCACCTAGCTACTGCAACTGGATCATATCCACTAAGAAAGACTGAAGGGTCATGCTTTCTGAAAGCAACAAGCATCTTCCCTCTGGCTGCCACATCATCTACAGCCTCAGCATGGGACATCTAGTCCCCACTCAGGTGGCTACCACTAGCCTGATGACGACTACTGTCACCCTCATGTGTAGGAGGAGCAGAAGATGCTTTATCACCTCATCTCAGGATCCTCATCTCATCCATCATCTCCTGGTTAGCCTTCACCAAGGCTTCATTTACCGCACGGTTAGCATCCATCTCATGCTGCATAGCCTCCTGCATCTGCCTATTAGCAGCCAACTCATGCTGCATAGCCGCCAATGCAGCCGTCACTGGATCGGGCTGAGCATTTGTTGCCCCACTGTTGTTTCTGGATCTCATCATGACACTACACATGCACACCAAACAGTGAGTTGATTAGGCCCACAACTAGTGTCCACACATGCAATAGTCATGTTAATCTCAAACAACAGTCAAAAGCAACACACAACTTCCATACATAATGCTTTTATCAAGAAACCGCTCTGATACCATAAAATGTAACACCCCGCGTGCACCCGGTGTATTATCATTACGATTATATCAGAATTAGCGCTTAATCACTTAATCAAAATCTTTTACGGAAGCGTAAATCAAAACCATATTTCTTGTTTACATTATGTATGGAATTTAGCATCTTAGCATAAACAAAACAACACAAGCCCCTGCCGATCCAGTTCACACAACATAATCATAGGCAGATAATATAAACATCTCATGCATATAAACAGGAGGAACCTCATTACATAACATAAACTGGTTATGTACATATACATAGTCTGACACTCGAAGTGTCTATACAAAAGAATAAGCGTCCGCGTGCTTTTGATCCCAAGGACCCTTCCTCACACGAGGGCATACACACAGTATATATACATATACATCTCAAAATACATGTACACACACATGTCTTCCCTCTACAGGGGTACAAAACAACTAAATCTGAGCCGAGCTCCAAGCTTCCATTGTTGCCTCATAGCCAAGCAACATTGTCTCTACTGGGGCCTCCCGCCCTGAGACCGCTCCTCTCTGCCAGAAGAGTCACCTGAAACAACATAAGCCCCACACGGGGTGAGACATACATCTCAGTAAGCTCAGGGTCCTTGGAGGCATCTTCTCCACCCTGGCTCACTCATCATGACACACGTCATCAAGGTTTCACAATACACTGGCCTCCCGGCCCTCACAATAATACAAGCAAGTCATCTAGCTCTAATGTAAGGTGGATCTAATCAACACCGAACCTCAGTGTGAAATCGGAATTCACACCCGTGCCGTCCCATCGAGAGCTACCCCTTACGCATGGACGCACATATATGGTACCTCTGAGATTAGGCTTCAACCGCGACGGGACCACCTATCTCTTGGTCTTAGGGGATCGTTGTTAGACTTTTGGCAAGCGTACCAATTGTCGTTGTAAGTTACAAAATTTATAAAAGTTCATCTCCATAGGGACTTGTGCTACTCAGTTAATTCAAATAAAGCTTAACAGTTTAATAGTTTATGTACAGTGAGTGTGAACGGAGTTTCATGTAGTTGCGGATTAACAGAAATGATGAAAATTTAGAAGAAACGGAAATAATAAACTTAATACGGAAGATTACGAAAAGTTACGGAAGATTAAGAAAACTAATAAAACGAGTTTGATTAAGTTAAGGACGTAGGATTGGATTTCATCGTTCATACCCTTAGTATTCAATTAATATTACCATGCTTAAGTTATTTTCTATTATTATTGATGCACACATAAGATCACCCCAAATCGATCTCTCGCATTTGAGAATCCTAAGAATATTTATCAAATATCGATTTCTCGCATATGAAATAAATATCCCAGCGTTACGATTATATTCGCGTGTTTATTTACAATCTAAATGTTATGCTCTATGTCTAGCAACGTAACGTAAAGAGTAAATTTATTCATTTCAAACCCTAAGATTACTTTTCAGTCTCACTTCGAGTTTAAGTTCGTGATACTAGTGATCAAGTAGTATCAAGCGTTAAGTACGGAATAAATTTACCAATAATAAATAGAAAGACTTATGCAGAAATAAATATTAAAAGA
>PYAF01000751.1:314768-375455 GCA_007407185.1 Glycine tomentella | reverse complement strand
CTAGCAACGTAACGTAAAGAGTAAATTTATTCATTTCAAACCCTAAGATTACTTTTCAGTCTCACTTCGAGTTTAAGTTCGTGATACTAGTGATCAAGTAGTATCAAGCGTTAAGTACGGAATAAATTTACCAATAATAAATAGAAAGACTTATGCAGAAATAAATATTAAAAGAGATACTTAAAAGTAGAAGATTACACCCAATCCATAAGAGAAACTAACCAAGCATGGAGAGAACCTCCTTAAGAGAAGAATTGATGAAGGGCCCCATCACCGCTTCTTTCCGGCAAAGTCTCCACACTAAATTTCACTTCTCTCACTTTCCTAACCTACCTAATACTAATATTTAAGAACCTAAACTAAAGAGAAAGCTTAAGAAATAAAGGAAAGAGAAGAATGGAGGTTTGGAAGAAGTGAAGTTGCCTTGGGGGGTGCTTGGGTATTTATAGGAGGTGATCTACTCGAGTTCACTCGCCCAGGTGACCATTTTTGCCTTTGTTTGGTCGCTTGGGCGAGTTAAAACCAACTTGCAGCCCACTTGCACGTCCACTTGCCAAATTGGAGGCCCATTTGCTGTTTCTGCTCACCCAAGCGAGCAAAATACACTATATTAGCTCGCTTGGGTGAGTTAAATGTACTTACTCTGGTGGGCTTTTGGGCCTGATTTTGCTTTCTGCACCCCCAGTTTTGCTGTTATGAGTCATTTTTGAGTCTGATTTGCTTTCTGCACCTCCCAGGTTTGCTATGTAAGCCTTCCTTGCTTGCTTTGCTTATTCAGAAGCCTCGAAAATCTACGGAATCTAGCAAAATAAAAAGGAAAGTTGGATGAATCTTCGAGAATCATAAATGCTAAATGCTAAATATAAACTAACTAGATTAGGGCAAATTTTTATAAATATTCTTAGTTAAAACACAAGATAAGTGCCTTAAATGTAATCCAAATTTCACTAAGATATGACACTTATCAATCGTCATCACCCCGGGATCATCATCACCCATAAGCAAACCAAACTAGGAGGAAACCATCTCCTAGGAAGATCCATATCTATCTAACTGGCCAGAAGATCTAACAACAGGTATCATACATATCTCAAGCACAGATACAAGCATATATCATCATGAGTATGCAACAGCCAATAATGCATGCATCATGAATGTAACCACTACTCCCTCGGAGTATGGTGGAGCACAAACAAGTGGGAAACATCCCCAAGGGACCAAGAACTTACCTGGCAAAGCCGAGTTCTGCGGTTCTTTCCCTGCTCGGTGGCCTACGCCACTGACACCCGCGGTGTCACGTCCTATACAAGGCACACAATCACATATCAATCATTCATATAGCCACACAAGGCATAAAGCATAACACGGTTCTCAATCGTTTCAACGAAAGGACTCACTATCCTTTCCAAACCACAAGGTCGTCTAACCTAAGGTTTATTAGGGTTCAACCAATTATACCACTCAGAGACCCTCAATGGTCTAGCTTGGCCTAGCCAAAGCACTAGTGTCTTCGCAAGACACTGGTACAAGCAAACGTCAGGAGCTCAAAGCTCTAAACTGACCAAAGGCTCACACATGGCTTAAACGGTTCTCCATACACAAGGCACCGTTCCAATAGCCTTCTAAGGCCATCAAAGCCATCAACCAAGGCTCTTGCATGTTAAAACAAGGCTATGCAACTCAGCACACCACTAAACATGCATTACATAGAGCCAAGAATTAAAGTTCACCAAACTAACAATTGAGAGCTAATCCTTCATCCACATTACATTCTAAACACATATTTCTAAAGGACCCAAAGCTAATTCTAACTTTATCACAAGTGGGTCACTATTCACCCAAAACCCCAATCCATAAATTAAAAGGTGAAACTTGAGTTTCTTACCTCAAAGATGACAAGGAAGGCCCAAGGACGACTCCCCCTAGCTTGGGTACCCACGAATCGCCACCGTTCCTCGCCGAACTCAAGTTCTTTGAACTTCCCTTGAGAAAGGGATTCTCTAATTTGGGGGGTTTTAGGGAAAATAGATGAAGGATTCAAGCTCACCAAGTGTTTTCCACAAGATTGGTGTTTAAAGTGACTTGTTTTGGTGAACTATGGTGAAGGAATGAAGCTTGGAGCTTCAACAGTGGCTGCAGGTCGTCCAGAGGAAGAAGAAGAAGCTTTCCCCTTCAAAAATCGCGACCCAGCCCTTTTATACCAACTCTGTCAGAGGTCCCTCGCGGATCGCGCCACACCCCGCGCTAACCGCGCCACACTTTCTAGAACCTGTGGCGCTGACCGCGCCATACCTGGCGCTGACCGCGTTGAATTCCAGAGGAAAATGGTTTTCCAGGGCCCTTCCGGCGCGACTCGCGCCACCAATGGCGCTACTCGCGCTGGCTTAAAACCTTGGTGCCACTCGCGCCACATACGGCGCTGACCGCGTCAACTTCCAAAGAAAACTGAGTTTTTGGAGGACTTGTGGTGCTGACCGCGTCACCTTGGCGCTATCAGCGCCACACTCCAGAACTGTGGCGCTGATCGCGCCAAACCCGGCGCTACCCGCGCCACATACCAGACTTAGTTTTCTTCTGAAGAACCCTGGCGCTGACCGCGCTAAACCTCGCGCCAGCCGTGCCAGGCTTCAGAGTCATCACAATGGTCTGACATAGGAGTTTATGTTTGGTAAAGGCCTTCACTAGGGTGACCTGTTATCACCTTTTCTTTTTTTAATAGTCGTAGAAGGTCGTAATGGCCTTATGAAACAAATGGTGGATAGGGGCTTGTTTAAAGGGGGTGAAGTTGAGAGGCTTGTTAACTTAGGCATCTCACTTACAATTTACAGATGATACCATTATTATGGGTTACAAAGTTTGGCATAATATTTTAGCTATGAAGTCTGTCTTTCAATTATTTGAGGTCCTCTAGGGTTTGAACGTGAACTTTCATTCTTTGGTAGGGGTAAATGGTGACGTTGGGTGGTTAGGGGAAGTGGCGAAAATCTTGAATTGAAAGGTTAGTCAATTACTTATAAAATATTTGGGTTTTCCTATTGGGGCAAAATCGAATAGGCGAGCTACATGGGAACTTGTCATTTCTAATATGCGTCAACGCTTAATGTCTTGGACCAGTAAGCATTTTTCTTTCCGGAAAAGGGGGGAAGTAGGGTGTATTATTTTCGTTAAAGTGGTACAATCAACGATCCCTATTTTCTATTTATCTTTTTTCATGGTTTCAAATTTTATGATGGGGAAAATGAAGACACTAATGAAGAAGTTTTTATAGGTGGGATTGGTAAAGCCAAGGAAATCCATTGGATAGCCTGGATTACAATTTGTGAAAAGAAGGAACTTGGTGACCTTGGGGTGAAAAGTAACAAGGAGTTTAATTTGGCTCTCTTAAGTAAATGGTGTTGGAGGATGTTAACAAAAAAAATAATTTACGGTATAAAGTGCTTTCAAGGATTTATAGGTGGGGGAATGTGGACAAAGATTTGGGGAGATGTTGGTATGATTAGTTCAGGAATATTTAGCGCATAGGGATTTCTAAGGGTGGTAGGGGGTCGAATGACCAAAAGAGGGTAATTCCTTTTCTAATTAACGAAATGGGGGTAAATTTTGAATTAATACCCAAATGGGAGTAAATGTTAGGATTTTTTATGACTTCTAATCACGAAGTCGTAATAAATTGACAACTTTTTTCCCCTAAAGTTGTAAAAATTGAACGACTTCAATTTTTTTAATTTTTTTATATGAAGTCATAAAATCTTTTACGACTTCAAAGTCGTTCTCTTTTCTATTTTTAAATTCATTTTTAACGAATTTAATTCCTTTTAATTTTCTAGTGTCTTTGTTTCAATGTTTTAATATTTTTGTTACTGATATTAACAAATAATATTAAATTCTTTTTAAATATTTTAATTAGTTTTTACATTTATCATTAAGTAAACTAATAATTTTGTATGATATTATTAATTAATTTTATTTGATAAAATTATTTTAATATTAACAACAAAAAATAATTTAATAATAAAAGTAGTTGTTAAAATAAAAATAACATAATACATTACAAATTTAATACAAACATGAAATTGAAAAGTAGAAACAACATTAGCATTCAATTTGCTTGTATGGACAATTATTACAATTATGTCCTTCAATTCTACACAATGACATTTCTTAAGCCTATTTGAAATTGGTTTGCCTATCTCATTATATTTAAACTAGTGATTGGTCTTCCCGTAATGTCTCATCGTTTTAAAAGATCAGACATAAAATATAAACTCAAATATTAAGGTCATTTATCTTTGTTTCCAAGAGAATGAATTTGATGTTAATAAACTTTGTAAATAATTTTCAACTTATATACAGGGTAAACAAAGTCATCGCATTCTAAATTGCAAGAAACACTTGCTATAATTGCATGCGGACAAAGAATTCGAAGTGCCTGAAAAATATAAAAAAATATTAAATAAAAAAATATAAAAATATATAAAATATTAAATAAAACAATATTGAAATATAGAAAATATTAAATAAAATATACAAAAATATAAAAAATATATTAAATAATATAATATACAAAAATAAAGTAAGTATTAAATAAAATAATATATAGAAGTATAAATTAAAATTAATTTAGAGTTGTTTAAAATTAATTTAAAATTAGTAAATAAAACAAAATTAATTTAAAGTCATTAGAAAATTAATTTCAAAATAAAAAATAGAACGATGTCGAAATCGTAAAAAAAATTTACAACTTCATATCAATTTTTTTAATTGAAGTTATTCAATTTTTATGATTTCAATAAAAAAAGAAACAAAGTTGTCAAAATTTTACGATTTCATAATCAAAAGTTATAAAACATCCTATGACTTACTCCTATTTGGATATTAATTCAAAATTTGTCCGCATTTAATAAATTTCAAAAGGAATTACCCCGTTTTGGTTATTAGGCTTATGGTGGGAAGGTTGATTGGTTTAATGAGATGGTCGACTAGAGGGTTGGAAAAGGAAATCAATTTTTTTTGGGGAAGGACCCTTGGCTTGGAGGATAATCACTTTATGATAGATATCCTAGACATTTTTTGCTTGGAACAAATCTTTTAATAATATTTTCCCCTTAAAATAATTGTACATTGCAAACTAATGAAACAATTAACACTAACTATTGACTTAAAGAATTAAGAAGCAATAAAACAATGTTGAAGTATTAATTTTGAGGTATTTTTATTGGTTAAAAGATAAAAGGTAACTATTTTTTTAATTACTCCATCTGATGATCACATCCAACCCGATCCAATTAAGATCGAACCAAATTTGGTTGCTAAAAATTAAAAAAGTTAAGTCAATCCAACTCAATCAAATTTAAGTGGGTTGACTTGAAAAAAATTGGCTAAATTTAATTCAACTTGAATCAGATATAACTATAGCTGTTATATTGATTCTTAAGACAAAGTATTACATAAAGTAACTCATGTAATTATTATTTTAATAAATAAGAGGGTATATTAAAATATTGTATCATTATAGAACTTTAATATTATCTATATTCAAAACAATTAGACATCAATAATTCTTCCTTGTTTTCTGTGATACTTAATCGACTAATTTGTTAATTATTGAACTTGATGTACTAAACATATTTTTTATTTTTTATTTTTCAATTCATTAAGCATAATCATTAAAACATTACTAATTTTCTTACAAAATTATATATATATATATATATATTAGGAGGGATGAAAAACTTAAACAACTATTATACTATCTAATAATTTGATATATTTATTTATTATTAAGATTGTCTATGTTAAATTTTGTCAAAATTAAATTTTAAAAAATAATCAAATGATTCATAATGTATATTTTAAAAAACAAATTAAATCGATTTTAATCTATTTGAAAGAAGTAACAAATAATTTGTATATGTGATCTACGTGAAATGAACTTTGAATTCAACAATGAATTTTAAGAAATAATTATCCAATTGAAAATTATTGAATGATGCAATAGTTGTCAAAGTTATATCGGTATAATTTGATCGAGGGTAACTCTGACCAACTATCACATCATTTAGTACTTTTAATTAAAAAATATTTTTTTAAAACTCACTATTGGAAAGTCAAAATCATATATCTTTAATAAATAATTTTCGAAATCCTAATTTGATATAAAAAAGTTTGTTTGTAGTGGTAAAATATGTAAAAATTAAAAATTTGAGTGATAAATTCGCAAAAATAAAGCTCGAATGGTAAAAATTTTAAAATAATAAAATTTTAGTGATAAAATTAATAATTAAGCAAATAAACATTTAACATCAAATGATATGACATTAAAATTGGAACATGTTGCTTTAAATAAGGTAAGATAAGATGAACTTAAATTTTTTCTATATTGTTAAGATCTTTATCATATTTTATGAGACTTATTAGGAAACTAGGCTCATGGACATAGGCAAAACATTACAAATACAATCTTTGGTGGTACCAAGTAACCAACTTCACTCTAACCGACATCACTTACCTGCCTCTTACATCTGTACTTCTAACTTGAGCGTCAAAGTGTTTTTGTAGGAACCCATCACTGCTACTAATAGAGACTTTGGAGAATCTTTGTCGTGATCAACCTATCGTCAAATCTGGAAAGAACAAAAAAGCAATAGGAAACAACCACTACTTGAACTCCAATCTTCTCTAACAACCAACAATGGCTACTTTAAGGCAAATAAAATGACTTGAACTTATTGATGCTCATTGTAAGGAAGAAAAAAATATAGAGATGGTAAGATCAAGAAGCAGAACTATACAAAGAAATAATTGCAAATTTTACCACCAAACTTTCATTATTTTGTAAATTTTATCACTCAAGTTTTATTTCGCGAATATTACCGCTCAACTTTCATAATTTCCCGATTTTTAACATATTTTATTCACGAATTTTATCATCCAACTCTCAACATTTTGCAAATTATACCATCCAAGCTTTTAATTTTAGTGCATGTTACCATTGTGTTAGTAACAAATCGATATAAAAAGTCACTTTTTTCAATTTTTTTACATCGGTTATAGTTATAATCGATGTAGAAAATTGAATTTCTACATTAATTGTGATTATTACCGATCTAAAAAGTCAAAATCATATATTTATAATAAATAATTTTCAAAATCCTTATTTGATAAAAAAAAGTATGTTTCTAGTGGTAAAATACATAAAAATTAAAAATTTGAGTGATAAATTCACAAAAATAAAACTCGAATGGTAAAAATTTTAAAATAATAAAATGTTAGTGGTAAAATTAATAATTAAGCAAATAAACATTTAGCATCAAATGATATGAAATTAATTTTATTATTATTTTATTATATTTTTTGACAGGTCAAAATCGTCACAATTTTTTTTGCATTAAATATTTAATAAGTATTAAACAATTTTTCACAATAAAAAACATCCAAAATTGTTATACCCCCATATCTAATTAAATTATTTAAGAGCCATTAAATGCTTTCGACAAATATTTTATGAAAATTTTTAACTTGTTAAAACATATATCACAAAAAAACTTAATACAAAATTAATAATATATCATTATTTAATAAACAAAAGAATCATTTTGAATCATTCACGTACATAAAAGATTCAAATATAAAAAACCGTAAAATACCAAATGATATTTTAACCTGTAATATAATAAATCCCAAAATATGTGGGAGGAAAATGATAATACACCACTACACCCCAGCCTTTCGTTTCGCTTTTTCCGCTTTGGTCAATGACTCAACTCGAACAAAACAAGCCGATCTCTCTTTAATTCGGAAAAGACCAAAAGGGCGAAAAGCATTTTTGTCATTTAAAAAATTCCAAATTGACGAAAAGAGCCTGAGTTGTGTGAGCGTGAAGGGCCAAGACTTTATATATATATATATATATATATATATATATATATATATATACACATCACACACACCCATTCACTTATGCATTAACAAATAGTCACTCTCTTTTGTTCTCTCATTCCTCTCATATTCCCAATCCTTTTTTATTTTGCTTTGATAACTTCACATCACAAAAACACCCAAATGGAAGAGACCAAATCCAAGTTCAAGAGGATTTGTGTGTACTGTGGAAGCAGTTCTGGTAACAAAGCCAGTTACCAAGAAGCTGCTGTGGAACTTGGCAAGGAGATGGTAATAATTAAATTAATTTCCACACTTGTAGTTAAAAACTTTTACTTTTCTAGCGTTGGATAACAATATCACTTTCACGATGTTCAGTTAATCTTCTTCTTCTTCTTCTTCTTTAGAAAGGGTCCTTTTCAGATGAAAAAGACACCCACTTGTTTTATTTTTGTCAAATCCTGCATTCTTTCATTCCTTTATGTTCATATAGTCTAGAGTTGGATATGGTAAAAAAAATTAATAAAAAAGTTTAAACATAAAAGCACGGCTTAAATCTGTATCCACATGATTTTGGATGCCCTTTTGCATTATTTTTCTTTTGTCCTATTAGCTATTACTTTCACAAATTTATGTTCAATGAACTTGCTTCATTTAAGGGTCTTTTTAGTTATTTTTTTCTTTAAACTCTTCGGCACTTTCTCCTCCGTCTTTGTAACTTCTAATTTTTTCTTCTCCATTTTAAATCTTTTCTCCCTTTGTAAAGTGTATGGTAGTTGTTTTTTCTCTTTATTTTTTTTTCATTTTTTTAAATATCTTTTACTCAAAAAATAATATTTAAGTCTCAACGCTGGTTATGATCGTTGAGGAATGAGAATGGTTTAGGTTAAGAGTTTGTCATGAAAGAGAAGATTGCAAGGCTGGAACCTGCTGTCAGTTGAGCAGCCTTCTTGCATGATCTATGTTTTGCTTCTAACATGTTTACTTTTTTCCTTCTATTTTTTTCTCTCAATAATTTTCCACCTAAAGAAAAAAAATAAGAGAAAAAAATGTTCTATGCGCGTTCCAAGGAGAACGAATGTGCAACTTTGGTATCATTACACTATGAAGCGTGCTCTTAGCATTTGGCATTCCCCACAAGCTTCACCCTCCATGATTTTTCCCTGTGGTCGAGGGGTTATTTGTATTTTCACCCTAAAATGATTTTTCCCTGTGGCCAAACTTTACCATTGACCTCTAATCCAATATTATAATAAAAAATTATTGTAATATTTTATTTTAGCTTGTGTGTCCAATTACTTGTTTTGTTTTGTTTCTTACCATGATGGTTATTAGTGCATGACACGTGTCCAATCCGTTTGGTTTTTAATGTGTTTTTTTTTTGAAGGTTGAGAGAAGAATTGATTTGGTCTATGGAGGTGGTAGCGTGGGTTTGATGGGTCTAGTTTCTCAGGCAGTTCATGATGGCGGGCGCCATGTTCTGGGGTTTGTTCTCTCTCTGTCTCTGTCTCTCTCTCTCTCTCTCTCTCTCTTAATCTCATTTTTATGTCTATGTCTATGTTTTTTATGTTATAGACCAACTGAATCATTTTGGTGATTGCTACAATAAAGTGAGTTATAATGTTATATCCTTATTCTGTTTTTGCCTACTGACCCATGCGTGTTTCCCTGTATCCTAAGAAATGAGTTTATGTAAAAGGCCATCATTGGATCAAAAACTGGCAACGTGGACATTTTTTCATTAAAGCTTCCTAATGTAGGATAAAAGGGAGCATTTTGGATATAAATAAAATACAAGTTCACTGTGTGTGGTGGTTAATACTTAATATTATGGCTTTATGGTTCCATTGGGGTGTTTTAAAAAAGGGGGGGAAAAGGTGTTAACCTTTTACCTATGGTTAGAAGCCTTTTGAAGCAGCTTTGCTCTGTTGGATAAAAGTTTAATGCCTTTTGGTCCCTTTTACAGACAGGGAGGGTAGAAAAGTTTTTGCTCTGGTATTTGAGCCACCATTGGCTTTTTAATTTTATTTTACTTGCAGCACTTTCAAGACATGCTTATAGTTCATTTTATCATTAGGGGGAATTCAAATTGGTGTTTGGTTTCTTTTGTTATTTGTTTATTGTAATAATCAATGTTTTTCCTCTTCTATCTTTTGACTGATGATGTGAATCATTGACTTGTTTTTTTTGCAGCGTTATCCCAAAAAGCCTCATGCCAAGAGAGGTAAATCACTGTTGTCTCTTGCTACTATGACATAAACAATTTTTAGACTAAAGAGAAAATAATGTAAAAATTTCCACTTTCTTCCGATAGCAAATTGTCCTTTATATTAGTTTATTGATATTTATAATAATTATCTTTAAAATCATATTTATATAATTTTTTTTATCAATAGAAATGAAACTCGACTAGCAAATGCTAGTGGTCGATGACTCTTTATGTATATTTTTTTTGATACATACTCTTTAATCTTTGTTTATTTTGGAAATGCAGATAACTGGTGATCCTATTGGGGAAGTGAGAGCAGTATCTGATATGCATCAAAGGAAAGCTGAGATGGCTCGTCAAGCTGATGCGTTCATTGCCCTTCCTGGTATGGATTATAACTAATAACTATATTGTGACACAAACACAAAGACTGAAAGAAACGACACAGTCATGTGAAGTGGGGTTTTATTGCTCTTTTGAGTAATAATAAATAACATTAACACATGGTGCCGTTACTCATGTCTTGTTGCTTTCAAACATTAGGGGGATATGGAACACTCGAAGAATTGCTGGAAATCATTACATGGGCTCAGCTTGGGATCCACAGCAAACCTGTAAGAACTATTAATATTCCTCATTTTTATAATTATGTGATTAGACAAATTATATGACGTAATAGTAGTTGTTCTATACAAAGAGAGATGTACTAGTGACGTTAGTTAGGAACTTCGTTGACCAAAATCTTTGTTAACATCTAACTTCATAATAGTGTAGAAAGATGTTCATAAAGGTTATGCTCAACCAAATTGGACATGGACATAATTCTTTTAAAATTAGTAAGATACTATAAAAGTGGAAAAAATTATATTAAGTTTAGAAGTTAATTAAATAAACTATTAGTTGAAATGTAAACACGAATAAGTAACCTAGAAATGCCCGAAAGGTGGGAATGGGATATAGTATTGTCATGCTAACTATAGCTTTTAAAATTAATCAAAAAAGCTTCACTTGCCTCTTATGATCTCTCTGGAATCGAATTTCTGTTATATAGTTATAATATATCAAGAAGTCAAATCTCATATTATTTGCCTTGTTAATTATTTTAGTGCTTTCCTTAAGCAACTTTGCTTCTACATGACGCATCATGTTACGTATTCATTAAATATCTCCATACTTTCCAGAAGAAAGCTATTTACATATTTTAATGTCATGGTTCTACGTATAATCTTGTTACTTGGATTAGATACGCGTTTTGTTCTTGTAATTAGCCCTGCTTAAGTGTGTAAACTGCCCAGTGAATTTTTATCCGCATTGGCAGCGAAAGGAAGCTTCGCAATGTAACAAATACATGTGGGGTATTTAATTCACACATTCACATGAGAAGATATCTGAGATTTTGTTTTTAGTTAATCGTTGTCACGTTACATTATTGATGGTTCTCCGTTTGAATGGGAGAAAGATATGATGCCATGATCAATAAACATAGAAAATGATTGAGGGAAACGACACAACATCAAAAATTAAAGTTAATGTGGTCAATGGAAGACTAGTGGAAAAATGGCGTACATAATAATACATATGTAGCTGCTATTATTATTATTATTATAATATAATAATAATAATTCATAACACGGTGTTTTGTTGTCCCAATTTTATATGGTGCAGGTGGGCCTATTGAATGTGGATGGATTTTACAATTCCTTGTTGTCTTTCATTGACAAGGCCGTTGATGAAGGCTTTATTTCACCAAAAGCACGTCGCATTATCGTGTCAGCACCCACAGCGAAAGATTTGGTTAGGGAGCTAGAGGTGTGTAACATTTTAATTTTTATCTCACTTTATTATCATATATGAAATTGAACAGTTAAATTAAGGATTGTGGTTCATAATTAGGAAATATAATATGATTATTTCATATGTTTTTAAGAATTAAGATACTAATAATGGCTAAATCAAGTGGGCCATGTTGTCGAGGGAAATGATAATCATTTTAATGTTTTGTGAAACAGGAACATGTACCTGAGAGAGATGAAGTTGTATCCAAGTTGGTGTGGGAAGACAGGCTAAATTACGTGGTGGTGCCTGAATCAGAAGTTGCCCTGTGACCGATCTATGCGCTTTAGTGGGTGATTGATGAATGAACACCATAGTTTTGGGGTCTTCTATGGATCATTTTGTTGTTTTAAATGTATTTTGGGTACATAAAAATAGTCAATATATATGGGCATAGGAATCGTAGGACCATACAACATCCCTTTTTTTGTTTTTTTCCAACTTATGTTGATCTCCCCCCACACCCCACTATACAGAAAATGAGGGTAGTTTTAAAATATGGAAAATCATCAATGGAAGTTATGTTACCGATCATTGTCTTTTCTTCTCCCCCTTACCCCTCTCTTTTATGGCCTCACTATTTTCTCTCTTTTTCGAACAAACATGACATAAATCAAATGCTATGCACTCCGCATTGTTTTTTGACTAATCCGGATTTTATTATATAATATATATAAACAAAGATGTGATGATTCAAAACATGAGCAAATCTTAATAAAATTGATCATATATGTGTAAAATATCTTTTATGTAATTCAAATTTTGTTTTTAACTACTTTTTAGTTCTCCGGATATACACCTCGACTTTTAAAAATGGAAAAACCTCGTGTGACTTTTAAAATGGAGAGAGTATTATCATTTAAAATAAATGTTCACAAAATTAAAATATTTCATCAATTAATATAAAAGGAAATTTAAGAAATAAAGTTTACTATAATAAAAATGAAAAATTGAATGGAGTTCATTAAAATCTTTAATTAATGTGAAATATATTTTTTCTTCTTATATCTGAATTTTGAAAGAGTACCAGAATCCTTCAAGGACAACACTTTAATATTGTTATTTAAAATAGGAGAAATTTTATTAGCTATGAAATAGCGTCATCTAGCTCCCAATAATGAGATAACTCAATTATTATTACTTTTGAATTCACATTTCTGATTTCTTTAATGTTTGATTAATGCTCTCTTAATCATCTTTGTGTATATATTGCACAGCTGTTTACGAGCAATATACCGATATTATTGGGGGTAAGGTGCTACTAGTGTGGCACAATAATATTAGTCCATAATTATAACTAATTATAAAAGCACAATATTTTTCATAAGGGATTAATAGTTAGATACAAGATTAGATTAGATGTCTCATTGCACAAAGTGTTGTCACGTGCATCAAAATGACCACATGATTATAGTCCCCAAGGTGCGGCAACAAATGTCATAGCCCGGCCGTCTTCTACTCACTGTCCAATGAAAACGGAAACCACTTAACCTGTTTTCTTTGGGTGAGATTATTACATGTTTAGTGTTTTGTAAGCTAATCTATAGGAGTTGGTGCAACATATCACGACATGGTTAATTAGACGTATGTGAATGTTAACTGTAATTAATTAGTGTTCCAAACAAGAATGGATGGAAATGGTTGATATGTCTAGACTAGGTGAAATTTGTATATAGACATCATAATTCACCTTTTTTATTTCATCAATTTTTGTACGCACTTGTCACATGAAATATCTCACAAAATAAATTTAGAAAGGTATTTCTTTTGAGGTATCCTAAAGGATTTCTTAAAAAATGAGTTCAACAATATCACATTTTTATAGTTTACACAAGTTTTGGAAAAAATATTTTTAGAAACATCAGAATCTTATGTAGTTGTATATAGTATATGGGCCTAAAGTCATTTTTTAAAAAATAATATTAAGATTTAAATATATTTGTTGTCTTTTAATTTAGAATTATTTATTTATTTTTTATTTTTGTACAAAAACATTTTACTTTTTACAATTATGTTTGTTTTGTCTTCCATTCTTATCATTAACATTCATTACAAAAAAAAATGTGACAAACAAACTATTGACATCATCATGTCATGTAATCACTTGATGACATCATTATGTCGCGTCAACATATGTATTACATTATCATTAACTTATAAAAATGAAAATCAAAACAATTATTGTTTACAAGGACTAAAACAAAAAAAAAAACATATTTGTAAGAATGAAAAAATATTTAAATTTTTAATTACACAATAAAATAAAATAAAAACTTTATATTAATTTATCAACATCTTAATTATTACACCTCTCTACTTTCAAACTTTTCCCTCATGCATATTTTCAAAGCTCCACCCTTCACTATTTTTCTCACACCCTTTACCCCCTTTAAGAAACTGTGGTGACATCGATACTGGTAGTGAAAGTAATGATAGCGAAAATTGTGATGATGGTGACATTAACAGTCAAAACAGTGGTGCTACTGGTGGTGACAATTGTAACACCCTAATTTTGAAAAATGAAATCAACTGTTTCATTTCTTTATTTTATAAAGCACATTAACCCATTTAATTTTCACAAACATGTAAAATTAAGAAAAACATGAATTAGAATTTTAGTGAATTTTTAAAACTTTCCGTTTGTTGCTTCCTAAAGTCAACACAATGATTCGTTCATATTTTTGAAAAGAACACGTAATTTTCACAAACATGTAAAATTAAGAAAAACATGAATTAGAATTTTAGTGAATTTTTAAAACTTTCCGTTTGTTGCTTCCTAAAGTCAACACAATGATTCGTTCATATTTTTGAAAAGAACACGTAATTTTCACAAACATGTAAAATTAAGAAAAACATGAATTAGAATTTTAGTGAATTTTTAAAACTTCCCGTTTGTTGCTTCCTAAAGTCAACACTGAGTAATTGATAAAATGACTCGTTCATATTTTTGAAAAGAACACGTAACACAGTTTTGCTTAAAAGCTTACTTTTCAAATAATAGAAGTCGAATATTTGGAAAGGGCTTTCTGAAAATTGGCATATCAAGAGGGATAATCTAGTTTGGCGTGTGAATTGTAACGCCCCGTATGCATTCGGTTCATTAACATTCAATTATGGTCGTTAAGCGAAACAATTAATTAAAACTAATTAATTCGGAAGCAATCAACAAAATGACATCATCAACAATATCATCTTTACATTATGTATGGTAAATACTCACATCATACAACTAGAGGACCACATAAGTCATATGCATATATCTCAATACATGTAACTAGATAATGACTGTACTATATAAGGTATCACATACCCTGTCCTTCCTAAATACATCAATATCTCTCACGATATATATATATATATATATATATACACACACACACACACACACAACAAAATGCACGTCTTCCCCTCAGGGTACAAAAGATAGGCATAACAAAACACTGAACCAACATGCTCTCAAAATAATATGCCTAAGGTTCACACAAAACCATATTCCTACTCAGGCCTCTTGCCCTGGGATCCACCATTCACTCGCTCAGCATCACCTGCACAAATATAATCCCCACACGGGGTGAGATACAATCTTAGTAAACTCAGGATTCTTGGAGGCCTCTCCTCCCCCAGGTTCACTTTAGCATCAAAATTGGCATAACACAATCTAGCAATCACAGGTCTCATAAATACATCACATGTATATCACAACACAGGTGTCATTCCGTTGGACACTACCAACATTAGGAATGCAACACAGATATAACATATATATATATATCATTACCTGAGGAAGATCATCCACTGAAGGGCACATTCCCTCAGGACTTTATTCAGACGTATATGGCTCTTCCAAGAGAGATCATCCGTTTAAGGGCACATTCTCTCAGGTTTTTATATCAATTAACCACAAGGAGTTGTTCCACATTACTTTGGCTCCAAGGGAAGTCCATATTTAATTTACTCAGACGTATATAGCTCTTCCAAGAGAGATCATCTGTTTAAGGGTATATTCTCTCAGGTTTTTATATCCATTAACCACAAGCAGTTGTTCCACATAACTTTGGCTCCAAGGGAAGTCTATATTTAGTCTATTCTACTGGCCAGAGAATCTCATCAATCATACAACATATCATCACAGTGTACATCATATACATGTTCTCAATAAAAAGCAGTAACACACAATTTCAATACCACATGCATCATGACATACAATAACCATCACTCTCTCGGAGTAAAGTGGAACACCATCAAGGGATAGACTCCCCAAGAACAAAGATCTTACCTGCTCTAAGTGCTACACTGACTCTCCTGGCTTCGTGGTCACAACCACCTATATCTTCTTTATCACGCCCTACATAAAAGCATACAAACAATCAATAACGGTTCTCAATTGTTAGAATGAAAAAGAAACATTATTCTTTTCCATTTAAACCTTTCTTTCTAAGTTATAAGGACTAGTCACCTAATTAGTGACTTACAGACCCCCAATAGGATCTATCTTGGTCTAACCAAGGTCCTAGAGTCTCCCTAAGACTCTGCATAAGCCAATTCAAAGAGTTCAATACTCTACCCATGCACCATTCCTATAATTATCAAGGTGGCTAAAACGATTACTTCAACACATTTTCACCGTTTATATAATCTCCTAAACACATCTTGTGAAGGCACCAAGGCCCAAACATACTATAATATCATCAATTTAACCAACATTCTTCCTACACATACATTCCTCATAACCCAATTTCCAAAATTCATAAAAATTATATTTCAAGGTTAAACCTTCATCACAACAACCTCCTAGGCATTCTTTTCCAAAGGACCAAGCCTAATTTCAGCTCTAACTCAAATGGGTCATTATTCATCTCTAGAACAAATTCTCAAATAATCGGTAAAACTTGCATTTCTTACCTTTAAAACATCAAGGAAGGCTAGAGGACGGCTTCTCCAAGCTTGAGCGTTGGAATCTAGCTCATTGAGTAGTTCCCTTCAACTTTCATGTTGGATGTGAAGGATTTTGGTCAAAGAATGAGTGGGTATGAAGCTTTTCAAGCATGGCCGTGGAGGAAATGGAGGAAGGAAGAAGATGATTGTGTTTTGTGAAGAAAAGAGTGAGAAATGGGTCACTTAAGTGACCCTGTCGCGCATCCTGCGCTACTGGCACTGTTTCTAGTGCTATTGGCGTCAAGTTGCAGAGAAAATTGGTCTCCTGACGCACCTCCCGCGCTACTAGCGCCGCTCTGGGCCTTATGAGCTTCAGACAGAACTGCATCCACCAACTTGCCCTTAGGCACCACAACTCTCCCTCGGTATAACACTAAGTCATGGTTCTCCCAAGAAACGTCCTTTTGTCCAATTAGGGACTTCACATCATCATCACATTTCTGGGCTTCTCGAATTCTCATAATCAACTCGTTATCAATCTTGGTCACTCTCAACTCGAGACCCTGGTCACCCTCAATCATGGTCAAGTGCATATCTCTGAAGTCCTCTATCAACCTGCAGTCCTCAATCATCATGCAAGCTATGCTCATGTGTTTCCTACTCAAGGCGTCTGCCACTATATTGGCCTTCTCGGGATGGTATCTCAACTCAAAGTTATAATCTTTGAGGAATTCCATCCATCGCCTCTGTCTTATATTCAGCTCCTTCTGATCAAACAAATACTTGAGACTCATGTGGTCACTGAACACCACTAACTTGGCACCATACAGGTAGTGCCTCCATATCTTTAGAGCAAAGACCACTGCCGCTAGCTCTAAATCATGTGTAGGGTAGTTCTCCTCATGCAACTTCAACTGTTTGGACGCATAGGCAACTACTATTTTCTCCTGCATCAGCACACATCCAAGCCCCTACTTGGAAGCATCACAATAAACCTCGAAACTTCCCTCAGGATCAGGAAAAGTTAACACTGGAGTTGTGGTCAACATTTCCTTCAATCTCTGGAAGCACTCCTTGCATTCATGAGTCCAGACAAATGGGGTACCCTTCCTGTAAGGCGGGTCAAGGGCAACACCATCTGTGAGAACCCCTAAATGAACCTCCGATAGTAACCTGCCAGTCCAAGGAAACTACGGATCTCTGAAACATTCTTGGGCCCCTTCCAAGTCATCACAGCCTCTATCTTATTGGAGTCAACTGCTACCCCAGCACAGAAATCATGTGGCCAAGGAATTTCACCTCTGATAGCCAAAACTCGCACTTCGACAGTTTGGCATACAACTAGTCGTTCCTCAACGTCTGAAGAACAGTCCTGAGGTGCTTGGCATGCTCCTTCTCACTCTTGGAATAGATCAATATGTCATCAATGAATACCACTACGAACTGATCCAAGTAGGGTCTGAACACCGCCGGGGTGTTCGTAAGACCGAACGGAATGACCTGATACTCATAATGAACATACCTAGACTAGAATGCAATCTTTGTTATGTCCTCGGGCTTAATTCAAATCTGGTGCTATCCGGATCGCAGGTCTATCTTGGAGAACACACAGACTCCCCTCAACTGATCTAGTAGATCATCAATCCGAGGCAAAGGATACTTATTCTTTATAGTAACCTTATTCAGCTGCCTGTAATCCACACACAGCCGCATACTCCCATCCTTCTTCTTCATGAAGATAACCGGTGCTCCCCATGACGACACACTCGGTTTGATAAACTCTTTGGACAACAAGTCCTCAAGTTACGCCTTCAGCTCTTTTAACTCCAAAGAAGCCATACAGTAAGGAGCTATAGATATGGATCCCACACCTGGAACCAAATCAATGGAGAAATCAATCCCCCTCTTGGGTGGAAGCTGTGTAATCTTCTCCGAAAATACATCGACAAACTCGCTCACCACCAGAATCTCTGATAGGTCTACCCCCTGCCTCTCCTTCACTGCACTCAACAAAAGATAGCCCTGAGCTCCTCCCTTCATTTCCTTGCGAACTTGCAAGACCGTGCAAAATGAAGTGGAACTCGAGCTAACTCTATCTGAAGGCACCACGACCTCCTTATTGCAGCAATCCAACATAATGCCATACTTGGCCAACCAATCCATACCCAGAATAATCTCAAGGGTAGGCATCATAAGGCAATACAAATCAACACTGTACTCTCTGCCCTCAAACTGAAACCGCATATCTCTGCAGTACATGTCCACTCGACACTGCTCCCTAGAAGCGGTGGTAACCTCCATAGGAGGGGAAAATCTGAACATCTGCAAGTTCAACCTTAATGTAGTATGATTCTCAATGAAAGAATAAATAGCTCCAGCGTCGAACAAGACTCTCACATCATAAACATATATTAGAATAGTACCTCTGATTAAGTCAGGAGCTCTGGCTGCCTCTCTAGCATCCACTGTGTAGATTCAGCCTGCGGTGGGTGATACTGAAATCATTGGAGCGGTTAAAGCTCAGTCGCCTGCCTGCGGACACTCTCTAGCATAGTGGTCATGCTTGCCACATCTATAGCATATAAGCTGACCAGTGGGACATACTCCCCAATGATTCCTCCCATAAGTAGCACACTTGGGAGATGGAACCAGTCTCTGTGGCGCTCCTCTTTGACTGGGGCCCTTCTTGAACCTGTCAGCTAGAGAAGAAACCCTCAAATCTCTGCCGTGGCCCTACACGGCTGGGCTTGGACCACTGGGTCTCCTCACCTCCTGTCCCATGGAGGGAATAGTTTGGCTGCCACTGCGCCTCGTAATTATATCTTCCACCTGGCGGCATTGTCTCACCAGGCTGCCCAAATCTTAGGATCCACTACCAGCAATCTTTTCCTCAATACTCTCTCTAAGTCCTCTCTGGAACTTAGCAGCAAGAACCTCTGCATCAGGTAGAGCCCTCCTGAAATGCGCATACTTAGCCAACTCATTGAACTTGGCCAAGTACTCATCCGCTGACATCCGTCCCTAGACAAGGCCCTCAAACTCGGCCTGCTTATGCTCTCTAGCATCTCTGGAAAAATATCTGTCAGGAGCTGGGCCTCAAAAGTATGCTAGGTGATACCCTCACCCTGGCCTCTCAGCAACTATAAAGTGGTAACCTACCACTCATGCGCATCTCCCTGAAGCAGATGTGTAGCATAAAGAAGTCTCTGATGGTCTAGGCACTCCATCACAGTGAAGATCTTCTCTAGGGCCTGCAGTCATCTGGTGGCAGCAATGAGATCATATCCCCCAAGAAAAGTTGGAGGGTCATGCTTACGAGAAGCAATGAGCATCTTCCCTCTAGTAGTTGTATCCTCCTCAACATCAGCTTAGGACAACCGGTCCCCTCTGTGGTGGCTAGGCCCATCAGAACGATGGCTACCTCCACCCTGGTGGCGACTACCCTCGCCCTCATAGGTAGGTGGTGGAGAGGGTCTTTTATCCTCTCCCAGCAGAGATCTCAACTCTGCCATCAACTCCTCAGTGGCCTTCGCCAAGGCCTATTTCGCTTGCCTGCTTGCAACCATCTCATGCTGCATAGCTTCCAAGGAGCTGTCACTGGGTTAGGGTGTCCATCAGTGCTTGCCGTCTCACTGTTGTTCCGAGTTCTCACCATGGCACTGTACATGTCACACAAAGGGTGTGTTGATTAGGCCCACACTTAGTGACCACACATGCAATAGTCATAATGAACACCTAAAACAGTTGTGAATAATGCACAAATTACCATACATAATGCTTCCCTAGGAAACTGCTCTGATACCATAAAAATGTAACGCCCTGTATACATCTGGTTCATTAACATTCAATTATGGTCGTTAAGCGTATCAATTAATTAAAACTAATTAATTTGAAAGTAATCAACAAAATGATGTCATCAAACATCATCAACAATATCATCTTTACATTATGTATGGTAAATACTCACATCATACAACTAGAGGACCAAATAAGCAATATGCGTATATCTCAATACATGTAACTACATAATGGTTGTACAAAATAAGGTATCACATACCCTGTCCTCCCTAAATATATCAATATATCTCAGGATATATATATATATATATATATATATATATATATACAACAAAATGTGCATCTTCCCCTCAGGGTACAAAAGATAGGCATAACAAAACACTGAGCCAATGCTCTCAAAATAATATGCCTAAGGTTCACATAGAACCATATCCCTACTCAGGCCTCTTGCCCTGGGTCCACCATCCGCTAGTTGAGAATCACCTGCACAAATATAATCCTCACACGGGGTAAGATACAATCTCAGTAAACTCAGGGTTCTTAGAGGCCTCTCCTCCCCCTGGTTTACTTCCATGACATATAGCATCAAAATTGACATCACACAATCTAGCCATCATGGCTCTCATAAATACATCACATGTATATCACAACACAGGTGCCATTCCGTTGGGCGCTACTATAATAACCATGGATAAATAAATAAAAGAAAAAGAAAGAAAAGTTTTAATTTACTAAAATTTTGTCGCAGAAGCATTAGCGACGGTTTTAGTGACGGCTGGAGACTCACGCTGGTAGCGTGAGATCCACGCTGATAGCGTGAGAAGTGCTCCAGAAAGCCATTTTCCATTGGTATGCCACGCTGGTAGCGTGGGTCTCACGCTGATAGTGTGGGAAGTGCTCCAGAAAACCATTTTGCACTGGTATGCCACGCTGGTAGCGTGGGCCTCACGCTGGTAGCGTGGGAGCACGGGCTGGGGGCCTATAAAAGGCCATTTTCACATTTTTTTGAGGGAAAAACCTTTTTTCTTCTTCCTCTGGCCCTATTCCGCCATTGTTGAGCTTGGGAAGCTCCATATCTTCACCAAACTTCATCAAAATTCTTCCCTTTCAACATGAAACTTGTAGGGAACCTTCCTATGAGCTAGAATGCTTCATCACTTTTTCCTAAAAACCATCAAACGGAGAGATCCCTTTCTCTAGGGAACTTCACAAATCTCGAGCTCGGCAGGGAAAAGAGGCAATTCTCGGACACCCAAGCTTGGGGAAGTGGACCATTAGCCTTCCTTGTCATCTTAGAGGTAAGAAACTCGAGTTTTACCGTTTGATTTGTGAATTTGGCTTTGGGATGAATAGTGACCCATTTGAGTTAGAGCTGGAATTAGCCTTGAGTCCTTTAGAAAAGTATGTTTAGGGAGTTGTTATGATGAAGGATTAGCTTTCAAATGTTAGTTTCATGGACTTTGATTCTTGGCTCTGAGAAATGCATGTATAACTAGTATGTTGGTTTATTGATTATTGTAGAACATGCATGAGCCTTGATACTTAATCTTTATGTGCTAGAGAGGCTTTAGGAACGGTGTTATTGTGTGAAAGAAACCGTCCAAGCCATGTTGTATAATCTTGAGTATTGGCCTGTATAGAGCTTTGAGCTTTTTGTTTTGGCTTGTACCGAGTCTTATGGAGACTCTAGTGCCTTGGTTAGGCCGAGATAGACCACTGAGGGTCTATGAGTTGTCTAGTGAATTGATTAGCTCTGATAACCTTAAGATAGATGACTCAGAGGTTTATGCCTTGTATGGTTGAATTAGTGTCTGATTGAGCTTATATGTCTTGTATAGGGCGTGACACCGAGGGTGTCAGTGGCGTAGACCACCGTTCAGGGATTGAACTGCAGAGCATGGTTTTGCCAGGTAAGTTCTTGGTTTCTTGGGAGTGTTTCCCACTGCTGTGTTCCACCATACTCCGAGGGAGTGATGGTTGCATTCATGATGCATGTGCATTGAAATGGTTGTTACATTCCTCATGATGATATGTATGCATAATTCTATGCTTGGTATGTATGGTTACCTGTTGTACAGATCTTTTGGCCAGTTAGATAGATATGGACCTCCTTAGGAGAAGAGCGCACCTCCTAGTTAGGTTTGTTCACGTAAAGGGTGATGATGATCCCTTAAGACCAAGACATAGGTGGTCCCGTCGCGGTTGAAGCCTATTCTCGGAGGTGCCATATACGTGCATCCATGCGTAAAGGGGTAGCTCCCGATGGGATGGCACGGATCTGAGTTCCGGTCTCACACTGAGGACTGAGAGTCCTGATGCTGATGATGATGCATCGTGGTGGCGTAGTTCCGCATTTATATATTAGAGCTAGATGATTAGCTGTGTATTGTTATGAGGGCCAGGAGGCCATTGATTGTGATGCCTTTGATGACGTGTGTCATGGAAGTGAGCCAGGGAGGAGGAGAAGCCTCCAAGAGCCCTAATCTTACTGAGATGTGTATCTCACCCCGTGTGGGGATTATGTTTTTCAGGAGACTCATCTGGCAGAGATGACGGTTCCCAGGGCAGAAGGCCCCAGTAGGGACAGCTGTTGCAGCACTTTGAGAGCATGGAGGCTCCTTGTTTTGTTTCATTGATGTTTTATACCCCTGTGAGGGAAGATGTGTGTGTGCACACATGTTTTGGATTGTTTATGTACATGCACTGTACGTTTGTATACCCTCGTGCGAGGAAGTGATCTTTGAGATTAGAACACCTGGATGCTTATTCTTTTGTATAGACACTGTGAGTGTCAGTTGATATATATATATATATATATATATATACATCTTTGTCTACCTCCTGATATATCTGTAGAGATATCGTTTATGCATCTGCCGTGGTTTATTTATGTTGTTTGGATCTTTGAGGCTGGATTTTGTTTATGATGAGTATTTACCGCGAACCATACATAATGAATCAAGAAATATGGTTTCAAAATCTCTTCCGCAGCTTTTTAATTAAAGTAATGATGCGCTTATCTGATTAAGTAATATGTTAATACACCGGATGCATACTGGGTGTGACAGCTATCAACATCAGGAATGCAACATAGATATAACATATATATATATATATATATCATTGCCTGAGGAAGATCATCCCCTGAAGGACACATTCCCTCAGGACTTTAGACAAACGTATGTATATATGTTCTCATGTTTTTATATCAATTAACCACAAGGAGTTGTTCTACATTACTTTGGCTCCAAGGGAAGTCTATATTTAGTCTATTCTATTGGCCAGAGAATCTCATCAATCATACAACATATCATCATAGTGTACATCATATACATGTTCTCAATAAAAAGCAGTAACACACAATTTCAATACTACATGCATCATGACATACAATAATCATCATTCTCTCAGAATAAGGTGGAACACAATCAAGGGATGAACTCCCCAAGAACAAAGAACTTACCTACTCTAAGTGCTACATTGGCTCTCCCGGCCTCGTGGTCACAACCACCTATATCTTCTGTATCACGCCCTACATAAAGACATACAAACAATCAATAACGGTTCTCAACCGTTAGAATGAAAAGAAACACTATTTTTTCCATTTAAACATCTCTTTCAAAGTTATAAGGACTAGTCACCTAATTAGGAACTTATAGACCCCCAGTAGGATCTATCTTGGTCTAATCGAGGCCCTAGAGTCTCCCTAAGACTCTGCATAAGCCAATTTAAAGAGTTCAATACTCTACCTATGCCACATTCCTATAATTATCAAGGTGGCTAAAACAGTTACTTCAACACATTTTCACCGTTTATATAGTCTCCTAAACACATCTTGTGAAGGCACCAAGGCCCAAACATACCATAATATAATCAATTTAACCAATATTCTTCCTACACAAACATTCCTCATAACCCAATTTCCAAAATCCATAAAAATTATATTTCAAGGTTAAACCTTCATTACAACAACCTTCTAAACATACTTTTCCAAATAACCCAAGCCGAATTTCAGCTCTAACTCAAATGGGTCACTATTCATCTCAAGAACAAATTCTCAAATAATCGGTAAAACTCGCGTTTCTTACCTCTAAAATGTCAAGGAAGGCTAGAGGACATCTTCTCCAAGCTTGAACGTCCTTAAAACGCCTTATATCCCCTCAAAATCGGAACTTTGTGAAGGTCCTTGGAGAAAATGATCTTCCCGTTTGATGGTTTTTAAGGAAAATTGATGTTGGAATCTAGCTCATTGAGTAGTTTCCTTCAACTTTCATGTTGGATGTGAATGGTCGGTCAAGGAATGAGTGGGTATAAAGCTTTCCAAGCTTGGCCATGGAGGAAATGGAGGAAGGAAAAAGATAATTGTGTTTTTGTGAAGAAAAGAGTGAGAAATAGGTCACTTAAGTGACCTTGTCGGGCGTCCTGCGCTACTAGCGCCGTTTCTAGCACTATTGGCATCGGGTTTCAGAGAAAATTGGCCTCTTGACGCACCTCCCGCACTGACGTTATTGGCGCCGTTTCTGGCGCGAAACTTTTTTTTTTTTTAGCTATGTTATTATATGAATAATGACACTTATGCTAGTTTTTGGCTTGATTGCTAGATTCCAAACCATGGTTCTCTCAAGGATAAAGCTCTGATCCCTTTTCAGGAGTCGAATTTGCAATCCAAATGATTGATTTTGTTCTTCCTTCTGGAGGTTGGAATTTTCAGAAATTGTGCGAGGCCCTCCCTTTGGATATTTGTGAACCATCCATGCTTTGGTCCCTCCCATCATTACTCATCCTAATTCCTAAGGATGTGGTAGCCTGGAAGCATATAGCTGACAATGCTACTTGTCTGGTGTGTAATTCTATTATAGATCGCGTTCCACGAAAATATTCCGATGAAAAATAATATGAGAATCTAAGTTGTCCAAGTTAAAAAACAAGTTCAATTACAGAAAAAATATCACGCTCTAATTAAATTATTTAGTGAGATATACATAATTAAAGATTGTAGTAAATATATTATTTAATTTTTATATTCTCAGAAAATTTATATGATAATATTTATAATCAAATAAATAAATTTAATCATTTTTAAAATCATAATATCTAAGATTCATGATTTCGATAAATTATGATTTTCTGACACAATTTTTTTTCTTGTACCTAATACTCCCTAAAAGAAACTCCTAAATATTAGGCCAACAGAGTAAATATCGATTATGTCTACTTGGGAATTCAGCATTCTAGGGTTGATTGCACATTTTGAAATAAAGATGAAACTAAACACGCTTGTAACAAGTAACTACAATAATAACCTTGTCGGCCAAAAAATGCCACATCAAACACTTTGCTTCCAACTAGCAGCAGTAATTTAATCGATGTTTTCACTTCTTCAACCAATTATTCTGTCATTATCATTCGTCATTTGTAAAGTTGGTTGAAGCCTTTATTTGCCCGGCAAATTACTTAATAGGAGAAATGTCCCACCAAAAACTATACTATAAGAAAACTGTGATGTAACAAAATACATGTGAGGCACATGATCTGTAGTAAATTAGAACTTGCCCACTAAATAAAATTTTAATTTGATCAATTAAATAAGATCAAATCTAATCCAATCTTATTGGAAAAATCCTAGTCACCGACCATTAAAAAATGAACTCAACGAGTCTGAACTAATTTTTCATTTATCTAAAGTCCTCGTTCAACAAGAAACTATAGAATTCCCAACTACTTGCATAGGTCTACATCTGGTTTGGCTGTTAGCTATATTTATAACTGATTCAAAATATTCTGCTTCTCTGGCCATCAAAAATATAATCAGATATAGAAATAAATAAAGGCTTGCAGGAAATATTTATTCGTATCCCTATATCCAACAAATTTGGAATGAGAATGACCTGACTTATTTTATCCTAACGTTTAGCTATATTAAATCAACGTCAACAATCATTTACAATTGAAAGTAAATCCTTATGGTAAAATTCAATAAAAGAAAGGATTCGGTAACGAGTGCTTAATTAGGATATTGATTAAAGAAAGTAAATAAAAAACTTATTGAAAATTATAGTGGAGGTAATAATCATATCATATTTTCTCATAAAAACTTTCAATTTCTAATTCTTTACCCAATACCCATACAACACTTGTTAGTATTCTCCTAAAAGCCGTGCTTGACATAGTCACTTGCACACTCCTTGTTTTGGTAACAGTAATGATCTTTTTTATATTAGAATGAAATATTTATTAATTTTTTATGATTAATTTTTATTAGAATTTAATTGACCCATTTAATAAGGTTTTTTTTTTTTTATTTACAAGATTCTGAATTTAGGATATTAATTAAAAATTATACTTCAATATTACTCGAATCAAGAATTTATTGATAATCCTAATGATTTTATGAGCAATATCATAATAACTCGTACTAATCATTGAACCAACATCGATTCAGTTTGGTGAAAAGAGTTAATCTCTTACAATATTTTTATTGGGAGATAAGGGTTTACATTTAGTAGTTAACTAGGTATCAAACAGGATATAAAATATAAATAATTTTTCATTTCACACGAATGATACCTATAGAAAGAAAAAAAGTTAGGATCAAACAACATACAACTTTAAGAAAAACACGTTACACAACATATGAACATACTCATTGCAGTTTTATAATACCATATTTTAGTGTTTTGGTTTAGTAGTTAACTAGGTATCAAACAGGATTATAAATGTATAAATAATTTTTCATTTCACACCAATGGTATATACCTATAGAAAAAAAGAAAAAGAAAAGTTAGGATCAAACAACATACAACTTTAAGAAAAAAACACGTTACACAACATATGAACATACATATTCATTGCAGTTTTATAATACCCCATATTAGAGTGCCACTGCTCATTTCTATCATAAAATAAAATAAAAAAGAGGCTATAACTTGAATCTGACGATTTATCTACCTAACAACCTTATTACATTGGTTGTGAAAATTCCCAACTGGATTTCATGGAATCAGCAGACTGCAATACTATAACGGTAGTTTAACCAATAATATCACATGAACTAGGATTTCCTAATAGGAAATTTATTTGGAGCAAGTGGATTGATATCATGTTTGGTGACTTTGACCAATGACAAAGGCAGTGCCTAAAATTATGTTGTATCTAATAAAAGATAACATGGATATACAGAGATTCCCTTTTGCGATTTTTTTTATTTTAATTTAGTCTCATTCTCTAAAGTGTAATAAACAATCTTGTTTTTTATATTTTAAGTTCAGGGAATTTGGTAGCCGAAGATCAACTAAAAGCACGGACCCTAAAACAGAGTGGCATGCCGTCAGATTACATCAATTTTCTTTTCTGGACTACATCTAACTACTTCTAGTTTTCAATACCAAATATGAGCATCCAAATTCAAAAATCTCCTGAAAAAACGGAATTTGAACGACTTATATAAGTTGTGATGCTTTTTAGTACACAACTTATTAGTTGACTTGATATGTAGGGCACATTTTAGCGTGTAACAACTAACTAAATTTGGAGGGTTTTTTTTTTTTTTTTTTTTTTTTAATTCCAAACATTAGAACAAGGCTCTTTCATTGGAATCCTGTGTTTTAGATATGGTCAGTGCTGTGGAAGGCTCGTTCCCCTTAAGGCTAATCTTCTCGAAGGGTCTATCCAACTGCAACAGTTCAACCTTTCATGAATAAATTCAAAAGGGTATATAATATGACTTTAATGGTTATTTAATATAAATTTTTTTACACAGTGAATTAATTAAAAATTATTGTTTATATAACTTTTGAGATAGTTATTATAAAATTTAATAATATAAATATTATATATGATAATTTATTATTAGATATCAACAGGCTGGTTAAAGGCCTAGACTAAAGGGGCAACGGCTTAGGATCATAGCTAAAAGGAGTCCAAAAATAAAAATAAAAATATATATAATTATTAATTAAAAATTATCTTATTTTGTGATTATGAAATGCATTTTCTTGGTGTTTTTCTCTTTCCTTAAATTACATTCATAAATTCGTGTTGAAAAGTTCTATATCTTTATGTCATATAAACATGCAATGTGCATATAATAATAATTAGATTAAAAGATTTTTTTTTTCAACAAGATAAAAAACACATATTAAAAATAAAATTATAATAGAATTTATTCTTATTTATGTTATAAATTTAAATTCATCAATCTCTTAATTAGCTATTTTTAATACTTTCTTTTTTTTTTCATCTTTCTCTACAATTAAGCCCTCAATCATCTCCTAGGAGAAACAACTCTTGAAAGATTTCGTTGAAATTGTTAGTTTGGAAATTTTCCGAAAAGCTAATCATAGGTTCTTCTCTCCATCGAAACAATAGGACCGTTATGCTCATTACTAAATTTGTTGAAGAGATAAAATAGAATCAAGATATATCTTTTTGATTAGAAGTCATCTCAACATACTGTCTATCTATCTTTATCTATGCACGTGCACACAAATATTGTAACTTTGTTGACTGCTTATTCATTTTTAATTAAACATAAACTTATATCATGGATTAAATTATTCATCATAAATATAAATATATAATTTATATATTGAGAATATTTATTTGTTATTATAATTATATAAAAAAATTTATGTTGTGGAACGCACAAACTAAAATACTAGTTAAAACTAAAAGTTAGTATATTAATAAAGAGAGAAAAAAAATATAAGATTTAATTTGAGATGATGATATTTTGTTGACGAAAGCTGATAATATAGAACTAATTTGATAAAAATACGATACACTTTTTTCAAATTTTTTAAAATTATGTTATTCATTTAATATAATAAAATATATAATTTTTAATAAGATTGCGTTTATTTCATTAATTTAGCATACGCTTATATTTTAAAATATTTATATACAAGGGTTCTTATTTATCATTTTTTCTGAGTTCATAAAATATCGGGACCGAGGACATATGGGTCTTTTTGTAGCTTTATGGGAAAAAAAGGGGTGGGAAGAAAGGGCTTGAAGGTGAGAATGGCATCAACCTTTGGATTAGGCTTTTACTTCCTACACTTTCGGTTTTGCTTCCTGCACCCCTAATGGACATAAATTCCCCTCTCCTTCTTCACCGACACCCCCATGTTAGGGAAGCACCGCTATGCCTGCGTCGTTGTTGTGGCGTCTTAGGGCTACTACGGCAGCAAAATACTCGCAACAACAATAACAACAATTGTCCTGCCCCCAACCTCGAAAACCCCCAATCACCATCACTGACACCAAAACAACAGTTGCAGTAAACAAAAAACAAAAAAATCCAAAGCCAAATGACAACAATAGGCCGAAGCCCGATGATCTGAATGCAGCCCTCGGGCTTAAGGCTTCCAGATCTTGCAATGAATAGCTCCAACAGTGGTGTGTGGTGCTTGCTGCGATAGTGAAGCAATGAAGACATCACGCTCGGAGCGAATCAACTTTTGATTTAATTAATTTTATTCAAAAATCAAAATTGAACTTTTCTTTGAGGAATCAAAATTAGACTTTAAGCCTTTTCTATAAAGATTTGATTTTTGAATTATGTTTTTTTTGTTTATATTTGAATTGTTGGATTGGGCCTTACTCCTCCAATGCTGACCCAATCCCATTGAGGGTTCTAAAACACTAAACCTAATCCACCACTATATATGCATTAGTTAGGGGTGGAGGCGGTACACTCTGATATAGAGAGTCTGAAAACTGTTGAGAAAGAGTTTTCGTTTGAGAGCCTCAAGTGACATTCTTGAGCGCATATTTGAGCAAGCCTTCGTGCTTTACATTTGAGAGATCTCTAGAGAGAGTTCGACTGTAACACTCTAGAGAGTTTGATTTTTACCTCTTTTTAGAGAAGTTTGATTATCATCATTGTTGGAGAGGTTGAGTGAACCACCACCTTGGTGCATTTGATTATTTGTAACTCATTATTGTTATAGTGGAAGTTTGATTCTGGATTAGTGTCACGTGGGTTTTTTATCTTCACATTGAAGAAGATTTTCCCACGTTAAACAGATTGTCTATGTTGTTCTCTCTCGTCTTACATTTTTCGCTTCCGCATTTGTTTGAGGATTTGACAATAACCCAACAGGGCAGATAAATTTGGGGGTCTGTGGTGACCCAACAGTGGTATCAGAGCTGAAGGTTCGAGGTGATCCTGTATCGAAAGTCTTCCTGGCGTGCCTAGGCACAGCGTGTCCCGCAGGTGTTGCGGAGGTATAAGGTACAAGAACACAAGTTTTAAGAGCCCTGTTCGACAGTTCTGAAGGAGACGAGATGGAGACCAGTTGCATAACTCATGATGAAGATATGTTCAAGCTGACTGCAGACGTCTTCACTTATTGGAGACCGATGGTGGAAGATCATCTCTATTGCAGAGATTTGTGTGAGCCTATCGTTCTTGAAGAAAGAATGACTGGCAAAACCGACAAGGAGTGGGAGATTCTGAGTTGGAAGGCAATAGCGACAATAAGGAAGTATATTGATAGAAGCCTCTTTGAGCACGTGTCTGAGTTCACGAATGCTTTCGAGTTGTGGAACAAGCTTGAATCCATGATTCATAAGAAGACTCCCAGGAACAAAGCACACTTGATTAGCCGACTTGTGAAGCTAGAATACAAGGACGACATGAGTATGATTGAGCACCTCAATACCTACAAAGGTATTTTGAATCAACTCTCTAAAGCTAATATGAAAATTGATTATGAGATGCAAGCTTTGTTGTTGTTGAGTTCGTTGTCAGAAAGTTGGAATACTCTGGTAGTTACATTGAGTAACTCGGCTCCAGAAGGAAAAGTGATGATGGATGTCGTGACGGACAACCTCCTGAATGAAGAAGCCAGGAGAAGAGAACGAGGTGTCTCCAGCACATTTGAGGCTAACGTTGCTGAGAGTAGAGGAAAATCCGACTTCTGGGGTGATGGACGTGACAAGTCCATAGGCCTGTTTGAATTGAAGTGCTTATACTGTGGGAAGGTAGGACGTAAGAAGCTGGACTGTAAGAATCTGCAAAATGACGAAATGAACGATTGTGTGAAGCCGGATCAAATCGTTCCCATGAGAAGACATGATAAGAGCACCACAGTTGTGCCTGCTAATGCCGAGATATTCTTCCTTAGTGAAGAATTTTTGAATATAGCCCTGTTCGTTGCACCGGAGATTATGGTGTCGTGAAGATGGGTAATCAGGTAACCAATAAGATTGTTGGTGTCGGTGATGTAACCCTGACCACGGATGTCGGGTGCCGACTTGTGTTGAAAGAGGTAAAGCACATGCCTGACATGCGATTGAATCTAATCTCGGTTCGAAAGCTAGATGCTGCCAAGTTAAAGAATTACTTCGATGGATGTAGATGGAAGCTGACCAAGGGAAACTTGGTCATGGCGAGAGGCAAGAAGGAAGGCTGCTTGTATGTCATACAAGGAAGGATGAATGGAGGAGAAGCCAACTCTGTCCAGGAAGGACCTGGCTTGGAGTTGTGGCACAAGGGTCTCAATCACATGAGTGAGAAAGGACTCCAGATTCTAAAGAAGGAGCTACTAACCGGGTTGAATGGCCAAGTGTTGGAATGTTGCACGCACTGCCTAGCTGGAAAGCAGCACCGGGTTTCGTTTGTGAGACCGGATCAACCCAAAAGATACAAGATATTCCTGACCTCGTCCATCACCGAAAATCGAGTTTGGGTTCAGACTTTGGGATCCTATCAACAAGAAGATAGTGAGGAGCCGAGATGTGATCTTTCATGAAGATGAGACTCTTCATGATATCTCGAAGTCCAGAGTCCGGGTTACTGTCCGACGTGAAAAATCCGTCCCTCCTGTTCGAGCTGAAGTAGAGGGAGAGCCCAATGAAGATTTTGATGACCAGCGACAAGCTGATGAGGATCGAGATACTGAGGTCCGAGTTGAAGAAGAGAATCGGGATGAAGATGATGAACCGGGTTCTCAGGCTGATGAAGAAGAACAACAAAGGTACCCCACTAGAGCTCTGAAGAACATGTGGGTGTACAAAATCAAACAGGAAGAGAACGGCCAGAAGCCAAGATACAAAGTCCAGGTTGTAGTGAAAGGCTGCAATCAGAAGAAAGGGTTGATTTTTGAAGAGAGATTCTCTCCTATTGTGAAGATGAGCTCGGTCCGAACTGTGTTAGTCATGACAGCTTCAATGGACCTCGAGGTAGAGCAAATGGACGTGAAGACCGTATTTCTTCACAGAGATCTTGAAGAAGAGATCTATATAGAGCAACCTGAAGGGTTCCAAGCTCCGGGATGCGAAGGCATGATATGCCTGTTGAAGAAGAGTCTCTACGGCTTGAAACAAGCACCTCGTCAGGGGTACAAGAAATTTGAGTCTTTCATAAATGACGACAAGTTTGTGAAGACAGAAGCCGACCACTGGGTATTTGTGAAGAGGTATGATAACAGAGACTTTTTGATCCTATTGTTATATGTTGACGATATACTGATTGTAGGACAAGATAAGATAAAGATTTCCGCCTTGAAGAAGGCGTTGAGCTTGTCTTTCGCGATGAAGGACCTCGGCCCTGCAAAGTAGATTCTCGTGATGAATATCATCCGAGATGGAAAGAAGAAGTTACTGTGGCTAAGCCAAGAGAAGTATGCTGAGAAGATCTTGAAGAGATTCAGCATGGACAAAGCCAAGACAGTAAGCACCCCCTGGCCAGACACTTGAAGTTGAATAAGAAGCAGTGTCCAAGGTCTGATTAAGATAGAGATGAGATGCTGAAGATCACATACCAATCTATCATCGGAAGCTTGATGTATGCAATGGTTTGCACTAGGCCCGACTTGTTGTATGCAGTTGGAATGGTAAGTCGGTATCTTTCGAATCTCAACAGAGAGAACTGGGAAGCAGTGGTGGATCTTCAGGTACCTTTAAGGTACAACCGATTTATGCCTCCGATTTGGAGATGGAAAAGTCGAGCTGCATGGCTACTCGGATGCCGATTTAGGGGGAGATTCTGACTCGAGGAAGTCAACGACAGGATATTTGATGAGATATGCTGGAGGAGGTCTCTTGGCAATCAAGATTGCAAAAGTGTGTGGCACTTTCGACAACCGAGGCCGAGTACACTGTCGTTACTAAGGCAAGCAAAGAAATGCTGTAAATGAAGAAGTTCCTCATGGAACTCGGCCATGATCAAGACAAGTACGAGCTGATGTGAGGTATCACTGGATCCAGGATATGGTGGAGGCCGGACAGCTTGCACCTGACAAAGTGCACACCAACCAGAATTGGTCTGATATGATGACCAAGCCGGTACCAGCAAAGAAATTTGAAGATTGTTGTGAAGGTGTCGGGTTGTTGAACCCGTCGCATTGAAGATGTCGGGTTGATGATGAAGCCGACGCATTGAAGATGCCAGACTGTTTGATTGAAGAAGTTGGGCTCCTGGAAGATGCTGGGTTAGTGAACCCGACACATTGAATAGCCGCGTTGCTGAACCCGTCACATTTGAAAATGTTGGGTTTTGCTAAAGCCAACGCAGATGACAGGTTGGTGAACCCGACGCATTGAAGAAGCCGAGCTCCTGTTTGAAGCCGATGCATTGAAGTCGTAGGGGGAGAATTCTTGGATTGGGCCTTACTCCTCCAAGCTGACCCATACCCATTGAGGATTCTAAAACCCTAAACCTAATCCACCATTATATATGCATTAGTTAGGGGTGGACGCGGTACACTCTGATACAGAGAGTCCGAAAATTGCTGAGAAAGAGTTTTCGTTTGAGAGCCTCAAGTGACATTCTTGAGTGCATATTTGAGCAAGCTTTAGTGTTTTGTATTTGAGAGATCTCTAGAGAAAGTTCGACTGTAATACTTTAAGAGTTTGATTTTGACCTCTTTTTAGAGAAGTTTGATTATCACCATTGTTGGAGAGGTTGAGTGAACCACCACCTTGGTGTATTTGATTATTTGTAACTCATTATTATTATAGTGGAAGTTTGATTCTGGATTAGTGTCCCGTGAATTTTTTATCTCTTCACATTGAAAAAGGTTTTTCCATGTTAAACAGATTGTCTGTGTTGTTCTCCCTTATCTTACGTTTTTCGCTTCCACATTTGTTTGAGGGTTTGACAATAACCCAACAGGACAGATAGATTTGAGGGTCCGTAGTGACCCAACATGAATTATGTTGTCTGATTTGGACCGTCAATCTCATCAGTTTATCTTATCTGAATTTTATCTCATCTTATTTTCATTTTTACTGGTTATCAAGAATAGCCATTGTTGATGCTAAAGTGACCAGCATCAAGATACTATAAATTATGGTCACAGTTTTGATTGCACTTTTGTCACAATTCTTAATATATATAAAATAGAAAATAAAAAAAATGCTAACACGACGTATCCTTAATGTTTTGCTAAAAATATTTAAAATCATTCGTAGTCACTTTACAGCTGAAGCTTTAAGATAGCTAGTATCAAAGCCCAAAAGTAATATTTCAATACAATTTAAACACAAGCTAGATGAACCTGTACATTACCCATGCTTGAAGCTAAAAAACCGTGCTTTCACTTAATAGATTAAGCTTTTGGAACAAGTTCATAACAATTTATGTCTCATAATAAGAAATTGTAGACTCTCTCTTTTTTTTTTTAAGTTAAGAAATTGTAGACTCTCTTTCTTGTAAAAAATTTAAGATTAGTTTTTCTACTTAAGCTTTATATTAGCTTTTCCTTTTTTAGCTTCTCAGTTTCATTTTATCAACGACATGGTAGTTTCCAATTTTATCACATTTGGAATTTGATAACTTGCTGGAACTCCAGACTTGACAAAAGATATGGCTCATATATGAACACGAAACAGAGATCATAATCAATTGCAAATTAATACATAGTACACTTCAAAATCCAGTACACCAGCATGCATGCATTAATTAGTATATTATTTCATACCCTGCGGCTCAAAATTTAAGGACTTACAAAACATTAATAAACAAGACCCTTTTGCGATTCACACTGATTGATACAGATGCAGATAGCTACTCTTAACTATCTATTATCCTAGCTACACCGCTGCAAAGTAGTCTTTGCTAAGTTTAGGGTCTGGTTTCATGGACTTATCCCCAGGCTTCCACCCAGCAGGGCAAACTTCATCTGGGTTCTCCTGCACATACTGTAAGGCCTGCAATACCAATGCACATAAAGGGGTAATGAAACTATGAATATTATAGAAAGGAAAAACAGAAAAATAAAATGTGAAATTCTGATCATTTGTTCAATCTTGATCTTGTCCTAACTTCTAATTGAGTGTATAATTACCTGGAGAGTTCTCTTTGTCTCGTCAACACTTCTACCAATTGCCAAGTTGTTAATGGTAGAATGCTGAATAACCCCTTCCTTGTCAATAATGAACAGACCTCTCAATGCAATTCCCTATATCATTGGATATATTCAGAGTCATTAGGTAACAAGTTTTATAAAGTGGAATGAAAGGCAATAGTTTCAGTTTCATTGTCAACAGTTGACGCTTCCTACCCAATAAAACTATTTCCTACATTTCATTCCAGAGAACATAGAAACCTAAGCATAGAAGACAAGGACTGGGAAAGGTAAAGCACGGCCATGGTTCAAGTTCAAGTCCTTAAAAGAAAACAAATTAAAAACTTTTTTTATTGGATAGCAGGTATGCTAAATTGCAAATTATGCAAAAGGGAGGTGATGCCTCATATGAAACATGATATGCCCTTTTTAGGTTAATTTAGACATTTAGTGTGAGAAAAAACAGACAAATTATTTGACTTCTATTGTCTTATAATTCATCCATCCATAACTAACAATTTTTTAAACAAATTTCATGTCAGAACATACCTGATCAGGAATGAGAACACCATAAGATTTCGATATGGATTTGGTGACATCAGAAATCAAAGGATAATTCAAGTCACCAAGGCCACCTGACTTTCTATCTGTTTGGATCCATGCAAGGTGCGAGAACTGCAATAATAACAATAGCATCACAAACTGAGGATAAATAAACTTTGGAAGTTCTGTTATAGATAGGCTATGGCACAGACAAGAGAATATATAGAAGCTATAGATTCCAAGCTTGTTGGGTTTCATGCTGAGAACCATGAAAATTGATTTTGACTGCAGCCAGACTTGTTATTAACACAGATGTTTGTTATAACTTATAACTAGGTAAAATTGATTTTGCCTCAAAACCTTGGTTTGACTAGAAGCGATAAAAGTAGCATTTGTGTTGTGTTGAAAAATTTGTACTAAATTTTATAGCAAACTTGCTTTCAGGATAAAAGTATCCAAACATAAATCAGTTCACTTGAAAATCAATTTTACAAAGCCAATTTCATTCAAAATGAATTTTGCAAATGCTCACCCAAACACACACTCCAACACAAAAATCCTTGTTTTTCAAAGGCACACATCTGCAAATGAGTATTGTAGCTGTCTATGCAAAGGTCGTCTGCATTACTTTATAGATATCATATAATCTCAACAAAAAAAAAACATGTTTCAACGATGTTTCCATTCAGATATTTTCCTTTTCCTTTATCTATGAAGTAACTCCTTGGACCATAGATGAATGAAAATATACTCTTTGGCTAAACCTTTTCATAAGCTTCATTTCCTTCACTAGTTAATATATAGCAAGAAGTACGTCATTTGAAGCAGAATATGAGATTTTATACACAGAAACACGCACCCCATCAACTGAGCCAACAACAAAAACTAATAGAGTCTAAACTAACTCACCACACTGTCAACTGAAACACCCAATATCTCAGTATTTAGTGCCTCAAACTCTGCATGCCGTTCACTGAAAGCAGTGATTTCTGTGGACAAGTAGCAGATGTTATTGTTAGGGAGTTAAGGATAGAAGGTTTGGTAATGCCTTCTCCAGGGAAATAACAGTTTTTTTTCTTCAGAAAACTCTCTTAATAAACCAACAAAATAAACTATTAGTGGTCATTTGGTTTCAGAAAAAATTCTAGGATTTTAAAAAAAATGTATAAAAAATAAAAAATTTAAAATAAGATGACAATTATGTAATTGAAAATAAAAGTAGAAAACATAATCAAAAAACAAATTTTCAAACAAAACAAACCCTTATTTTTCTAAAATAAGTTATAAACCAAACAAACAAATTACACGCATATCTCAACCTGATTATTATACTATACTAAAATGCCCACTAACCTGTAGGACAAACAAAAGTGAAGTCCAACGGGTAGAAGAAGAGCACAACATATTTCTTCCCAATGTAATCAGATAGTTTCACCTGGAATCACAATGCTTTAGCCAAAAAGCACAAAACTTTGCAAAAACTATTACAAAAATAAAAATAAAGGTTAAAATGTGTTTTGGTTCCCTCATTTTCAAGTCAAAATTCTTTGATTTTATGAGTACCAAATGACATCGTGTGATCCAAGTAGCCAACATCACCTAGTGAAATAATTGTTGCAATTTCAGGTCAAAATTGTTCTTACTTCCTATGCGTTAAAACCAACAATTTTGGTCCTCGTATTTTTTCTTTATAATATTAATAGGTGAATGTCATCCCTCTTTATAGAACTTGAGATACTAGGACAACGAATAACGAAATTCACCGATTATAAAGAATAGCACGACCAGAATCTTTCAAAATACAAGGATTACAACCAATTTTGACTGAAAACTGAAAGAACTAAAACACATTTCAGCTGAAAATAATTAATAATAAAAAAAAGACAAAACTTGACAAAGCGAAGAATTTACGTTGATAAACTCCTGGTCAAACACAGCCTCTGCTTCGAAATCCGGTGCAGTGTTTCCAACTAGCGGAAGCTCGCTCTGTGTATATATTCAAAAACAAAAACAAAAAACAACATTTTAGAAAGATTCCTTAAAGAAGCAATTTTGCTCTAATTCAGTGACACGTATACATTTAAGACGCTTACGGAGGAGGCTTTGACGACGAAGGAGCGGCGAGTGTGGGAGGGGCGCGTGAGGGAGAGAGAAGGGCGCGTGGGGAGAGGGTTGAGGTGGAGAGAGTTGTTAGGGAGGGAGAGGGAGGGTTTGGGAGAGAAGAGAGGTGTGGGGTTTGCGGAGAAGAGGGAAGCAGAGGTGGCTGAGCATGCCATTTGTGTGGGATTGGGATTTCGCTCTTCTCACTCTGCGAGAACAAAAGAAAGAGAGGTTGAAATGGGATTGGAATAGGATTGGGTTGGGTGAGGTTATCTTTTAACTATTTTTTGAACTACTATTAACTACTTCATTTTTAACTACTTTCCACTACAATCAATTCATTTTGGAATTCTAATATCAAATTAATCATACTAAATTATAAAAAATATCAAATTTAATATTTTTTAAAAATAAAAAATTTGGACAGACTATCACATAATGTTTGTCTTTCCACTATTAAAAAATATATTTTACGATTTAAAATTAGGAGAAGTTTAAATTGTATTATTCAAATAAGTGAAATAACTTCAATTTCATTACTTTAAAAAATTATAAAATAATACAGGCATTATGTGATAGTCTGTCCACAATTTTTTATAATTTGTCAATATTGCAGTCATTAGTTTTCTTATGTACTACTATAACATAATACAAGGAATTATAAAATAATTAAGAAATAATGTTTATAAAATAATTAAAAGGCACTTATAAGAGAATTTTTAAATTAATGTTAATATAAGAAAAAAATGTGAAGGTTAAATCGTGGAAAAAGATGAGACGATTAATTTTTTTGAGAAATAAATCAATAAATGTTAATTGTTAGTTATATAAAATAGATAGTTATATAATTTGTTTGTTTTTAACTTGCTGAAAGACAATAAGCAAGAGAGAACATTTAATGAGGATGCATATTATATTTTCGATCTTATAAGGATACGTACGTATTATGAAAATGAAAGAACATGTATACATGTTTAGATTTTTTTTAACAGCATTGCCAATTTTAAGGTAGAGCTTTTTTTCTGTTTTAAAATATTTAGAAAAGTAAACTTATTTAAATGGAAAGCGTTATAAGAGCTTTTTTTTTATATAAAAAAGAAAGAACAAAAAAAGTGGACGTAAACAAACAAAATAGCAAAACACAAAAGATTGCAATCTCAAAAATGTTGTCTCTGCTACATAAGTAGCTAAGAAAACATGCAATATAATACTTTAAGAGGTGAATTTAAACTCTAGTAATGAAGTTGATTTCTCACTTCCTCTCTAGCTAGCTAGAAAGTTTGCTCATGATCGGAGAGTGTGGTTAAACATTATTCTTTTTTATTTTTGGTGAGACAATCGAATTAAAATTTAAAAGCCAAGTAGAGAAAATCTGGAACAAATTCAAAAACTTTACAAGGAAAACTAAGCTTATGAATGTATATGCTGCAACTGTATGAGCAATGTGCTTGCCTTAAGGCAATCAATTGATAAGCTCTACTCGGAACCAAAATAACAACTTTATAATTGAAGAAAATCTACAATTTAAGGAGGTATAAAAATTTTAACTTAATTTCTTTATTTTATATTGAATTGTTTATAATACAATTGTTTATTAACTAAATCAACAATCACAAACAGAACAACACATACAAAAAGAAAATCATGGTGAGTCTCATCATACTTCTCTTGGAAGTGCAAGTGAAAGTTCAACGAAAGGTAATTATAATTTTTGGTCTTTTTAACAATGCTAGTATACACACTTTCCTTTCTCTCTCTCTCTCTCTCTCTCTCTCTCTCTCTCTCTCTCTCTCTCTCTCTATATATATATATATATATATTTGATGAATGTCATATCCATGAATGATTTAGGTAAAAAGAGGACTAGAGGTTATACACATATGTTAGATGTGTGGGACTTGTCAGATGGAGAATTCATATTTGTTGAAGTAGATCATTGGGGCAATCCTATGGGTTGGGAATGAAAAACTCTATTGAATGCAATTTGGAGCTTGGTAAGGAGACACCAATGTGCTCCTATCAATTTTCTTAGTTGGAAAGACATGCCTGAGGACTATATTATTGACATGGTTGAATTGATTCAGGTCTAGTATAATAGTTATAAGTGTTGTTTTTTATTTTGCTTCTTGTAAAAAAATCGGTTTCTAACAAAATTGTCCTTTTTTGCTTGATGATATTCAAAATAGAGTAAGTTTCGATTTGTTCCTGAACTAACTGAACAAACAAAGGAAATATTGATTGATGACATGAGTCTGAAATGGAGGCAATTTAAATATGAACTGAAATCAAAAGGATATGATGAGAGCAAAACTAAGAAGGAAATGATTGTTCACATCCCAGATCCAAGGTTTGATCCTTCCCAATATTGTGATTTAGTTCATTATTGGTGTTCTGAGAAAGGGCAGGTATATATGTAAAATGTCATCAACATTTGGCTAACATCACAATTATATATTATATGCTTATTTTTATTATTTACTCTTTTATATTTGCTGGTTATAGAAAATAAGCAACATTAACAAAAGGAATCGCTCAAAATATGAGGACTTGGATTGCATGGGAACCAAGAATCTTCCAAGACGGATTCATGAAATAGTTTGTCTTTTTTTTATAATTTTTTAATATTTAATTGCTTAGTACAAATAGGATGATTGATTTTTTTTACTAATGTTAGACAACAAAGGCTAAAGGAGTGCAACCTTCTCAGGCAGAAATTTATATTGACACTCGAACTCGAAGAGATGGAAGCATTGTTACCAAAAAGGTTGCTACTATAATTGTAAGAATTTTAATTTTTATTTCAATACTTTCTCTTTGTTTTATATTTTGTTTTGCATGGTAATAATTTATAAGGTGTATTTATGTAGGATGAACTAAAAACGAAAATGGTTGAAGAAGAGAATTCACAAAATTTACAAAGCACCCAAGATTCTCTTAATTGGACAAATGATATATATTCAAAAGTCAAAGGACCTGAAAAAAAGAGGACGTGTGCGTTGTCTTGGCAAGCTTCAACATCAAGCAAGTTCATCTCAAAGCTCTTATGCAGGCAATAGAATTCAAAAATTGGAGAATTTGCTTGGAAATCTTGTTGTTGTCGTCCTTAAAGTGTGATTTGCAGAAGATCTACAAATTAATCAAGTCTTAGAAGCTATAGATCAAGAGGTATGAATTTATAAAACATTCTTTTAAACTTATTCAAAGATTTAACTATGATATGATATTTTACAAAAAACAAACAAACATTCTTTTAATTTAGGTACCTACAAATGGTTCTACTAGTGATAATCATCAAACTACAAGTGATCCTAACTAGAGGTGAGAATTGACTCATTTGTTTAATTTACTCTTTGAATTGGTTTTTTTGAAGCTTTACCTCTTTGAATTTGTTTAATTTACTCATATATGTAATATATTTCAAATTAATGTACATGTTGTGGAAAGTGCATTCAGTAAATTTACTATACCATTCTATACATCTAGGTGTGCAGTTATTTGTTAATGTGTGTATTGTGAAGTTCAAATAATAAAATTATTTAAACTACGCTTAGCATGTAGGACCAACTAGATATTCTCCCTATGCACCTTTTTTGCTTGTCACAGTCTATCAACAAAGTTGAAAGTTAAAACTATGGGACATAATTGACGCCTAGTCAATCTAGTGAAACTACTTGTAATTTGTAAACACAAGTGTGGGGATAATAAAGGAATGCTATAATTGAGTGAAGACTGGTTGATGTGTATAGCATTGGACACCAAGAGTTTTCAGCTATTGTACACTAGAAATTTGTATGGATTTATAGAAAAAATGATGTAGGGATCAATTTGGTCTTTGTGGTTACATGTTTTCATATGCATCATGTGTATGAAATTACTAATGTGACGGAGATCAAGATTAGTTGTTGTAATCATGTAATTATATTGAGGAAAAGAATAGAAAAGTTAATAAGGTTTCCTAATTTTATTTAATATGATGTGTCTCTCTTCATGTTTACATCTTCAAACTTCAAAGCTGAACATGAAGAGTGAAGAACATTTCTAGAAGTAGATATATGAATTGGTTTAGCCTCTTTTAGAATCTGGATATAAGCTGCCATAATAGCAGAGAAATTTCAACTTCAGTTAGTCTTTAACATATTGTGCCTTGAACGGTGTCTTGAACATGTCTTATAATGTGTTACTGTTATGCAAAGTTTCTTCTTGTGCGACCCTTTCCTTATTTCTGCTTCGATATTGATAACCTTGCTGTTACAACTTGTGACATAAAACCCTCTACATCTAGGTCTTATTTTCTTTTGCGCTATTAGTTCTGTTTGATTTATTTTAATTGATTAATATATGCTTAATCATTTTAAAAATTTGTTGGTGACTTAGTTCATGAATGTGCAGATTGGTGATTACTTGAATATGGATATCATCTCGACTTGGCTAGGTGTTTTGGGACATAAATATTTTTGTTTGTTTTTGTGATTATGTAATTGTACTTGGGTGTGACTACTGTGTTGGTTATTGTGGATGTTGGATATCATCTCATCTTTGTTAAGTATTTTGGGATACATAAATACTCTTGTTTATTTTTGTGATTATGTGACTTCAATGGAAAATGGACCTTTGTCCACTTAATCCCTCATAGAGAGAGGTGTTTAATTAGTCCATAGTTGTCAATTTTCAATGTGTGCTCCAATGTTTCAAAATTAGTAGAACTTCTTTTTTAAGTAAGACAATTACTTTATTACATAGATTAGTTCCTTGAACTTGTAAAAGGCTTAGACGATTAACTTAGATACAATTGATATTCATTTATCTAGATAACTAAATAATAATAAAAATAATTTGGAAACGTAAAGCATTCCAATAGCTAATCGGTATCGTGATTTTTTTATTAGGTGACATTTACCTACGGTTAAAGCCTATAAGTACAAGTTAATGGTTTGTATCTACAATCTTTAAATGGTAGGTATAAGTTAATGACTTTTACCTACAGTTGGAGGTTGTAGGTATAAGTTAATGTTTCACCTACAGTTAGATGTTGTAGATATAAGTTAATTACTTTTACCTATGCACATTGTGAATTGTAGGCATCATATATAGTGACAATCAAATGTAATTATAGGTGGAAAAAAAATCCGTAGGTAAAACCTATAGTTACATACTATTAGCCGTCGGTATACGCCTCCTCAAAGTTGACAGAAGAAATGTTCGTAAGACAAAGTATATCATACATTTGCCTACCGATTTTTTACTTATAGTGACAATTTTTGTCTATAGGTATAGGTCATTTTTCTTGTAGTGCTTCTCTCAAACAATGAGATCATCAATTCATCTAATGGTAGTATATACATAAAAAAATATTTGGCAGCAATGTTACACTTCGGTGAAGTTGTGACATGCCTTTAGTGATTAGGTTGAGTGCTGCTAAAAAATTAGACTTCATCATAATATGTTGATAGCCTCTACTTGGTGCAAGAGATAGACCAAGCCAAAGGGTCCAAATCTCAGCTCGAGTCATTGAACATTGGCCACAATGAAAATGGAGAATTTAAGCAACTAAGAATTGCCTCAAGTTGTCTCTAATAATTCCTCCACAACCTACATGACCATGAGGACTAATATCAGATGCATCACAAGTGACTTTAATCCATCCTTCTTTAAGAGGTGGATTCCAAGAAATAATGCTAAGAGTAATGCTAGCTAGCTAGCAGCATGATGAATTATATGAGACAAAATAAGATCATTTCTGCTCCTCCATTTATGGTATTGTTTTTGTAGTTAGATCTTGTCTCAGAGAAAAAAAAACTAGTCCAAAAGCACAAAGTAATATAAACATAAAGTAGATCAAAAAATTATTATTAAAATAAATGTTTAGACATTACCTAAGAGTGTTGTTTACTTTTTTTTGTATAGATTATATGGAGACAATCTTGTTCGAATCAAATAAGACCATTATATATCATAAAACTCTTCCTCTAATTATTTAACGTAGTTGTGTACTTAAGAGTCAAACCCGAAAAAGAAAAAATAATATTGTTCTACTCTTTAAAATTACTCCATTTTAAATAAGTCATTTGTATTTCATCCACTTTATTTTGTGAATATTGACAAATTTGAGGGTGCTTTCCATAATCATGTTCTAAAGAGTCACTCAATTCATCATATATATGTCACTCTAGGAACTTTGAAAAGTTGCTTCTCGAGACATATGTTTTGGCAAATTCCCTTTAATCCTTGAGTTTTCAAGACATTTTTTGGATTCAAATGATGTGAAAGTTAAATTTTCTTATTTCTCACAAGCTTTCCTCTTGAAAAACAATTTATTCTTTTACTTTTGATTTATAATAAAATTATAGTGCTAATAATATATAATACTTATGTTTGTATAATTAATATGACCAAGAAAGTTGGTAGAGTGATACGTGATACATATTTTCAATCACATATCCAAGGTTTGTTAGAGTGGATTTCAATGAAATGCAACAGATAGGGTATAACTATGGGGCTTAATTAGATCAAAATTTTGAATATGAACTAGTTCGAGTCAAACATTGGTTTAATCCATTTAATACCAGTTTGATAATATGTCATTAGGCTAATTGCACAAACACTCTAATTGCTAAATCAACTTGAACATGCATCTAGTATCCAGTCGAATTAGTTGGGTTAGGCTGATTTTAATAACACTATTTAATTTTTTTCAAAATCCTTGAGAATCTAAAAATCTTTTTCCCTTGGTTCAATTCAAGATGATGAAATCCTTTATTAATCAATTGATCTGATGAGATATCATGATTATTATTGACCTTATATTCTTAAACACAATGTTCTTTGAGATCTACAGAAGCAAGATCTTAATAATTTTATCAAAGAACTAAAGATATACAAGAGAGATGTACACCACAATTTTTGTACTTGTTCTATCTTAATCCAGTTACCTCAGAAACCTAAGTTAATATTTCTACTATTAATTTCAATATTGTTATAAACACTATGCATACACACAATGAAATTAAAAACAACCATTTTCTTAAACCCTTCAAGATGATGACACAAAGACCTTACCTTTATGAAACCTACAACATCTGAGAAACCCTATCTCAAATCTATACATAAATCTTACAAAAGAAAAGGTTTAAGAAATTCACATGATGTGGAGATTTTATCAATTAAAATTCATTGTAGACTTAAAATAATTGAAATTAAAATAATTGATATTTAATAATAATTACAAAAATATTTGTGTTCATAAAATAAAATAAAACATTACATTAAAACATCATATTAAGATGTTCATTTGTGTTATTTTATATTTATCAATTACTTTAAACAGATTATTTCCTCAAACACTTATAAATAGTATTTTAGCTGATGTATTGTATAAAATAAGTGCCTATTTTATACAACTAAAATGTATAATTAATAAATATTTTTAAATATATAAATTATAGGCCAAATTATGGCAATACTCCTAAGGTTTTGTATAATTAACAAGTATTCTTACTTTTTTTAATCATTAAGTCTATCTCCCTTATAAGGAGTGTTAGTGTAAGATTTAATGGGGTATTGAAGAGATGTCAATGTAATATTTTCAAACATATAAAAAGATAACACGATAATGTTTTCAAACTTAAATGATTGTTAGTATAGAAAAATTAAAAAGGGTGAGTTATGTATAATTTGATAAATGCTCATAAGCGTTAATATAATTTGCTCTAAATTATATTATAAGTAAAATCTATAATAAATAATATTTAAATATAAATTATATTTTAAATTTATGATAATAATTTATGTTATGATACTATTATTTTCAATTATTGATAATTTCCTTAAAAAAATCAAATTCAAGTTAAAACTAAAAATATGAAAGATAGATTGGAAAAGATAAGAAGTTAGTTAAATCATTTGGTTAATATTAAAAGTATAAAATGATATATCATATGCATGCTAAAAATATATTTGAATTTCAGTTGTAATAAGTTGTTTGTTGTGTTAATTGGATTTGATAACTTTATTCTATTTCTTATCTTATTCCATAGTTACCAAGCAACTATAATAAGATCGATAAATCCTCCCCCTTTCATTTTTGCTTGCCAATTTTTTTTTGTAGGAATTTGCTTTTCATTTCTTAAAATATTTGTGAGCATGTAAAATACCTTCGCTTGAGTACTATCATTTATGCTTATTCACGTTTCACATATGTAAAATACTTTTATCTAAATATTACTCCATTTATGCTCATTTATGTTTCACTGATGTAGAATACCCAAATATATGTAAGTAACATTTATGCTTATTCATTTTTTTCCAACCTTAAAACATAAATATAACTTATGTCACGTTTCGTTGATCTTAAAATATAGCACGCGATGCGATTTTTCTATTATTTTTAACACATCAAACTAATGATTGACTAATTGTAAGCAGAAAAAGTTAAGAAGTTTCTATTTTTTTTTTGGGTAAAAGACCGAGCAAAAAACAAACAGTGAGGCAGCAAAGAAGAAAAACAAAAAAAGAAACAGGTTAATTTTATAATAGGATTTCATGCAAGAACACTTTTTTGTTGGTGTTAAGGAGGGGCTAGAGCCCCAAAGAGAACACTTAATTAACGCGAAATATATATATAATTTTTTAATTATTCATGTAACCACCAACTATTTATAATCTTGCAGTAAAAAATTGTTTATAATCTTGATCATTTAAATATAATTGTATACTTTATATAATTTTTATTTTTCACACTGTTTAAGTAGTTTGATGAGAATTGCCGCTTTGACATTATAATCTAAAGTCAATTAAAAAATATATGTGAGCAATATTTTGTTTGTCATAGGCCAAAAGACAATTGAGTTTAAGATTAATCTTGTTTATGATATATATATGTTGTTGATCCATTTTTTTTTATATATAGTAAGAATTAAATATAGATTCTCCCTTAAATTATTCACATTCATGTTATGTGAATAGTATATAATTTCACTGATTTTCAAAAAAATAATAATACAATTTCACTGACGCAAATACGTAATTTATGTAAGGAGTACCGTGTATGTTCATTCATGGTAAAACATAAATATCCCTTATTTCACGCTTCATTGATCTTAAATAATAGCATGCCGATTTCCCTATTAATTTAATATAATCACATTATTCATTATAAACAGAAAAAAGGTCCAGATTTTGTTTTATTTTGATAATAGATCGAATATAAAATAAACAGTAACGCAGTGAAAAAAAGTTAGACCAATTTCATAATAAATAATCTAAAGGTAATGTACCAAAAGAAAATCTAAAGGTAATGTAATAAATATATGCAACATTTTTTTAATCAATTAAATATATGCAATATATAATTTCACTAATGTAAATACCGTAATTTATGCAATTTTTTTTTTTTTTGCTGATTCGTAATTTATGCAAGTTATCATTTGTGTTTTACGAATCTTAAAAAACAAATATCCCTTATTTCATGTTTTGCTGATATTAAATCATTTCACATTGGTTTTTATGAGTAAACTCCCATTCTTGAATTTGTAAGGTAATGGTATATTAGTTCATAATAATAGAAAATGTTAAATATATTTTTAAACTTGAAATTAAATTAAATTATTTTTTAATTTTATTCCCTAAACTGTACAATTTATTATCATTATAATTATTAAATTTTATGACTTTTTTATTACTTAAAATTTCTCGAATTTTAAAAACTACCGTAATAATGCTTGACAAATTCAGAAACTAAAATAAGGGTTGACTTCCTATTTTTTTTTTTAGTTTAATTGGTATACATTGTTGTGTAAATTTTTAATTGTCAATCAATTATAGTTCATGATATTTGTGACTTTTAAGATAGATAAAAATCTTGTTAGAGTTATAATATTTTATAATTAATTGAAAATGTAAAAAATCTTTAAATTTGATTGATAAATACAAATTATATTTTTATTTATTAATTTTAACGCATATATCACATTAATCTCACTAATGAAGGTAAGCATAAAATTTAACAATTATTTTTGATATTTTTAATAAAATATCAAATAAAAATTAAAGCAATCAAAAAGAAAATAAGATAATGAATTAGTTTGTTTGAATTTCTTTGTTAATTTTTTTATTTTGAAATTAAATTTTATCTGTTATTAAATAAGTATTTTTTTTGAAAAAACAATGATTTTAAAATTATTTATTTTAAGTTTAAATAAACCGTATCAATTTCATGATAATAATCTAAAAATACAACAAACACTGTACCAAACAGATGTGTAAAGTGTAAATGTGCAATTTGCAATGTAACACTTAAAATTTCTTTGCTTTTATTATTTTTTTTTTTCGCGCATGCAGTTCCCTCCACATCTATCCGAAACCAAATTCCCTCCTTCCCTCGTTTTCTGCTCTCCCCTCCTCTACGCTCCCTTAACGCCCTCTCTCTTTTTTCTTCCAAACCCTTTTCCCCTCTCTCTTTCTCTCTCTAAACCCCACACCTTCTCTCTCTAAAACCCTACACCACTCTCCCCTTCCTTCCGATCCTTCTACCGTTTCCCTCCAATTTCCCCCCAATTCCGCTAGGTCCCATCTCCTCCCTTTTCCCGCCTCCTCATGTCCAGCGCCGCCGGAGCTCCCGATCGCCGCGCCTCGCCGCCGCGGGGAGCTGCCGGCGCCCCCTCCCGCCCACCGCTCAAGCGCCACCTCGCCTTCATCACGAAACCGCCCTTCGCCCCGCCTGACGAGTACCACAGCTTCTCCAGTATCGACTCCCGCCGCGCCGCCGATGAAGCCGTCGTCGTTAGATCTCCGGTGAGGCCTTCGTTTTCCCGTCCCTTCTCTCGAATTTGTCTCGCGTTCGCATCGCGGCTCGCGAATCTGAAATATCAAGGTTTTGAGTGTTAAATTCACTTCGTGCAGTTTGCTCGTTGCCTATTCACGGAGATCTCCTCTGTGTTTTACACCCTCATATTTCCCAACATTGGTGTTGCGTTTGTTGTAACGATGTCGTTTTACTGGGATCTTTTTTGTTTTTCTTCTTTCCCTAATGAATTAGTTGGATTCGCCTTTAGTGGTTTTGATTTTAGTTTATTGGGGTGCGATGTTGTTTCTGTTCTTTTTCTTTGGTTAGTTTATTAACTTAGTGCGTAAAAGTCAAGTCAATTTCTCAGTCTCGAACTGGTTAATCAATGTTGGGGTCCTTCTTAGTGTGGTAGTTCTGTGCGTTAATTTAGGGGTTGGGGAACTGAGAGGAGGTTGATAGAGTGGGAATTTAACTTTCTGCGTTTTGGGTTGCTTTTGAAACAATGGGGTTGTTGATACATGGTCTTTGCCTGCTGTCAAGGAGGTAATGCTTAATTGTAGAAGAGTTAGGTTTTGGGTTGATGAAGTTATTGGGATGGAAGGAACGATTTCTCTTGTATGTTGTTGTGCGATTTGTATTTATATATAGACAAAATCTAAATCTATTTTAAAGTTTAGGTTTTATGAAATAAGATAAAACTATTTGTGGAAACTAAATAAATTAGGGAAACAAGCAAATTAGGGAAATAGAATCAGGATATCAAAATAGTATCTCAACATATCTTAACACTCACCCTCAAGTTGGAGCATATATATGCATCTAGCTTGTTACATATCTTTTGCATGGGTTGCAGTAAAAGTTAAGGAGGTCATTCTTGATTGCATTCAGCGTGTTCATTTGCAGTCTTGCATGAGTTTATACTTGTTATCAGATACATTTTTGCTATGTATAGTTTAGTTTTAGTGTGAGTGATAATGTTTGCTTATGAACTTCTTCACTTGTGAGTTGTGACTCAATGTGATGATATTGAATTGCTTTGGTATGTGTGTTTCTCCCCTTTTTTGTTGATATTTTAAGGAATGTTGTATTTAGTATTGTTGTAATATATTGGTCATATGACCGGATGAATTATTACCTTTGTTTCATTGGTTGCATATATTTTCTCCATCTTAACTATATGTTAATGTGTGTATGTATCTTTCATCATCTTTTTTTGCTATCTTATCATTTATTGAAACTGATGGTGGTGCCAGTACATCATGAGGCGGAAGAGTGGAATGAATGACAGTGAAGGGGAGTCACAAGCACAAAAGTGGAGTAACAGTCCTGGATACACTAATGTTAGTAATGTAACGAATAACAGTCCCTTTAAAACTCCTGTGTCTGCAAAAGGGGGAAGGACACAGAAGGCAAAGGCTTCCAAAGAAGACAGATCATGTCCTCCGACACCCATCTCAAATGCTGGTGAGAAAATTTCCTTTTATCTTCATCGTTCAACAACATTCAGTATTGCGTTTGAGAAGTTTTTAGTGCTCGGAAACAATTTATATCCAAAATACAAATTCTGCTTCAACTTTTCCTTGCTGTACTCCAGCCATAATATATTGGGTTTAATCAGACAGTTTCTGATGGCATGCAGGTTCCCCTTCTCCTCTTACTTCTGCTAGCAGCTGTCGTTATGACAGTTCCTTAGGTAATTTTAGAAGCAATCTTAATTAATAATAAGCTCTTTTTATTTCACTTCCCTGTTGTGTATGGCTAATAAGTTATTTCCACGAGAAAAGAATGACAAAATCCATAACTTCACAGGTCTCTTGACAAAAAAGTTCATCAATTTGGTCAAACATGCAGAGGATGGTATTCTTGACCTAAATAAAGCAGCAGAAACTTTGGAGGTCCCTCTTTTTTCTTTTTTCAAAAAATGTTATGACCAAAATATCTGATATTTATTCTTCCTCTATTATATATGTATTTAAAAATTTTCCTTTTTTATAGGTGCAAAAGAGGAGAATATATGACATAACTAATGTTTTGGAAGGCATTGGTCTCATTGAAAAGAAGCTCAAGAACAGAATACACTGGAAGTACTGTGACACATTTTTAATTTTTCTTTAGTGCATGTTTCTTGAAGTTTAGATATATATAGTATTATAGCAAAATTCTTACATCAAACCTTGTGGAATATAGGGGAATTGAATCTGCTACGTCTGGTGAGGTGGATGGTGATATCTCTGTGCTTAAGGTAACTTGATGTAGGTGCTTTTTTTTTTTTTTTTTTTTTTTTTTGAATGATTGACACCCAAAAAATTGTTATAGAATTACAAGTGCCACTGACATTTCTCATGTATCTTTGTTTGCATAGTAAGCAACATTTATTGGATCCAGACCTTTGTTGGTTAAGTTCTATATTTTTTATGATTCGTGATATGAAAATATTTAAATGGATGAAAATGACTTAGTGATTAGTAGCATGCTACAGCATATTGTAAATTATGTTGTTGGCCTTGTGGCTATGTCTTGCAGGCAGAAGTTGAGAAACTTTCTTTGGAGGAGCAGGGATTAGATGATCAAATAAGGTTATATGGTTGCTTTGCAATAGAAAAACAGAAATTTGCTATTTTAAAACTGTTGGCCCATGCTGATTTTTCTAAACTTTTGGCAGGGAAATGCAAGAAAGGCTGAGGAATTTGAGTGAAAATGAAAACAACCAGAAGTAATCTATCCCCCTTTCATTTCTTAGATTCATTTTTGTTTTGCCCCTTACATAAGAAAAAGTAAACTGTTGCCACTATATTATTAATGTGTACCAATTTCATTTCTTTTTAGGTGCCTTTTCGTGACTGAAGAAGATATTAAGGACCTACCTTGCTTCCAGGTCATTTTTTATTGCATTGCACTCCCACCTCATCACTTGTTATTGTAAACATTGATTTTGCTGTGTTCTCTTGTTAATTCTGATTATTTTTATTAAGGTTTGTATTTTTATTAATACTAGTTCATTTCTGCAAGCAGAATGAAACTCTAATAGCAATTAAAGCTCCGCATGGAACCACCCTGGAAGTCCCCGATCCTGAGGAAGTAAGTTTAGGGCATAAGTTAATGAAAGGTTCGTGACTTTTTAAAACTGATGTTTCTGATGCATGATGGAGAATTGTTGCTTCTATATGCATCAGGCTGTAGACTATCCACAGAGGAGATATAGAATCATTCTTAGAAGCACAATGGGTCCCATTGATGTCTATCTTATCAGGTATAAGTGTCTTGGCTAGTATTATTTACTTATAACTTTTTTGTTTTCTCTCATGTTGTGCATCCAGAAATCACATTAGTCTGTGTTTCCTATCTGATGTTTAATACTTCTTGGTCGTTGTCGTTGACCAGATATTTCTCAAAACATATTTGTTAGATTATCCCTCATGCTGGGGTTGGTGGTTAGGTAACCCCTTCCCGCAGTGATCACTGTGCATTAATATTTCTCTAATTTTCTAGTTAATCTATCTTATTATGTATTGTCCATTTAATTCTTGGAACTTCTGAACCGTTTTCAGTCAATTTGAAGAGAAATTTGAAGAAGTTAATGGTGCTGAGCTCCCAATGATCCCACTTGCTTCCAGTTCTGGTTCCAATGAGCAACCAATGACAGAAATGGTTACTGCTGAATGCAGCGGAAAAGAACTTGAACCTCAAACTCAGCTCTCTTCTCATGCATTCTCTGATCTAAATGCTTCACAAGAGTTTGCTGGTGGCATGATGAAGATTGTCCCTTCAGATGTTGATGTAAGTATATCATAATCAAGATGTGAGGTTCCCCCTCCCCTTCAATATAGGGTTTGTGGACTCAACATTGAATGGTTGAATTAGAGTGGTTCTTTTTTGGAAAACATTGACACTGTTTGCTGATATTCTTTGTAATTTTTGTAGAATGATGCAGACTATTGGCTTCTATCAGATGCTGACGTTAGTATAACAGATATGTGGAGAACAGATTGTATCCTTTTTTGATACTTTTGAGCCTTTTATGCTTTTGCTCCCTTCTTTTTTAATGTTTTATCTGAAGTACTATACTTTATTCCTTAACTCCCAACCAAACAGCTAGTGTTGATTGGAATGGTGTAGACATGCTTCATCCTGACTTTGGAATCATTTCAAGGCCTCAAACTCCATCATCTGGGTTTGCTGAAGTGCCATCAACAGCAGCAAACTCTATTCAGAAGTGATTTCGATTTGCCTATTCAGAAAGTATGGATGGCCTTCATCCTTTGCACAAAGAGACTGTACTTCAATAGAGTGATTGTTAGCCTTGAGGATGTCAAGAGCTGTTGAATGTCAGGCTGAGAGTGGTTGCTGTACTTGAGTTAAATCATTGACTCTGACAAATAAACTTAGTTACATTAGACATAGTATGCTCGTAGAGGATTTAACTTGGAAGCTAGAGCAGTTGCGTTAACTTTTCATTACAGAAAATGCTACAACTGTATGAAATGTAAACAAGGCAGTCTCAAACAGTATATATTGTCATATGATTAGCCTGGAACCGTGATTCCAGTTTTTTCATGAGTTTATGCATATATGCTGACTGGAAACAAACATGGGTGCACTGAATAATGTTAGGACAGAACCACCTCGTTATTGAATTATCATTCATGTTGCTTGTAAACAATTTCAGAATCATTAATCAGTCTAATGATAAAATTAAGTCAATTATTTTCCTGTTTCTCCTCCACGTTTTCTATTATTTTCTTCTACTTTAAAAGTGGATTATATAATCTTTGTATTTAAATTAGGGAATGAGTTGCAAGGTTGATTTGGTGATTGAAAGGTGTGAGTGAGAGGTCATGAGTTTTGAATTCCTTCCACTAACAATTAATATTATTGGCCGATCAAGAAAAAATGTTGGATATGGGAGCTTTTGAAAATTACCAAGGCATGTTTGGATAATTTTTTCTTGAAGCATTTTTAAGAGAAAAAATAAGAAAAAAATAAAATGAGATTTTCTATAACTTAAAATGAGTTTTTCATTAGTTAACTATTAGTTAATACGTAGATGTTTTCTCATCTTTTAGAGAATTTATAAGAGTTTCTAAAAATTAACTAATGGTTAGTTAATGTAGAACTAATTTTGGTTTACGTAAAAACTCATTTTATTTTATTTTTTCTTCTAAAAAGTATCTCTAAAGAAGCTTATTTAAATAGATCTTTAGGAGGATGACACTACTTATAAATAGAGTAATAATACTTGTATACTTTTCTTTTGTAATATATGAGTGGAAGGAAGAGAAAGAAATTGAATTATGTGATGAAAAATGTAGGAAGAAAAAATGGGATAGAAGTGATGTAAGAGAATATGATTTTAGTAGTTTTCTTACAATTATCTGAATATCTAAGCAGGAATACCGATTCTGTCTGCTGTTGGGGACTTGTGGTTTATGACTGAAAGGTACTTAGTGAGTTTTGTTGTAGAGTTTTAGCAATTTATTATCCACATTTCCATTTTTAGGTTAGTTATAAGAAAATCAATTCCGTAGTGGCTAAAAGCAGTTGTAATTTCTAAGATTTTGTAGTGTACCTTCCGTTTGAGGTATGGGGTGGGTTTGACATGAACGTAACATTTTACAATGGGCCAAGTACGTCCGTGCATGAATTAGATGGCTGATTGATTAAAGGGGTTTATTTTACAAAGGAAGTATTAAAGTACGACTCTTAAAATATTTTATCAAACTGGGACAGATAACGCTGAAAAACTCTAGTCAATTTTCGTTTGATCAGAGTTTTCAGTGTCACGTTAGTCTTATTTTTTAATCTTTTAAAATGATTTTCAATTTTTCAATGCTATGTGATGCCCATGTTTATAACTATAATATCAAAAAATGCTATTGACATGGAAAACTCTAGTCAAACTAGAGTTTTTCAATGTTAACTATTCCAATTTGATAAAAAAATTAAATTTTATTGGAGTAAATAAATACACTTATGAAATCATAAATAGTGATGTATAATTAAGTTGTTAATTAATAATAGGTTTAATCACATAGATGTTATTGTTCACAAAAGCATATTCTCTTTATTTATAATTATTTGATTTTATGACTGTTATAATTATTATTTTTTATTTTTTTGATAACTTATTAATTTTATTTTAGTTTTAAAAAAAATTATATCTCATTGTCTGGAGGTTTCACGCAGACATAACTTTACCATTGTGTCAGGACTCGTCCTCATTAATTTTATTTTAGTTATCTAAATAAAATTAATTGTTTATAATACATATATTTCTAAATTGGGACAAACTAACATATGTATGAAGGTGTAGGCCTTGAAATTAGAATTAAGTGTTTTATATTTTGTGACACATGTAATGATATATCTCGTCGTTACGATATCACAACTCTAAATGTGTAATTTTCAAATTTTAAATAAAAATTTCATTAATTTGATTATGAAAATTAGGATAATTTTTTCGCGTTAATACATTCACCAAAACACACAATATGTAAATATATATATATATATATATATATATGAAACATATACATTTTATTCATATGTTAGAACATAATTAAGTTCTTACATATATATAAGCTTCAGATTACATGTCTGATCAAAAGAGAAACAAGGAACTAACTAAGAAAGAGTTGATAACAAAATACAACTCTTCTCCAAAATGAATTCCAACGTTATCACGTTGGATTGATGACTCTAACAAAAAGGATCTCTCTCCAATACTGCTCTCATGAACGAAGGTTCGCTATCATCATAGATACCAACCACAAATACAAAATTGCAAGGGTGAGTTTATTATACAAGATCAACAAATACCAGACAACAATTATTAGCAAGAAAACAATAATGATAATCACAATCATTATTAGTAATCAATCAGTTCAACACACACAATAAACTAGTCATCCACTTTTTCCACAATTTAAATCAATTATGCTCAGAATGATGCATGCACTTGACTCAATGCTAAAATGCGATGTGGTACCATTCCCTTTGGAAATAGCCTCTCACTTAGGAAAATGATTCAGTAGTTTGTCGGGGTCACCCTATCGTACACTGGTCATTTCCCCATGGTGATCAACCAGAGTCTCAAGAGAATTCCAAACCGAGTGACATGTCCCCTAGTAACATGCATTTTTATCCTCATAAAAACCACAAGTACACACTGCCTTCATTCTATTTCCATGCAATTATGAAGTATGAAACATGGGCTCATCAATGCACTGACCATGGATAGAGACTGAAATTCTAAGCAATCCCTTTTCCTCTGTAGGGATGCTTAAAATTCATAAACTCTTCCCTTGTAGAGATATCCAATAAGTCATGCACTCCCCATGTACATACACAACATACAATGATATTGTCAACATCAACATTATCTTTCATCAATGTTATCATCAACATCAACATCATCTCATCTCAATGTCATGATCAATGTTAATATCATCTCCATCTCAATGTCATCAACAACATCAACATCATTTCATTTCAATATCACACACACACACACACACACACACACACATACACACACACACACACACACACACACACACACACACATATATCAATATCATCTCATTTCAATATTATTAACATTACAAGTAATCACATTCCACATATATACATATAACACATGCTTGAGATTCACATTTGCCAGGTCTTCAGACGACACAAATCTCATACATTCACAATCCGTAATATCACGAGACTGATATTTCAGGAAAATTCTAAATTAAAGAGGAGGACTACAATATAGAAAACAAACTCATATGCCCATCTAACAATTTAGTAAAGAATTTAAATAGGAGAACATATTATAAAATTTTGGACAGAGTCTCCTTTGTAATTAGAACTTTTCCCAAAAAATCAATCATTACAATAACAACATTTTTTACAATTTTATCCATCAATAATAAATTCATTGCATCCCATTAGTTAAAAACACAAATTTTCTTGAAAACCAGCACACAACAGGGATAAACATACATCAATAATAAATATATTGTATCTCATTAGTTTAAAATACAATTTTTATTGAAAACCAGCACACAACAGAGACAGACATACATATACATAATTGAGTTCCCTGACCCCCAACTATGTTATAAAAAAATAATTGTAACCAAACAATAAACTATCCTCACCTATCTATATCTCTCTGATAGCTCCTTGTAACGCCATTTTGAGATCTCTCAAGTTCACATGCTAATTTACAAGTCATTAAATTTCCATCTTTTAGTATGTTAAATTAGACTTCATAAGCTTTCGAACAAGTTATCACATGTCTCAGTTGGAGTTCTAAAACCCTAGGTTACTATTTTAAAACAAAACTCCAAATCTGCTAACAAGCTCAAAATAATAACAAGCTCCATGTATCATAATTATAATTTGAGTAAGAAATGAGAAAAATATAATTTTTTTTAAAACGGGTGACAATAGCTATTTGGATGTGGATAGTTTCAGAAACTTGTGTTCAAATAAATTCCAGGCACGATTCACTGCTCAATTTGTTTCCATATTTTAGACTAACATATATGACATCCTAAGCTTTAAAATGAGTGGTCAAACACCTCGTTTGGTTAAGTACATAGGGAGATATAAAATTTTAAAAATAGTCCAACTAAATTCTTAAATCAAGATTGAAGCCTAGCCTATCTTATGTAAACTTGTGTCCGAATCTTCCAAGTAATGGCTGTATCCTTTAATTCTTTGAAAGAGATGGGTCTTAGGATATTCTAGATTTAGAAAAAAGAAAGGAATATAAGTCTAGGACAAGAGAATATAGGTCACGGTTGTTTAGGATACAAGGAGAAAGTGTGAAAATGATAGTAAAGTACAAGGAGAAAGCAATATGGTCGTGTGCTTTGGAGCTAGCTTCTACATGCAAAATTTTTGTGTTGTTCTAATCTATTTATATTAAGTTAATTAGTTAGGATTTAACTAATTTAGAGTTTATTTTGGTCCTAATTTAACTAAATAATTATTACCTAAGGTAAAAATCTTAAAAGTTTTGTCTTATTCATTAAATGTTATGTTATCTTTAATTAAAGCAAGATTCTTTGGTGCTTGGCTGGCTATAACACATGGAATTGGAGCCTTCATGAAGCAAATTTTGATTGGTCCTTAGCTTGGTTGAACATTTAGCTCTTGTGCAAAATTTCCAAGTGCTACACGTTGTCAAAACAAACATTTTCACTTCCACATAGCTTAAAATTCACACTTATAGCTTGCTTTGTTTTAGGCTTTTGTTTCTTTTAATTTATTCCAAGTGTACTTTATGTAGTTTTGTGTTGCCAATGTAGTTACTTAGGTGATTTTAAGCTTCTAGTCCACATCTTACATGTGCTAGGGTATGTTTCTTCCTTAAATTTAATAATCCTAACTAAATATATTCTAAGTACTTATATACTTGCCACTTGGATTCATTAGCTTCTATCTTCTTGTGTCATATAATCATGTATTAATATTTCACACAAATAATTCAAAAATAGACCAAACAAACTTCACATAACCTAACATCCACACCAAGTAGTTGAAAAAGGATAATTCACACAACATTTGAACTAATCCAAATTAATAAAGTGATTAAATAATACAAGAAATACATCAAACATATATTTTTTTGTTGTTGAAATTTTCAGGGCGTTACAACCGTTACAACACCCTTTTTTATTCCCTTGACACAAAATTTAAACCCACGTACAAAATTAAATATTTAAACTGAAACAAACATAATTAACTAATTAAAATTTTCAAAATGACAAAATGATTGAAAGAAAGTATTCAAGAAAAGAAAATATTTTAATCATATTTGCACTTTTGTATATATATAAAATTTATTATGTATAAAATTTAAAAGGAATTTAACTTTTGCTAAATTTAAATATTTTAAATTTTAAAATATAAAATAATAAAATAATATTTGTTTACAACTATATTGAGAATAGAAAATTATTAATTTTTAATAAAGCAAATTATAAAAACCTCTCTTGAGGTTTGCTCTATTTACACATGTCTCTCCTCCTTTTAAAATCATTACATTGACACCCCTATTGTAACGTGATTAAGCTGCTATTTGAAAATTAAAAGATATATACATTAAATTTTAATTCTTTATTAGGAAAACTTGGAATTGTTCCTAATTTTTAAGTGACCCAAATAAAGATAAATTTTTGTCTCGTGCTATTGTGCTATGTCGTCTTCTCTACGTAGCCAAAGGTGGAGTCATGCGTTCCTAATACGTTGTCACCTTGTCTTCTTGTTCGCATCTGTGGTGGTGGATTCTCGTCCACGTTCCTCTTCGCCTCTGCGGTAATGCTAGACATGTTCTTGTTCACTGCATGTTTAAAGCTATTAGATATGTATCCCCTGAGGTTTTCAAAATGTTACACATGTACCCCTATCTTTTACAAAAATTACACCTGATACCCCTCTTCCCTCTCACTTGATGGAATATAAAAAATGCAGCAGAACAACTAAACATCATAAAAAACGAAAAAGAAAATCAACACCGTGAATATTACCCCACAAAAATAAAGTAGCATCAACTTCACCACACTCAACAACAACAATGGCTCGTAAAGATTCAATAATGGTGTGCCAAAGATAAAGGTTTTAAATGAAGGAAGGAGATGAGGATAATTTTAGAATTAAAATTTTAATAAATGTCATATGCCTACCACGTGATCTAAAAAATGAACAAAGTTAACACCGTTAACGATGAAAAGGGTGCAAGTGTAACAGGATAACAAAACTTAGGGGATTTTGTGTAATGTCAAAAAAAGAAGAAGAAGAAGAAATGTGTAAATAGCACATTCCTCAGGGGAGGTTGATGTAAATTGCTCTTTTTAATATTATAATAAATTAAATATATTTTTGGTCCTAGTAATTTAGCGCTTTTTACATTTTTGTCCTTACAATATTTTTTTTTCGTTTTAGTTCTTACAAAATATGTTTGTTTTATTTTTCGTCCTTAAAATACTGTAGATAACACTTTCAAAAGTGAAAAAAGTATTATTTAAAACAGTTTAAAACGAAAAATAAAAACAAACACATTTTGTAATGACTAAAATGATTTTTTTGCAAGGACGAAAACAAAAAAAAGGTTAAATTACAGGAATCAAAAATGTATTTAAGCCTATTATAATTGATAAATAATATTTTGAATAATTTCAAATGTAAAAATTAATTAAATTTGAAGCAAACTATTAAAGTCAATATTACGTAAAATAAAATATTATTTTAATCTCAAATAAACAATTTATACTTGTTAGTATTTATGTAAGATGTGTTATTTTAGGTATTTAGTATTATCTTTGTTCCATCACAAGAAAATGTATTAAGTACTAATTATTAAGTTATATAATATATAT